>JAYESA010000006.1:74461735-74861735 GCA_036927795.1 Iris macrosiphon | reverse complement strand
AAATAAAGCACAATAAGATATCGAAGAAAATAAATAAAATACAAGACAAGTCTAAACAACAATAAATAGTCTAACCTGCAATCAATAACATCCATATCTCCAAGTATGCTGGAAACAAGTCCTCTATGTCACAGTCTGAAAAAAATATCCAGTCATGATTGGAGCAAAGTACAAGTACTAACAACAGTTCCACGTATATTGACAAAAACTATAATACAGTGTAAAGAAATACAAGATGGATATAAATACTGGCAATAAACAATACTGGAATAATGAGATACTAGAAATAGAAATACTATAGCATATGTCATCATCAATGGTGCACTAGCAATAAACATAAATACAAGTATATACTAGAACCATGAACTGGAATATCAGTGGATGCTAGAACAATAACTAGAATATAAGGAATGCTAGATCAATATACTAGAGATACATGTATAGACTATCTAGCTAAGTATGTGAAACATTAGTATATCATGTGATCGGCTTGGGACTGGTCAGGCTTATTACATATGATTAGCTATAATTCATGTAAGGTCAGGCTAACCATCCGGATAGCTATGATGCAAGCAAAAGTCAGACTAATCGTACATAACAGGCTATGAGGCATGTAATGGTCAGGCTGCACCGACATGAGGTGTGGGTTAGCTATGATTCATGTAGAGTTGGGTATGATCACATAATCTACTAATATTTTCCCGTTTCCCCAGCTAGCACGGTGGATTCCAAATCATGACTCCTCGTGACAGGTCTCGATAATGCTAACTCGTGTAAACAACAATATCAGAGTCATGTATGCTATATAGCTAGAATTATAGAGATAATCAACATAATGAAAACTGTCAGAGAATGTACTCGCCTGGGGGTCCTGCTGCTGGCAATAACAATGTCCGGTTTCTGAGGTCTTGTCTGAATAATCCAACAATCCTATAGACATCATTAAATAATATAATATTGCATCAGACATCACACTAACATACAATCATAAATACATTGAACTCAGGGGCTACGCTAGGTATGTCACTGGTCAACTAGGGTCAAGTGCGCGTCTAATTGCACAGGTGTCGCGTCTGTTATTGCTGTACAAGACAGACAGTCAATGATACGGTCTTGCTAGTACATCAGTGTACATATGGCAGTCTGCTAATATGTTACATGGTCACAGGTCAATGTAACTACGGGGTATCCATAATTACACTCGGGTCACCTAGTATGTATATAAATATACATATTATTAACTAGCAATAACATTAATACTTATAATATATATGTACACCAATTAAATGCATATACTATATATGTATATATATATATATATATATATATATATATATATATATATATATATATATATATATATATATATACCAATTATATACATATTAAACATATACTAGTTTGAACAATATATATATATATATACTAAATATATATATCATATTGAATAATGTACACATACTAAATATATGTACATACAATACCAATTGAACAATACTCATATACCAAATGTAGATTAATTGAGTATATATGCTATATTTATTTATGTATATATATATACCAATATTCATATTAAACCTATACATATACTAATACTAATACGTACATACATACATACAATCACATAAAATGAAGGAGGAGGGACAGAAACGAACCTGCGCGGGCGTGCACGGGATCGACGATGACGACGACGATGGTAATGACGATGACGATGGTGACGACGATGATGATGATTACGACTATGGCGACGATGATGATGGTGATGATGAGGGGGATGATAATGATGATGATTATGATGAAGATAATGGTGAAGGAGATCGTCGAGGGGAGAGCGGCAAGGGGGAGAGCTGTTGGACGGTGGTGGTGGCTGGGAATAGTGGCCGGAGTAGGGGTTGAGGGAAGGAGGTCGAGGTGATAATGTTGGTGGTGAGATCCACGATTCAGGCGAGGTCTTTGGCTGCTGCGTTCAGTCCGACAGCGGGGTGGAGGAGGTCGGAACGGGTCAAGGTGGCCGCTGTGGTCGAGGGGAGGCGTTGAGCAGCGGCAGTCAGGAAGGATGGGGAACGGTGGAAGCAGGCGGAGGGCTCCAGGCTACCGGGGTCGGGCTGCTCGGCGGCTACTCGAGGACGCTGAGGGAAGAGAACGGCGAGGGGGAACCAGTGACAGTGGTGGCATGGGTGCTGATAGAGGTTGGCCGGGCTCAGGTGGTTGGTCCGGTTGAGGAGGGGATGACGGGGTCGTAGGTGCTGCTGCTCCGGAGGGGACTGTCGTGGTCGAGGAAGATGGTCATCGTCGAGATGGCAGCAGGTTGTGTAGCGGGTTCACGGCGGATGCGGCGGTTGAGCAGCGTCGACGTGGTTGCCCCGGTGAGTCTCCGGCCGAGGGGTTGATGGAAAGAAGAAGAAGAAGAGGGGTGAATAGTAATGGAGGGGGAGCAAGTCGGCTGGGAGTTTGGGTTTAGGTATAGGAAAAGAAAAGGAAAAATAAAGGAAATGTATATTTATATGTGTAAAAGTGGGGTTGGTTTGACCTAGAAAAGTTTAACTTGGTCAACATTTGGAAAAAGGGTTCTCATATAGGTATTCCAAGGGCTATGATTTCCTAGATTCAAAATGGATGGCTAGGATTGCATTGGTTCAAGGTTTGGAGGACTATGGTTCAAGGAGGTTGATGTTGAATTACACACCCAAAAATTATAGAAAAATATACATGAGGGAGAAATGGGTTTATTCACGTATTGTGTCCAATGAGATGGACACCTTAATGCACTTTTGCACAAAAGTGCCCAACAAATAGAAAATTGCACAAAGTTAGCTTCATGGTTTAATTTAATTAAAATAAATGAAATATGTGTTCTACAATTAATTAGAAGTACAAGAGACTAAAATTAAGTAGGACACAAGTGTCATGAATGAAGAAGACTCAGAATAGAGTATTACCCTTATTTGGGTTGCACAAAATGGGTCGAGATTGTGTCTCCAATTTTGATTGGAACGCACAAGGATACAAAGTTGAATTTATTTGGAATTTAAAATAAACGTTCGCGACGAATATTGTGCGACTAAAATGAAGCACAAGAAAATATATTTATGAGTTACATAAAGGTCAGAACGGAAGACGGGCACGTCTAGGATAAGGTTGTAAAATTTGTTGGAAGGCAATGGCTAGGGTAGCGCTCCAAATATCGAAGCAACGGTAAGGCGCAACAATAAAATAAAATCACAGCAATTTAAATATAATTAATTATCATGCAATCATTAACACATTAAATTACGAAAAGATGAAAATACCCCTAATCTGAAATGTGGGGGTGACAAGTCTACCCTCCTTAAAAGAATTTCGTCCTCGAAATTTAAAATCCTCAATTGTCGTTTTTATTTATTTATTTTACCATCAAAATTTAAATTCATCAAACCACAATCATGAAGTAAATACACATTGTTTATTTCTCAAAATCTTAAAATATCATATTCCTGAAAATTCTCGAAATAAATTTAAATTCCATTCTTATTACAATCTCCTTCAAAATTTTAAGTTAATAATTAAATACTCAAAAATTTAATATCCAATCATCTAATTTAAATCCAATTAATGCATATTAAAAAAATCTTATCCGAACAGTTTGAATTTCACACACTAATCCATGAATCATCTTACTCCTCTAATTTAAGTCCAATCGATGCGTATTTATAAAATTTAAAATCTCATCCCAAAAATTTGAATTCAAACACTAATTCATTAATGATCTTACTCCTTGATTCTTTTTCTACATCATACTCAAACAATATAATACTTATAAAATCTTCAAATGCAACATTCAAAATATAAATTTTAAATTTATATCTTGCAACCAAATAAATATAATGATAATCTTCAAAAATTTCTCAAATTTTAATGACAAATTCAATCATATCTTAATCTTCATAAAAATTAATGATTTAACAAAATTATCAATTCTGCCATATTGTGTTCTCAACTCTTCATTTAAATTAATGTTTATCCTTAGAATTTAAGGCACATTATCTCTTTCTGTCCAATCATAACCTCTTCATAAATCTTCACTACAGTCAAACTCCCAACAATCAAGGTCTAAAAAAATCCTACCTACAGTCATACAACACACAATCTAGAGAAAATATGCATGGTTATGGGCTCTTTTATCATGGTATTGCAGTCTTTGTCGGGGTGTACTACTAACTACATTCTAGCAAGAAAATCACTGACACAACTACGGTACTAAGGAATCAATCAATCAATCAATAGACGAAACATGGACAGAAGGAAAGAACAGAACAGAACCTGCTAACACAACCATGGTTTAATGATGCATCCAAAGTTTGATACCCCTATCCTTTGGTACCACTGTTTCTACTATAAGCACACCCACTGCTAGCTCTTTTACCTATTGTAATTATTTATACTAGTTGTTCTTATCACTCAAGTGCACACCAAGTGCAACACAACACACTAAGTACTACTCTCTCTAATACAACTCTAGATGGACACCTAAGTCAATTTGCAGTGCTATCTCAATAATGCTCAAGCCAACAGATCCTTACACATGCACATCAACCACTCATATACTAATATACATTTTTTACCTATCATAAAATTTTATCCTCAAAATAAAATCCTCAAAATTTAACTTTTCGAACAATTTAAAATAAAATGTATATACTTTCCTCAAAAGTCAAATATTAAAATATTAAAATAAAATTTTAATCACTTCCAAAAATCCTTATAGCTTTGACTATGTTTATTGAATTGAATTTGAATCCTCAAAAATTTTTATAACATAAAATCTCAACTCCTCAAAAATTCTTAAAATTGAAATTTATTTCCAATCTTCAAATTATAAATTTAAATCCAAATCTATCTAATTATACATATATATACTCACAGTCTCTAACACACAAGATATACACAAATACACCAATTATCTACAACCTCAACTGTGTACTGAATATTGCACTGCCTGGATTACTTACACTATTACTTCCAAAGATTTTCTATCCATATTAACTGATACACCAATTTAATTATCATCACACGAGGTACTTACTGTTATTAGCACTAACCCTTGATATAGAAACACTAACTCTCTTGGTATGGTAACATTAGCTTCTTCATTAGATCACCTCATCAAACTTATTAGAACTCACAATCATTCGTACTAGTTATTAACTTATATAATACACATGCTCCACTTCACTCTCAAAGGCAGGCCTATAGGTCCATATCCCGATTGATGTAAACGTATTTCTCTTAAATCTTTTACATACTAATCAGTGATACACTATATATCTTCCATTACCAATCTTGATATTTTTCTACCCATGGCACACTCATTAATACCCTTTATGCATATACATTTCTTTACTCTTGACACACCCAAGTATCAATCATCAAATTGAACATCATGCTCCATTAATCTTTAACACAATTCCTTGATACTTAATTGTTTGCATGGATCACCCAACTACATGAATTCACGACTAGTCAGGACTGGCATGCTGACTCTGATACTAACTTCTGAAACCATCACTGATACTCTTTACTCTTTCTTCTACCTGTAGTATCAATACTAACTATAATGACACATATCATAGAACTATTGCTACAAGGTACTATGCTACAGGTTAACTCTAGATTAATGCCTACTGCTCACATGTTCAACCAAGAAACACTTACAAACTCATAAGCCACACTCGGTCAACACTGATACAAGACACATACATAATTGTAAGTCATCAATTATCACACTAACAAGGATCCTTAAAGAAATAAAGCTCAAGGAGGAACTGGACTGAGAAACTGAAGGTATTTCTACTGCTAGCAAACAAAAAGAAGCGATGGAACAAAGTCCTGGAATAACAAAAGTGGATAAGTTTTGAGATGATACTTTAAGAACCAATTTAAGATACAACCTGATAATCATACACGTCTATCCGAAATCATGATACTCAGAATCCTTGCCACGCTAGTAAGCATAGATGCGATAAACGATAGGTTCCATAACTAAGGTATGCAACTCTATAATCATGTCATCTAGAATCCTTGCCACGCCAACCGGTATGGCTGCGAGAAACTCTAAATTCATAACTAAGATATGTACATCCGAAGTCAGGTTCCTACGTTTCTGCCATGACAGCTAATGTGGCTGCGATAAACTCTAGGCTCCATAACCAAGTAGACGTTTTACTTTTCTCACTGTGTCACGCCCCAATCCCAAAATACGTAGGACTAGGATACGTAAGCATGCCAGCCGCATGGATATGGCAACTCCAATATATGGAAACCAAATCCATACGTACGCTGTAATATGAATATAGAATCCACAAGTGGTATAAAATGTAATACAAGTCACAGGATAAAATCTAAATCTCATCCACCAAAATCAAATAGAAATAAATAACCAGTATCTATGAAACTAGATCTCAATAAGAAGTATCTAAGGATGATAGTTGGATGGAAACAAATCTACTACCAACTCAAATATAAGAGCAAATACAATATGAGTACAATACCACAACATAATATAAGAATACCAGCTATCCATCACAGCTCGAAGAGAAGACATCCTCGGATTACATGTAACCATCCAAATCTGCGCTCCTGCAAATACTCAAGAAAGATACACTGGCAGCGGACCAGGTCCTCAGAGGGACGTAACAAGATACAGAAAATACGAGCCAATTTGAATACAGTAAACATGCATATGGTTTGAAAATAAATAAGTACGCTGTACAAGATAATCTATATGAATGCAAATGAGGACAACTTTTCGACGTATGGGCAAGGGTAGGCTACTCGATCTAATCCTCACAACCTCACACTCGTCAGTGGACATCATCAGCCGACATACCTCTGGGGTAGCGACCCTCGGACTCCATCAATCGACATACCTCTCGGGTAGCGACCATCGGATACGACCCACCATAGTGCATGCTAGTGACTACGGTGTTACCAGAGTGGTTAAAAGCCTATACGCCTAATGATTGTCCTCTCATGATACTAGGTGCCATGTGTGTGTCAACATATCTAATATATAATATGACTGAAAGAAACTACACATGCAATAAATAAACAGAAATGAAATAAATATAAAGAAATATACTAAGCATACAAAATACTGTAAGCAATTTGGCAAGGTATCTTGCCTGGGGTCCTGCTGCTAGTATGAATCAGAGTCCAAGTCACAGTCCAAATAGCCTATGTATTACAAATTTATCACGTCAAAAGATAATTTATTTTAATTTATTTAATTCTGAAATAATTACTCTAAAATCCTATTTTAATCTTATTATTCTGATTTTTATGTTAATTCCTAAATTTTGTCCAAAGAAACTGAATTTTATCAACTCGAGACTCATGGCACGCAAATCGAGGCGATCTGTTGACCAAAAAGTCAATCGACACAAACTTAACTTTCATGCATGATTTCCTATAGATTTCAGTGTCAAAAACATGTTGGAATTTACAGCTCGTCCGAATTCAAATTCGTTTGGGAATTATTGTACATACAAATTTTGTATTGTGCACCGATGGTTAAATTCAAACCTAGAAGTTCTACAGAATTAACAGTATATAAATACTTCGAAATAAATTCTGGTAAAAATATATGTCGATGATCTCGACATTATCTTTCCGAAACTTTTAACGGTTCATGATTCTGATTCCTGGTTCTCCCGAAATCGCAAAAATATCGAAATACGTCTATTTTTGGACATGCTGTGATCTACAAATTTTACAGAATTTAATACTCATAATTTAGAAATTTTTTTTATATAATCAGAAACCTAACCTCATTATCATTCTATCAAAAAAAACTGGAGTGCGTTTGGAGTCCGGAGCTAGGAGATATCGTCTTTTTAATTCGTCATAACTAGTAGAAAATGAGGCTGAATTTATGACGAATTTTGACTATTTTTGGACGAAAAAGAGAGGAATTTGGGGAAGAAGAATATGAAGGATGAGATATTTATAATGGTGGACACTACTTAATTAAATACGACTAGGATTGGTTAATTTGGATAGGATTATGATGAATTTAAATAAGGATATGATATACATTAAGTTGCTTTCCTAGTAGGTTCAGGATTTGAATTAATTTAAAGTAGAGTTTGAATCTATCTCAATAATTTATAATCTTGAATATAATTAAATATAATACAAATAATTTATAAAATCTTATTAATATCTATTAACACTAAATTAGCATATATCTAATATTAAGACTATATATATCCAAATAAATCCTAATTAATTTTAAAAATCTAAAATAACCTAAAAATAATTCTAAATAAATATTTATATAAGTAAATATATCGAGAAATTCATTTGCTAATTAAATAACAGAATACTCTAAAGAAATTCAATATCTATATAAAATATACAAAAAAATATCTATTTTGGGTGAGGGGGTTTACAATCTACCCAACTTACAAAAATTTCGTCCTCGAAATTAAAATAGAACATGGTTTCTCTCTATCTAATCTCACTTGATCACAATCTAAAAGAATTTACCTCAAGTTTAATAATGCAATTTCTACCCAACTTAGAATTTATCCATCTATCACATAAGGCTCTTACACTTAAGAAAATATTCCTCAATTTATTTTCTCATGTCATTCAATCCTCAAAACTTTAACACCAACTATATCATATGTGATATGTCCTTAATCAATTATGAAAGATAGTCACCAAATAATGTGATTGGCCTATGGGGTATATCTTGTACTATCCGTGTATCACTTATATCCAAGCCCGAGATTTCGTCTTTTCGAAACAAGGGAAGACGGAAAGCAACGGAAAAGAGTTCAAGGAGGGGTAATAGAATGGAAGTATGAGAATCAAAGCGTTTAAAGAATTCAAATGGGAATTGTCAAGACAGTTGTGGATTGAAATCTTAATTTGGTAATTTCCTATTCGCATGCTCACATCGGTGCAGTTATGTACTTGATATGATATGCTTTGTCGTATCTAGAGGGTAAGTATATTTGCCTACTGGTCCACTATACATCTCAATCCACGTAAAATACTATTGCGAAGGGCGAATCAAGCGCATTATGGCTAGCTAGACCATAATACACTGCTTCTGATTAGACAATTTGTATTAGTGTGGTTGATCAGGCCCCAATAACACATATGTCATGAACAAGCTCGATATAAGATTAAGCTTGTAAAAACTAGGCTATAATAGCAGCATAATTCAAGGTAGCACAGAAAATATAACGCTGGATTAGGATGTGAGAAGTTACAAAATAATTCAAGTTCGCAAAAGCAAAAATAACATAAGCAATAATAATAAAAGACTCTACAATCTCTACAGTTATCATACAACCTCCTTATCTAAGTCGCTAGTCGACCAAATAGGGCAAGGACCTCTAAATTCTTTGGTCTGAATAAACACTGTCGTCTTTTGCTAGCATGCGATAAATATCATTCGGTTACACTTCAATTAATAGGTCAAAAGACTATATGATACTAGGTGTCAAATATTATCGTAAAACTTCTAACTAACTCTAGTAGTGTCTATACTACTCTTAAGTCTTCTTAATACATCAAGGGGTAGTGGTATAACAATCTAAAGATAAGGAATTCTAGGTTCACTAGATATTCTAAACTTAGTGGTGTGTCTATATTCTCATTGTATTCTTAATAGGTGTGCTACTCTAATTATTATCCTAATAACAGGGGTTCCTATATTCTAGCAGAAGACTATACTCAAGGAACTATTAGGGAAGCACATGAATCAAGCATGATACAATTGTTCAAAATAGGACAGATAGGAGGAGATGAATCACAGTCAATTGTGGATGAGGTCCTATACTCTAGTCCTAGGTGCAGGCTTGTTCGGTACAGTAACGTAACCGAGATAATATGCTCTCGACCTGCATGGGCCACCACAAAAATATGTCACGCCCCAGTCCCAAAATACGTAGGACTAGGATACGTAAGCATGTCAACCGTATGGATATGGCAACTCCAATATATGGAAACCAAATCCATACGTACGCTGTAATATGAATATAGAATCCACAAGTGGTATAAAATATAATACAAGTCACAGGGTAAAATCTAAATCTCATCCACCAAAATCATATAGAAATAAATAACCAGTATCTATGAAACTAGATCTCAATAAGAAGTATCTAAGGATGATAGTTGGATGGAAATAAATCCACTAGCAACTCAAATATAAGAGCAAATACAATATGAGTACAACACCACAACACAATATAAGAATACCAGCTATCCATCACAGCTCGAAGAGAAGACATCTTCGGATCACATGTAACCATCCAAATCTGCGCTCCTGCAAATACTCAAGAAAAGATACACCTGGCAGCGGACCAGGTCCTCAGAGGGACGTAATAAGATACAGAAAATATGAGCCAATTTGAATACAGTAAACATGCATATGGTTTGAAAATAAATAAGTACGCTGTACAAGACAATCTATATGAATGCAAATGAGGACAACTTTTCGACGTATGGGCATGGGTAGGCTACTCGATCTAATCCTCACAACCTCACACTCGTCAGTGGACATCATCAGCCGACATACCTCTGGGGTAGCGACCCTCGGACTCCATCAATCGACATACCTCTCGGGTAGCGACCATCGGACACGACCCACCATAGTGCGTGCTAGTGACTACGGTGTTACCAGAGGGGTTAAAAGCCCATATGCCTAATGATTGTCCTCTCATGATACTAGGTGCCATGTGTGTGTCAACATATCTAATATATAATATGACTGAAAAAAACTACACATGCAATAAATAAATAAAAATGAAATAAATATAAAGAAATATACTAAGCATGCAAAATACTGTAAGTAATTTGGCAAGGTATCTTGCCTGGGGTCCTGCTGCTGGTATGAATCAGAGTCCAAGTCACAGTCCAAATAGCCTATGTATTACAAATTTATCACGTCAAAAGATAATTTATTTTAATTTATTTAATTCTGGAATAATTACTCTAAAATCCTATTTTAATCTTATTATTCTGATTTTTATGTTAATTCCTAAATTTTGTCCAAAGAAACTGAATTTTATCAACTCGAGACTCATGGCACGCAAATCGAGGCGATCTGTTGACCAAAAAGTCAACCGACACAAACTCAACTTTCATGCATGATTTCCTATAGATTTTAGTGTCAAAAACATGCTAGAATTTATAGCTTGTCCGAATTCAAATTCGTTTGGAAATTATTGCACATACAAATTTTGTATTGTGCACCGATGGTTAAATTCTAACCTAGAAGTTCTACAGAATTAACAGTATGTAAATACTTCAAAATAAATTCTGGTAAAAATATATGTCGATGATCTCGACATTAGCTTTCCGAAACTTTAAACGGTTCATGATTCTGATTCCTGGTTCTCCCGAAATCGCAAAAATATCGAAACACATCTATTTTCGGACATGCTGTGATCTACGAATTTTACAGAATTTAATACTCATAATTTAGAAAAACAATTGTTATAATCAGAAACCTAACCTCATTATCATTCTACCAAAAAAAATTGGAGCGCGTTTGGAGTCCGGAGCTAGAAGATATCGTCTTTTTAATTCGTCATAACTAGTAGAAAATGAGGCTGAATTTATGACGAATTTTGACTATTTTTGGACGAAAAAGAGAGGAATTTGGGGAAGAAGAATATGAAGGATGAGGTATTTATAATGGTGGACACTACTTAATTAAATACGACTAGGATTGGTTAATTTGGATAGGATTATGATGAATTTAAATAAGGATATGATATACATTAAGTTGCTTTCCTAGTATGTTCAGGATTTGAATTAATTTAAAGTAGAGTTTGAATCTATCTCAATAATTTATAATCTTAAATATAATTAAATATAATACAAATAATTTATAAAATCTTATTAATATCTATTAACACTAAATTAGCATATATCTAATATTAAGACTATATATATCCAAATAAATCCTAATTAATTTCAAAAATCTAAAATAACCTAAAAATGATTCTAAATAAATATTTATATAAGTAAATATATCAAGAAATTCATTTGCTAATTAAATAACAGAATACTCTAAAGAAATTCAATATCTATATAAAATATACAAAAAAATATCTATTTTGGGTGAGGGGGTTTACACACTGTCCTCATTAACATATATCATCAGATGATACCGTAAATTTTAGCCCGTAAAGTTTATCTCGATATAACATCAAACTTAGCAACGATACCAAGAATTAAATTTAACCACTGGTCAACAAGAATCAAACTCAATATCAACAAGTGAGAACGGACGGAAACAAGGGGGACAGATTTAAATTAGAAATTATAATAAGATTCTCAAGGGTCATCCCAGGAATCTCTCAAGAATTTATAATTGAGTATCCTCTCTCATCCTAGTATCCTATATCCTATATCCTATCGCAGGGACGCAGTAGTACAATTAAGTTGTCGCACTACCACGATATTGCATAAATTGCAAAGTCTGACCTGCATGGGCCATCACTAAAAACATGTAACGACCCGCACCCGGCATAGGGGCACGAGTACGTGGGTACGTCCAGCCTACGCCGCAGCATCGATGGTAGAACGTTGTCTAGGTCACAATACTAGCTAATCACTCTCACATAAATATCCAACTCCATAAGGAGACACATATATCATAATATATTATGGAATACTCAATCACGAAAAAAAAAGCACGATGAGATATCGAAGAAAATAAATAAAATATAAGACAAGTCTAAACAACAATAAATAGTCTAACCTACAATCAATAAGATCCATATCTCCAAGTTTGCTGGAAACAAGTCCTCTATGTCACAGTCTGAAAAAAATATCCAGTCATGATTGGAGCAAAGTACAAGCACTAACAACAGTTCCATGTATATTGACAAAAACTATAATAAGTGTAAATAAATACAAGATGTTTATAAATACTGGCAATAAACAATACTGGAATAATGAGATACTAGAAATAGAAATACTGGAGCATATGTCATCATCAATGGTGCACTAGCAATGAACATAAATACAAGTATATACTAGAACCATGAACTGGAATATTAGTGGATGCTAGAATAATAACTAGAATATAAGGAATGCTAGATCAATATACTAGAGATACATATATAGACTATCTAGCTAAGTGTGTGAAATATCAGCATATCATGTGATCGGCTTGGGACTGATCAGGCTTGTTATATATGATTAGCTATGATTCATGTAAGGTTAGGTTAACCATACGGATAGCTATGATGCAAGCAATAGTCAGGCTAATCATATATAACAGGCTATGAGGCATGTAATAGTCAGACTGCACCGACGTGAGGTGTGGGTGAGCTATGATTCATGTAGAGTTGGGTATGATTACATAATCTACTAATATTTCCCCGTTTTCCCAGCTAGCACGAATGATTCCAAATCATGACTCCTCGTGACAGGTCTCGATAATGCCAACTTGTGTAAACAACAATGTCAGAGTCATGTATGCTATACAACTAGAATTATAGAGATAATCAATATAATGAAAACTGTCAGAGAATGTACTCGCCTGAGGGTCCTACTGCTGGAAATAACAATATCCGGTTTCCGAGGTCTTGTTTGAATAATCCAACAATCTTATAAACATCATTAAATAATACAATATTGCATCAAACATCAAACTAACATACAATCATAAATACATTGAACTCAGGGGCTACGCTAGGTATGTCACTAGTCAACTAGGGTCAAGTGCGCATCTAATTGCACGGGTGTCGCATCTATTATTGCTGTGCAAGATAGACAGTCATTGACACGGTCTTGCCAGTACGTCAGTGTACATATGGCAGTCTGCTAACATGTTACATAGTCACAGGTCAATGTAACTACGGGGTATCCGTAATTACACTCGGGTCACTTAGTATATATATATAAATATACATATTATTAACTAGCAATAACAATAATAATTATAATATATATGTACACCAATTAAATGCATATACCATATATGTATATGTATATATATACCAATTATATACATATTAAACGTATACTAGTTTGAACAATATATAGATACTAAATATATATATATCATATTGAATAATGTACACATACTAAATATATGTACATACTATACCAATTGAACAATACTCATATACCAAATGTAGATTAATTGAGTATATATGCTATATTTATATATGTATATATATATATACCAATATTCAAATTAAACCTATACATATACTAATACTAATACTAATACTAATACTAATACTAATACTAATACGTACATACATACATACAATCACATAAAATGAAGGAAGAGGGATAGAAACGAACCTGCGCGGGCGTGCACGGGATCGACGATGACGACGACGATGGTGATAACGATGATGTTGACGATGACGATGACGATGGTGACGACGATAATGATGATTATGACTACGGCGATGATGACGATGGTGATGATGAGGGGGATGCTGATGATGATGAAGATGGTGCTGAAGGCGATCGTCGAGGGGAGAGCGGTGAGGGGGAGAGCTGCTGGACGGTGGTGGTGGCTGGGAACAGGGGCCGGAGTAGGTGTTGAGGGAAGGAGTTTGAGGTGATAATGGTGGTGGTGAGATCCGCGATTCAGGCGAGGTGGTTGGCTGCTGCGTTCAGTCCGGCAGCAGAGTGGAGAAGATCGAAACGGGTCAAGGTGGCCGTTGTGGTCGAGGGGAGGCATTGATCAGCGGCGGTCAGGGAGGATGGGGAACGGTGGAAGCAGGTGGAGGGCTCCAGGTGACCGTAGGTCGGGCTGCTCGGCGGCTACTCGAGGAGGCTGAGGGAAGAGAACGACGAGGGGAAATCAGTGACAGTGGTGGCGTGGGTGCCGATGGAGGTTGGCCGGGCTCAGGCGGTTGGTCCGGTTGAGGAGGGGATGACGGGGTCATAGGTGCTGCTGCTCCGGCGGGGACTGTTGTGGTCGGAGAAGATGGTCACCTTTGAGATGGCAGCGGGTTGTGTAGCGGGTTCACGGCGGATGCGGCGGTTGAGCAGCGTCGACGGGGTTGCCCCAGCGAGTCTCCGGCCGAGGGGTTGATGGGAAGAAGAAGAAGAAGAAGAAGAAGAAGAGGGGTGAACAGTAATGGAGGGGGAGAAAGTCGGCTGGGAGTTTGGGTTTAGGTATAGGAAAAGAAAAGGAAAAATAATGGAAATGTATATTTATATGTGTAAAAGTGGAGTTGGTTTGACCTAGAAAAGTTTGACTTGTTCAACATTTGAAAAAAGGGTTCTCATGTAGGTATTCCAAGGGCTATGATTTCTTAGATTCAAAATGGATGGCTAGGATTGCATTAGTTCAAGGTTTGGAGGACTATGGTTCAAGGAGGTTGATGTTGAATTACACACTCCCAAAAATTATGGAAAAATATACATGAGGGAGAAATGGGTTTATTCATGTGTTGTGTCCAACGGGATGGACACCTTAATGCACTTTTGCACAAAAGTGCCCAACAATTAGAAAATTACACAAAGTTAGGTTTATGGTTTAATTTAATTAAAATAAATAAAATAGGTGTTCTAAAATTAATTAGATGTACAAGAGACTAAAATTAAGTAGGACACAAGTGTCATGAATGAAGAAGACACAGAATAGAGTATTACCCTAATTTGGGTTGCACAAAATGGGTCGAGATTGTGTCTCCAATTTCGATTGGAACGCACAAGGATACAAAGTTGAATTTATTTAGAATTTAAAATAAACGTCCGCGATGAATATTGTGCGACTAAAATGAAGCACAAAAAAACATATTTATGAGTTACATAAAGGTCAGAACAGAAGACGAGCACGTCTAGGACAAGGTTGTGAAATTTGTTGGAAGGCAAAGCTAGGGTAGCGCTCCAAATATCGAAGCAATGGTAAGGCGCAATAATAAAATACAATTATAGCAATTTAAATATAATTAATTATCATGCAATCATTAACACATTAAATTACAAAAAGATAAAAATACTCCTAATCTGAAATGTGGGGGTGACAGTATCTTTCCTAGCGGTTTACTTTTCCAGCATTGAAGCCTAAAATGGTAGTGCTAGTGGCAGACATGTTGTGTAATGGTATCTTCAATCCTCTCGGTAGGCTTTTAAGAATAATACTAAGTAAAGAACCAGGGTCGATGTGAATCTAGTTTACTTAATAGATCCGATGTAACCAATATAATACAGAGGCATGTCATACCGATTATCTTTGAGTATCATGTCATCTTATGTGAAAGTGATGTTAGGAATCTTCTCGATCACGCTGTGGCATTGAGGGCACGCTAGTGGCTCTTCATCACGAGTCTTGAGTTGAGCTAAGAATGAGTCTGCATGTATCAGAGCTTCGCTCAAAGCTTCACGAGTCTCCTTTGACAAAGAAGTAACTCAAATATGGAAAGTCGGGCTGGAGTATTAGCCAGTTGTGCCAATATGTCAAAGTTGTAGGGCTTTTCAAGTCCTTGAGGTACATTCTTCTTCAGGGATTTGATGAAGCGTACTTCTTTTTTTTCCTTTTCTTTGCCGTAGTAAGCTTCGAAGGACCAGGTTCGACTGTGACTGGATCAATCGGAGTTGATAAAATAGAAGGAATATCAGGAACATCTTTCGGGACAGACTTATAAGTTTTATGATAATCTTTCCCGGACTTGGTTCCAGTCATGACTTCTTCTTCGGGTATCGGAGCAAGAAGCACCATGTTACAAGACTTGAGTTTGTTTTTGACATGACTCTTTTTGGAATGAGTCTGTGGGCTAATTTGATCGTAACCCAATCTTTTTTGGAATTTGTTAGACTGCCCTTGGAGTTGTCGAGGGATACGTTATCCCTTGCAAAAATTTAAACCTTCAACTTTTTAGAAATCATACCCCATATTTTGCATCAAGTGTATAAATTATTGGCTGTATTGCTGAAATTGGGGACGCTTCTCCTCACCCACACTAGTTGAGGTTGATGCTCTAATTTTAGAAGAAGGAGAGGGAATTTGTATAGGAACACCTTTATAAGCAATAAATATTTGTTGTTCTCTATTCAGCGGAACACTGCCAATCATGCACCATTGTCGGTATATTAAGCGAAGCTTGCAAGTAGAGCTTGGTGGGACAATGTTCAGATTTTGAAATTTGATCTCGAGAGGCATGTCTTCTTGAGGTTGATCTTGCTCTCTGTCTAAGTGATGATCTGAAGAAATTATATTGCATATTTTATACTTCTTGCCCTTCTTTGATTTTGAATTGGAAGATGCTGCTCCCTGGTCCCAATCTGGCAGCAGGTAAGGATGAATCCACATAATCTCGTCATGATCTGTGGTAAGAGGCACCAACCCCTCTGTTTGACTTCGAGGAGGCGACAAATTTATCACTTTTATTATAGCTCGAGGTATTGGAATGACGCCGTTAGGGACTTCTTGTGCTGGAAATTCACCAAATTGAAGAGATACCATATTGGCGGTGACCGTCTTCTCCTTATTGTGAAGGATGATAGATTTAGCATCTATTAACTGTTGTATTTTTCTTTTCAAGACATAATAATCCTTGGTAGGATGATGTACGTACCAATGGTATAAGCAGTACTTCGGGTATTCTGTTTTACCGACCTCCTTCGATCATTTTATATCGGGCAGCTACAACCTGCCGCTTTTCATCAGACAGTCAAAAATGCTGTGGATATCACTCTCATCAAAGGAATATTCCTCCTTAGGTCTGGATGATTCTGGAGGCTTTTGTGGTGGAGGAGAGGTGGGTCGCTTTGCTAAATTTATTGCTAAGGCCTTATTTTTTTTGTCACTCTCCATTCCGGATATACGTATTAGGGATATTATTTCTTGCTTGCATGCTAATTAGGTTGCATGGAGACTAGACCCATTCTTTGGTTTAATGTGATTCATAATTTATTTGTTTCGGTTGGTTTGGTCATGAGTTGAACCCATGGTCTAAACCTCAAACCCTAGCTATATAAGCCAACTTCTTTGTCTCTCTTCCCTTATTTTTTTTTCTACTCCTTTTACTTAGACAACTACCCCTGGCATGATATAGAGAAACCCTTAGATTTTAATTCTTGCTCTTTTCTTCTATTTTATTAGTCTACTATGTGTATATTATGATTATAAGAACTTTTAATACTTAGACTTTTATGTTTTGATGGATGGATGTAAGTAGATCTACAATTTTAGATAAGAATTTTCATGGGTTCTATAAGTTTTTCTTGGTTTTGATATATTAAAACAAGGTATTTTAGAAAACCAATTTTTTTAGGTGATGGAGCATTGCATTTTAGACGTTTTGGATTTTGGTTCACTTGATTTGGATTTAAAATAAAGTTTTTATGGAGGAAATAATTTTTGGTTTGGAGCTTTTTCGCCATGGCTGAACTTGCTGTCTGGAGAAGAAGTTCTCATGCTTCCAGCATCTATGCAGCCGAAAGTTCTGTACGGCCTGATCCTTATGCGGCCTGGACACTTTTGCCGCATATGCCTTCCAGCATGCGTCTATCTTGTTGGATGCATGACTGATTGTTACACATGCATTCTGGAGCTAAGTACTTGGAAACATCTTAACAACGGAACTCCTCATGTTTCACGTGCTGAACGAATAAGAATTTCACTATGTCTAAGAAACATCTATGCGGCCGTGTGACTATGCAGCAGTGACCATATTCGCCTTTCATCTTATGGATGCATAACTCAACATGACTTTCATGGCTCTGTATGATTTTTCATAAATTTAACTTTTTCTTTCTGACACAATTTATGGCTTCTCATGTCCATCACTTCAGTCACTTCTCTGACACGAATTGATTGGCAATCACTCAGCACTTGTCCCAAGGAGTGGACTTTGCCTTGACCTATGCAGCCTTGACCTACGCGGCCTTGATCCTATGTGGCATCAACCTCTATGCGACAGCTTACCCTTGCGTCCCCGATCCCATGCAGCCTTATGTGCAAGATTTATTAGTTTTCTTGGTTTAATGTTTTTATTGGATTTTGTGATGCTATGCATTATTTTAATGATTGTAAGTGTATGTAATCTCAGTGACCAGGTGTTAGACTCGACTAAGTGACTGAACCGATTATAGGCTATGCGCCAAGCGGCCATATTATCCATGCACCAAGTGACTATGACCACCTATGTGCCTGACTTAACTAATGTGTTGCTATGTGCTAGAACTCATATGATTTACTAATGATTGGTAACTTGACTCGACTATTGGTATCCGTGCTGATACACTTACTACGTGATATAAGTTCTTACGTGCTAAGTGTTCCTACGCGATTATGTTATATATTTTATACCGAGGTGTACCTACATGCTATGTGACATTTGATATAATACTATTCCTCCAGCATGGACATGATAGTTGGCTAATAACCAAGCGTAGCTAGGACTTGTATGGATTATTGTATCACGCTAGATGAATCCAAATTGAACTTACAAGTGACAAAGTGGATTCATATCTAGTGTGTCCGTACTACGGTACGACATATAACGGGAATAACATGTGACCACGCCATGTAATTCCAGATAACCTTAGGATTAACTAGACTAATAAAACTTGTAGAACATTGGGAGAGATGGAATCCCAATATCGTGCTTAACTAGCCACCCTCAATTATCTGGGGAGTGAAGGCTGGCCCCCATGGATATTGTTTAAATCCTTATTAGTATTGCAATATCCGAGTATTATATTATACTATTTATTCTATGCAATCTTAGCATGGTTGCCTTACGAGAGACCGGTGCATAATTACTATGTGCTATACGGTGACTTATGGCTCGGTTAGTCCTTCTAGCACATGGCTCGATCTCAGGATTCCTATTAAACACATATATCTCTGGGATAACCCAGACTCCACCTAGTAAGTCGTACAAGTGATTGATCGATTGTTTAATTGAGCTTGATTGTGTATTGTATATTCTATTACATAGTTTAGGGACATGGACTATCATAGTGCGATGGTCTAACCATTGTCCTTGTTTGGTTGTAGTGTTAGATTGTTGTATCACGATAGGCTATGGATCGAAACTATAAGACAGAACTATATATATATATATATATATATATATATATATATATATATATATATATATATATTTCACTGGTTTTGTTTCTTCATTTGTGCTTCCTTTGTGGTACTTGCAATTTGGGGTCTAACCCCACTGGTTTTGCATGGCCAGGTTTAGAGCCAACACCCAAGGATCCAATGTACTTCCCCTTGAATAATGACGCGCACTAGACGGATGGCCACTGAGGGACACGGATGAGTTTCTTCTTCCCTGCTCGATATTGTACATTTGTCTCTTTTGGGCGTTTAGCCACCGACACTTGTTAGCCCTAGATCTGGACTTTTAGTTTCTTACATAATTGTAATTAATCAGGCTACATCTGATTATGGTCATATAATTTTGCTAATCTGCTAGCTTCTTATTTTGTACATCTGGTTTCTAGAATATTTTGATGGGGCGATTGGGACATCTTTCAGCTTTATCATACATGTTCTATGTTTACTATTCTTATTTGATTGATTGAGATAATAGATGTTCTGTGTGACCCTAAGTGACTTTCTTGTAGCATGCACCCCCTTGTCTAGTTACAACCATGATCGCCATACGACGTATAGTACCTTGTATGGGATAGCTGGCCATGTCCATCTCCGTATTCTGGTATTAGGGCGTGACACCTTTGTTGTTGCAATTATTCCTATTGTTGGAGGAGTGCTTCCCTTCCGCATTAGTCATTTATATTCCCAAGTTATGTGACACCTTCGTGTTACCTTCAGCATCTTTGATCCGATGATGAACGTTGTCCAGTCTTAAAATTGAGTTGGACCCGTCCAGAGCTCTACTATAGGCAGTAGATTCTTTTGACAAGTAGCGATAAATGCGGAATCTAGAATACTGAGAGGCAACTTCAGAGTTTCTTGCCTGAAACGCTCTTTGAATTCGCGAGCGGATTCTTTCTCCTTTTTTTAATATCGATGAGCGAAGATATCGTCATATCTATGCCTCCCTCGTAGAATCGTGAGAGAAGAAGATACTTCATGTCGTCAAACAAGGATATACAATTATTAAGTAAACTGCAATACCAATCGTGGGCTATGCTGACCACGCATCCCATGAATAATCTTGTAAGAAGAGCATCCTCTTTCTATAGGTGAGCCATCATTATATTAAAGTAGTTAACATATTGGTTCGGCGATGTCTTGCCTTCAAACAAGACTATTGATTCGGGTTTGTATTTAGGAGGAAAGGAAACATTATCCCAATAAGGAGGATAAGGCTATTTTACCCCCAGCTTGCGGAGTTGGTCTTTGTTCTTTAATACATCGACCTATGCATGCAACTCCCGGATAGCTTCGAGAGGATCTTCTGGCTGGAGTGGTGTAGTTGACTGGTAAGATCCTAGTTGAACAGTATTACCACCGGCAGAGGTCCACTCCCAGTATTGGTAGGATTAAGAGTTGGAGCTGCTGATTATTGGTTTGGGACTAAGTCTGGATTTGTGTAACCTTGCAGGGGTGTTATTTCAGGAGTAGGCTGTGCAGGTATGAATAGAGCCACTTGAATATGAGCTAGTATAGCAGAATGTTGGGCAATTATCATTTGGTGCATATTTTGCATTATGGTGTGCATGTCTCTTAGAGCGGCCTCTAATGAGTTAAGGATTATTTGATACTTTGGGATGGAGGAGCGTCTTGTTAGTCACCGATGGAATAGACGCTAATATCTCTGTGTACAACAGAGGGATTGGTAGAAAGAACCATGTAGTTAGAATCTACACTGTCAGTTTCAGAATCAGGAGGATTGCTACCCCAGCCTCAGATTCCGAGGAATGGGGATTCTCGTGAAGAACGAGCTTCCATCTTCGAGAACGTGTATTTAGGTATACTCCTTCAAAGGAGTCGACGAGTTGGTCAAATCTTCTCTAGCTGGGTGTTCTTGAAGAACTTCGTCTTGATTGTCTCCCGCCACGAGGAAGATGCGAAGCCATGTATGCTGGAGCAAAGAATGGTTCATCATCATCATTCTCATGATTGTCAACTTGCTTTGCATATCAATATTTAGGAGACATAGTATAAGTCAATCGGTCAAACACAGGCCGTTTTGCTGATGCTTAACAATATTTGATTACAACCTTATGAGAATTGCAACAAAGTTCATTAGGATACACTATTGCAAAGTCAGATGGATCTTTCTCCTTACGATTTTGTACAATAAGCTCCCATTAATCAGAAGAGGGAAGAGAAGATAAGAGAAGGAAGAGGGTAGACTCTGCCTCTTTACATGAGATATATTGAATCTTCTATGCACATTTTTTGTCCCCTGTGTATAGATTGTGGTGCTGGCTTGATTGGCGAGTGATTTATCATCTCTCAAGCTTTTATTCTTCATGGATGAGAGGAAGTTATCCTTAGTAGTCTTCTTATGTACACACACAAAAATAGCACGTTGTGAAGAGGTTGACCCTACTTGGCGCATTTTCTGTGGCGAAAACAAATTTGGCGCAGTTTGCCTACGTGCATTTAATTTTGTACGAAGGTCTTGGCATGGCTCACTAATAGTAGGCTTCTAACGTGTGGCGCATAACTTTTCCTCCATTGTGCACATGATAATGATGTTAGGAGAATAATTTTCTCTAACTAACGCTTCATTAGTGTGCATGTAGTTTTTCTTCTGCTGGCATGGATTCTGGAGAAAACTTTTGTCTCTCTTTGAAGAGAGTGCCTGTAGAGAGATTGGCTTAGACAACAGTGTCCATAACTTGCTTACCTCGCACATTACAATGAATATACGAGGGCTCAGAAGCTTGGGTGTGGATTTCCCTTTGCTTGATACTGCGCGAGTTGCGCAATTTATATCCCTTGTTTAACGCAAGGGAGTTGTCCACCAAGTCATTGATATGAATTTGGTTGACAGAATTAACAAGGGAGTTCTCGTCAATCATGATTCTTTTTCCCTGCTAACAATAACTTTGGGATATGTGTGATGAGGCTTGGGTAACCACACTTTGTGGGTCTTCCTTGACTTGAGTGCGGATGAGGGGAGAGGACTAACCCCCAGAATGGAGCATTTTTTTGTATGCTTGTTGGTCAAACTTCATGACCAAGGTCTTCTGCATCGAGCCGACCAACACAACGTCGCATCGAGCTATCACTTTCTCGTTAGAGGAGAAAGTAATCCCTACCAGAGTCGCCATTGTTTGCGATGAAATTTTTTTTGTATGAACTTTGTATTACAAACTATTAAAATAAAGAAGAGTACAAAAGATCCTAGACAAAAATCTAAGTACAATTGATTCTGAGGAAGTATAGCTGTAGAGATCTGATCTATAAATGACCACTTTACTCCTTGGACAACACGATGATAAAGAAATGCAAGAATGTTGTAAACGACTTGAAGAGTTGGACAATGAGAAATCTTTGGCAACAACGTTACATCAAGCTTTTATT
Organism: Iris macrosiphon; assembly: GCA_036927795.1. NCBI lineage: Eukaryota > Viridiplantae > Streptophyta > Magnoliopsida > Asparagales > Iridaceae > Iris > Iris macrosiphon. The sequence goes on along the minus strand of JAYESA010000006.1, from coordinate 74,838,289 downwards.
TCTCTCCTTCTGTTCTTGAACTTCAAAGATTTAAAATTTTAGCCCCTGTAACGTACACAATGATCCTATATTTATAGGATTTTGGAGTAGTTATAATAGTGTACGCGTACTTTAGACAGTTTGTACTGTGCACGCACTTTTGATGGGATGATATCCCATAATCTAGTGAGTGGGTGCTTTTTTGCCATGGGACAGTTATTGTGCACGTTTCATGAACAACATGGCATGTAGGACACATAATCGTAATTTCTCTTTGTCAGTTAGGATCGTAGGCACACTTTAGAAGTGGTCTGGAGACTGGCATACTTTTGGAAAGATTAACTATACAAGCGCACTGTTGAAGAAGTAGCTGTGATGGCTCACTTTTGAGAAAGTAGCCTTGATGGCCCACTTTTGAGAAAGTAGTCATGATGGCGCACTTTTAAAGAAGTAGACATGATGGTGCACTTTTGAGGAAGTAGCCATGATGGAGCACTTTTGAGGAAGTAGCCATGATGGAGCACTTTTGAGGAAGTAGCCGTGATGGAGCACTTTTGAGGAAGTAGCCGTGATGACGTACTTTTGAAGAAGTAGCATTGATGGCACACTTTTGAAGAAGTAGCCATGATGACACACTTTTAAGAAAATAGCCATGATGGCGTACATTTGAGGAAGTAGCTGTGATGACGCACTTTTGAAGAAATTGATTCGTACTGGCCGCTAAACAACAACATGGGTCTGCGTGACGTAGCTCAGCTATAATGATGGCTTTTGACACCCTCAACTGCTGTTCAGTTGTCAAATTCATCGCATTTAATGCTCGAAAGAAAAAATGACACCCAATTTGTGCGTCTGTATTGGGCTGGATAAGAACAGCCTTATTGTGCGCCACCGTTCTGTTCTTTGGAAGAGTATGTCATCCTTTTAATCAAGTAGGAAATGCGCCATCCTTTAGAACAAAGAGAAAGTGCGCCATCCTTTAGAACAGAAAGAAAGCGCGCCATTCTTCCTATATTTAGTTTATTAGTAGAAAACTGCGCCATCTTCAAGAGGCGCACTTTTATGCTTCTACAGTCATGTATAGAATGTGAGTACAGAATATGAGAAATGACATAAAACACTAATAATATAAAGGAACAATAACTAGATATATAACTATAGATAATGATAAGCTTGCAAGCAATAAGGGAGATTGAAAACTTCTCAAAATCAGAGCCATAACCCTTAAACCAAATAAAGACCGGGGTTAGAGATCTTTTCCTGAACAGAACTTAGCCTCTGGCCACCCACCGATACATATTACAATACGAGAAAAGAAAAGACGATAAGCGAGCATAAAATAGCGCACAATCAAAATGTATGACCAAGCATTTCTTACGACTTGTTATCATTAGCTAACTAGGGTTAACATAAATTCTAGTTATTAACAAATACAATTTGAGGTTTTCCTATTGATTACAAGCATTGCAGTCTATCCAGGTTATTCCGAGTGCAAATAGTGACAGTAAGTGACAATATGTAACAATATGTGACAATATGTGATAATATGCATCATTCGGTAGTGAGCTGGAAGTGTGCCCCTCACGATGGAGATCTCTAAATCCATCCATAAAGTGGTGCCGAAATAATGAGACTACATGCAATCAGGAAACTCCTCTCCCAATGATTTAATTATTCATGCTAGTTGTTTTAATCCTTAACATTTTTATTTAGGATTCTGGGTGTGGCATTCCGCAGAATCTATCCTAGACATAGTACTCCCCTCGGGGATATGCAAGATTGGAAAATAATTTGACAATTAAAGGCACAAACACAAGACAAGCCACAACATAAAAATATATAAGTCATGAAAATATAGGTGCGCTACTATGAGCCACTATAAAAGACAACAAATAAATTTGGGGTCATGAGTACGCTACGATGAGCCACTATTAAGCATATACAAGTAATAAGAAATCATGAGTGCACTACAATGTGTCACTATCAAGAGATAAGACATAAACCAATACATGAACATGAGTGTACTACTACGAGTCACTATAGGAATACGACAATGTCAATAAATAGTGACAATAAGTAACAACTGGTAAGACATGGTGTAAACAAAGGATATATGCTCATGTAAAACATATATGGTGTACAATCGTTCTCTAACTACACAAGGTCATATAATCATGCTAAGAATTTATTACAATCAAAGAAAATATCAAAAACGGACAAAAATAACAAAATTTAGCAAAAATATCCTAATTTGAATTATTCATCGGATTGCTGCAGATTACCTTCGAATCATCCGATTTATCACAGCAAATTTATGGGCCAAAATTCGGATCATTCGTCGGGTTTTCTCGATCACCGTCGGATCATCTAATCAGTCCCAACAAGCACGGACTAGGAATTTTTTGAAACTTGTTCCGTCCGTAAAAATTATTTTAACTCGAAATTTGACGTTTCATAGGTCAAAATTGAATAAAATAAAATTTCCTACAACATGGGATCATTAAATTTCGTAAATTCTGAGATTTGATAGATCAATTTTGAGAAATAGGTTTTTGGGAAACCAAAACTTGTCTGAATTCTACCAAACTCAAAACCACTAGGGTAGGGTCTATGTAAGGGTCTCATGTAGCATATGAGACTAAGTTATACAAGAAAAACATGGGTATCATACATGATACCAAGATTGTACCCCGTATCTCATGATTAGATCTAGAAATAGCTATGACCATAAACATTAATAAAATACATCAAAATATACACGGACAAGAACTAAACTAGTGGAGAACCATGTAAGAAAAATTTCTATCTAATAATATTCAAGAAATAATTAAAACAAAAGAAAACCAAAATCTCAGGTGCATAGAATGACAAGATTTGCTTGCCTAGGGTCGAGCTCCCAGCCTAAACCTTCTACTCCACCACTAAGAGGGGTTCAGAAACCACACTCTTAGGCCTCAAGACTAAGCTCCAAGCTTACGCGAAAATAGAAAGAAAATAAAGAGAGAGGAAGAAGAAAGAAAAGAGAGAAGAGAGAAAATAAGAGGGTATAAATAGAAGGGATGAATTAATCATGACCATTGCATGTACCACATTAGCGACCTATGTCATAATTTAAATCAATCCTAACCATTCAAAAGAAAACCAAGTAACCATTGGATAATAGGGTGATTCAAAATCAAGAAACCAATGGATAATAAGATGCATCAAACACTATTAAAAAAAAATCAAAACACTATTTACCAAAATATCCAAAACAATAAAAAATATCAGACCATTCGGATTTTCTGACGTTGTTCTGCAAATCTCCGGCGTATCATCCGAATGAAGGAAAAACTCCCACTTCGGGAAATTCCAAGGTTCTCCATTCTATGCACGGGTCCTAGCATGGGTCTATGGCAATGCTAATGGGTATTCTACTGGTACAAGGTATTCTCTAATATCAAAATAAAATCTAAATCACGAAAATACAACAAATATGATATGCAAAAATACAAATACAGTCTAAGTTAATTTTACAAGAAATTTTTTAAATACCCAAAATTCAAAAATATGAAATTCAATAATAAATGTTACAATTCTATCCACCTTAGAAAAATTATGTCATTAAAATTTCACTAAAATCAGTCGAGCTGGAACCAAGTACCAAAAAGCTCAAGAAAACGACTATCTCAATAAAACAAAGGATGACATATTGGCAGGTAATAAAAGCAATCAACAAGATAAATAAATGCATAGATAATAACACACCAGAAAAGAGAAGGATTGGAGGCATATGAATAAATATGTCTCCTGAGTCAACTGGGTAGGAATTCGTCTTCGCTTGCCCATGTTGACTCCCAAAATGGACAAGGGTCAAGTCTCGAGGTAAGTCGGTACCAACGACTCAGTCAAAGATATGACTCTATCCAGGACGTACCTTCGTAGTCGAGACACATGATAGATATCACGTATCTTGAGATATGCAGGAAGAAGAGTGGGACGAGAAAGTCGCCTTCATTCGCAGAATATACAGAACCCAAATAAATAGATAAGACTAAAAAGAAGCTTAGGACATTACCTATAATCTGACCGCCCTCGGCCAACACCTTCTCCAAGATACAAACGCTCCCTACCTACGGCTCGTGACTACTCTCTGGCTTGCTAAAGACCATGCTCTCTGGGTGCTGATCCCCTCTGCTGCTGGCCTTTATGCCTAGCCTAGATCTGAGCATACTGCATCGGCCTATACTGTTGGAAATTTTGAGACTGGGTCGGGTCGACAAAGGCCTCGGACCCTGATACTGCTGAACTGGTACTAAAGTCCTAAACTGCAAACCTGCCGGGGTGGATGATGAAGCTGGATGAAATGATGAAGGACTAGCTCTACGGGGGCAAAATTCCACTCGGTGGTCTGAAGCTCCATAGATCAAGCACAACTCATGTGCCCTACGACACTCAGAAAGAACGTGCCCTGGCTTCCCACAATAGAAACATCCAACTGAAAAAGATGACCTCTGATGCTGAGGATTTCATGACCCGCACCCAGATGATCGAGGCACGAGTACGTGGTAGTTCAGCCTACGCCGCAGCATCGACGGCAGAACACTATCTATACCTTAATGGAATCATAAACATACAACTAGTTCTTTCATGTACTCAATCGTATTATTCTAAAGAAAGAATGAATGAGGAATATAAACCAAACAATAATCTAAAGGAAATAAAACTAGAAAATGGCACTGAAATAGAAGAATAGTAGCCTAGATCTCACAAGAGGTCACAACTAGGTCCACAATGCAAAAGTAGTCATGACTATACCATCACTCCGAAGTCAACACTGAAAATGTTATCCATTCATGATTGAACGAGTGCAACCCAATAACAGTTCCAAGTTAATTGATAATGACTATAAACATTAATAATGAATGTAAAACAAGATGAGAATAGTAATAAACATATATCATAGTATGCCAGAAAAGAGAGACAAGTAATCTAGATCAATAAGGCAATATCAGTGCACAATAAAATAGAATACAGAAAAAACTGTAACTATACTACGTGTTTTGAAATACTAGTTAGATATGTGATCCGCTTGGGTTAATAGCTATCTACTTTCATAAAGTAACACAAACATAAGTGAAGTGTATGATTGGCTGTTGTCTACGAAATAACACAATCATACATGAAGTGTATGATTGACTGTTGTCTACATTATACCATATTTTAAACATTATTTAAGGTTCTTGATCACATATTTATCTAACACTTCCCTGCCCCGACTAGTATAATGGATCCAAATCATGATACGTCATGACACGGTAATCACTATGTACGATCTATAATATGAGCATGATCTATATAATCACGAAGAATATCAAGGTAATCACTAAGGAGTAACATATCCTGATGGGGATCCAAGTATACCAATTCATGTACCATCGTGTCAAGAATCAGGTAAAATATTACTAAATACTTGTATTATAGTAATGATTAAATAATAAAAAATATCAGGGAATGTACTTATCTATCGTCCCGAAAAGAGAACTCAAATCTATGCCAAACTGGAGTAAAACCTATATATAAAATATCAATGTTAGAGGGTAATTTGATGTCACGACCCGCACCCGAAATTTGGGCACGAGTCATGGGTACGTCCAGCCTACGCCGCAGCATCGACGGTAGAACGCTGTCTAGGTCTCAATAATATACTAAACATAACTCATAACCTGTCAATGATATCAACTCCATATGGAGTACAATGAAATAAACATCTCTCAGCATCTCATAATGTATATTCAATCACAATAACTATAAGAATATAAATGGCACGATAAAAGACAAAAAAGAATGACATAGTCAAACACAATATCTCAAGATAGAGATAAACCATAGTCTAGCTGTCCAACATAAAAAGAAAGTCTCCACGAGCAATAACTAGAACATAGAGAAATACTGGAGCATAAGTCATCATCAATGGTACACTAGCAATGAACAGAAATACAAGTGCATACTAGAACAATGAACTAGAATATAAGTGAATACTAGAACAATAACTAGAACAGATAAATGCTAGATCAATAAACTAGAGATACACGTATAAACTATCTAGCTAAGTGTGTGAAATATCAGTATATCATGTGATCGGCTTGGGAATGATCATGCTTGTTACATATGATTAGCTATGATTCATGTAAGGTCAGGCTAACCATCCGAATAGCTATGATGCAAGCAATAGTCAGGCTAATCACATGTAATAGGCTATGAGGCATGTAATGGTCAGGCTGCACCGACATGAGGTGTGGGTAAGCTATGATGCATGTAGAGTTGGGTATGATCATATAAGCTACTAATATCTTCCCGTCCCCAGCTAGCACGATGGATCCTAATCATGACTCCTCGTGATCGGTCTCGATGATGCCAACTCGTGTATACATAGTGTCAGAATCATGTACGCCATACAACTAGAATCATAGAGATAATCAACATAATAAAAACTGTCAGAGAATGTACTCGCCTGTGGTCCTCTGCTGGCAATACCAATGTCCTATTTTCGAGGTCTTGTCTGAATAATCCAACAGTCCTTTAGACATCATTTAATAATAGTACAACATCAGTCATTATACTAACACACAATCATTAATATACTTAACTCAGAGACTACGCTGGGGGTGCTACTTGTCATCTAACAGGGTCAAGTGTGCGTCTAGCTGCACGGATGTCACGTCATCATATATTGTGCATAATCAGACAGTCAATCACTAACATATGTATCAGGGTCACATGGTACCATTACGTCAGTGTACTTAAGGAAGTCAACTCACAATTATCAGGGTCACATGGTCAAAGTAAATACGGGATATCCGTAATTAACACTAGGGTCATACAGTACATATACAAATATATATTCCTAACTAGTATTAGCATTTAACTTCTTATATATATCTATATCTATATACATACCAATTTGAATATAATACTCATATACGTACGTATACGCATACGAGTAGGGTATATTGCATGCTGTCTAGCAATCAATATCTAACGAACTTGACATGAAATAACACGCTAACAACCTCACCGACCAAAAAGTTTCGATTATAGAGCTCTAAACAACCTCACTATCAAGAACAAATACCCGCTGCCGAGGATAGATGATCTTTTCGATCAATTGAGCAGAACGAAGGTATTTTCAAACATAGACTTGAGGTCAGGCTATCACCAGGTGAAGGTGAAGAGAGAAGACATACCGAAGATTACTTTTTGGATCAGATATGGTCAGTTTGAATTCACGGTAATGCCGTTTGGTTTAACCAATGCACCAACAGTTTTCATGAACTTAATGAACAAGGTATTCCACCAGTACCTTGACAAGTTCATAGTGGTGTTCATCAACAACATTTTTTTGTATTCAAAGACCCCAGAAGAACACGAAGAGGACCTGAGGATGGTCTTAGAGACTCTCAGGAAGGAAGAGCTGTATGAAAAGCTTTCAAAGTGTGAGTTCTTCCTTGACAAGGTTGAATTTCTTAGACATATGGTAACGGGTGACAGAATTTTAGTTAACCCAAAGAAGGTCGAAGCAGTGGAATCATGGGCTACCTCCAGTTCGGTATCGGAGATCAGGAGCTTTCTCGGACTAGCAGGATACTACAAGAGATTCATACAAGACTTCTCCAAGATTGCAGAGCTGATGACTAGGCTGACCAAGAAAGATATGGATTTTGTCTGGACAGAGGAATGTTAGGCTGCATTTGATGAGCTGAAGAAGAGATTGACGACAGCTCTGGTTTTAACGTTGCCATCTGGGATATGACGTTTTACTATCTACAGTGATGCTTCAGGAAAGGGTTTGGGATGCGTTCTTCAGCAGCACGGAAAAGTAATTGCCTATGCTTCAAGACAATTATGCCCTCATAAAAAGAACTATCCCACCCACGATTTGGAGTTAGCAGCAGTTATCTTCGCTCTAAAGCTGTGGAAACACTATCTGTACGGAGAACGTATGGAAATCTTCACGGACCACAAGAGCTTGAAGTACGTATTTACACAGAAAGAGCTGAACATGAGGCAAAGAAGGTGGTTGGAGTTGATGAAAGACTTTGACATCTCATTATAGTACCACCCAGGAAAGACCAACGTAGTCGCCGATGCCTTGAGCAGGTATCCGATGGCTATGTACTTGACGACAGATAGACATTTATTGGCCGATCTTGAGAGCTTGGGAATTGAAGTACTAGTTCTAGGTGTTGAGATTCAGATGTAGGGATTGCAGATACAATCAGAACTGATGGATAAAATTAGAGCTACATAGTATGATGATGAGACTCTAAGGAGTATTAGGGCACAAGTTCAGACATGATTGACAGATGACTTTACTATTACGGATGATGGATCTTTACGACATGGCACAATGATGTATGTGACAAGTGGAGAGCTGCGCAAAGAGATTTTGCAGAAGGCACATAGCTCTCAGTACTCAATGCATCCCGGTGCCAACAAGATGTATCGAGATCTGAGGGAGCATGTTTGGTGGTATGGTATGAAGCTGAGGTAACACGCTTTGTATCTCGATGTTTAGTGTGCCAGCAGATAAAAGCAGATCGACAGAGGCCAGGTAGATTGCTTCAACCATTACCTATTCCAGAACAGAAGTGTGAGCACGTGACTATGGACTTTGTTTTAGGGCTTCCACGTTCTCCAAGAGGAAAGGACGTGATTTGGGTCATCGTAGATAGGTTGACCAAATCAGCCAACTTCTTACCATTCACGATGGGTACATCGACAGAGAGTCTAACAGAGATGTACGTGCGACAGATTGTCAGATTATATGGAGTTCATGTGATTATCGTCTCAAATCGGGATAGTCGTTTTACTTCCCACTTCTGGAGGAGTCTGCAGGCTGGCTTGGGCACTCAGCTCAAGTTCAGTACCGAGTATCACCCTTAGACATACGGGCAGTCTGAAAGGACTATTTAGACTCTTGAAGATATGCTATGCACTTTCGTTTTGGATCTCGAAGGTTCTTTGGAGGATCATCTACACCTAGTTGAGTTTGCTTACAACAACAGCTACCAGGCCAGCATTGAGATATTACCATTTGAGGCTTTATATGGACGGAGGTGTCGTACACCGTTATCTTTAAATGATGTTGGAGAGAGAGTCTTGCTAGGACCAGAAATGGTCGTGGATGCAGAAAAAAATATGAAACTCATCAGAGACAGACTGTGAGTGGCGCAGGACAGACAACAATATTGGGCCTATACCCACCGTAGACCCCTAGAGTTTCAGGTATAAGTTTTATTATTTTGTTATTGTTGTGATTATTTGTTTTAGATTGCATGTTAATACTGTTTGTTCTAGGTTGGCAATTTGGTGTTCCTACGGATTTCTCCAACACGGGGCACGATTCATTTTGGTAGAGGCAAAAAATTTAGTCCATGTTACATCGGACCTTTCGGTATCCTTACAAGGGTCGGTGTAGTGGCCTATAGACTGGACTTTCTGCCTGCTCTAGATGGAGTGCATGACATATTCCACCTGTCGCAGCTAAGACGGTACATGGAAGATCCTAGTCACGTACTAGATCACTTAGAGATCAAGGTTGGACCGACGCTCAGCTATCTTGAACAGCCCATGGAGATCTTGGATCGTAGAGAGAAAGTATTGCGGAGCCAGACTGTTCCTTTGGTTCATGTTGCATGGAGACATCACTCTCCAACTAAGTCAAACTGGGAGAGAGAGGACGAAATGCGCTAGCAGTATCCGTATCTCTTCGAGACTTGAGGTATAATTCTTTGTTGATTGTTTGTTATTGTGCTAGTTTATTTTAATTTTGAGGACAAAAATCTTTTAAGGAGGGTAGATTTGTCACTACCACATTCCAGAATAGGGGTATTTTCATCTTTTCATTTATTTAATTTAATGTGTTAATATTTTATGATATTTATTTATATTTAATTGCTATAATTTTATTTGATTGTTGTACCTTACCGTTGCTTCTATAATTGGAGCACTACTCTAGCCATTGCCTTCCTACAAATTTTATACCCTTGTCCTAGACGTGCCAGCCTTCTATTTTGATCTTTGTGTAACTCATAATTATGCCTTCTTGTACTTTATTTTAGTCGTACAACATTCGTCGCAAATAATTATATTTAATTCAAATAAGTTTAACTTTATATCATTGTGCGTTCCAATCGAAATTGGAGACACAATCTTGACCCATTTTGTGCAACCCAAATTATGATAATATTCTATTCTGAGTCTTCTTTATCTATGACACTTGTGTCCTACCTAATTTTAACCCCATGTACTTCCAATTAATTTTAGAGCACCAATTATATTAATTTTAATTAAATTAATCCAAAAACCCTACTTTGCGTAATTTCTAATTGTTGGACACTTTTATGCAAAAGTGCATTGAAGTGTCCACACCCCATTGGACCAAACACATGAAGAAATCCTATTTCCTTTATTGATTGGTCATGTGATTTTTCTCCATAATTTTAAAGTATGTAACACTCAACATCAACCCTTATCGAACCTTAGCCCTCCATTCTGAAACAATGCAATCCTAGCCCTCCAAATATCTACTTGAGAAGCAAAAGTCCTTTTCCAAGGAGGATGTTGACCAGGCCCAACTTTCTAGGTCAACCTCCAATCCCTTCTCTACATATATATATATATATATATATATATATATATATATATATATATATATATATATTTATATATATATATAACTTTTTCTTATTTTTTTTCTTAAACCTAAAACTAGTTCCTAGCCGAACCCCTCCCTCCTGTTCTTCATCCCCTCCCGTCGACCGGAGCAGCCGAGCCCGGCCACCCAGACAGCTGAATAGCCCCGCCATCCTCGCCTACGTCGTTCTCTTCCATCAACACCACTCATCCATCATCCCGTCCCGCCTGACATCACCGGACCCTAAAACATCCCGCCTGCACAGAGCAATACCCCGTCGACTTCCCTCTCGACTGAGCCGCTGTTCTCGACACCACCCATCCACAACGACCCCGTCGGACCTCTTGCCTGAAAACTCCCCAACTCGCCTGCACCTTCACTACCATCCCTTCCCTCGATAGCGACCCCATCACCACCTGAAACCGATCTCCTCTACCCATCCACTGTATCCACCCGACGCCATCCCCTCTCCTTCAACCGCCTGAACCACCATCACCTGTCCCGACCACCCATCTACCGGATCCACCCGAGCCCACCGGATAGACCTCCTTCCGACTGACCGACTGAATGTCACCACCACGACTACAATGCTGCCATTCGCCTGAGCCTGCTGAACTTGACTTCCCTCATCGACAACAGCCCGCTGAACCCGACTCCCTCAACGACTCGATGACAGCAACCCACCTCGATGTCGAATACTCCCTCGTGCACGTGCACGTGCAGGCCGAGGCCAAGGTGCGAAGTGTTCTCTTATGATTTTGTTCGTGTGTGAATGATGTTAGGATGTTAGCATGTTGCTTCATGCCAAGTTCGTTAGATATTGATTGCTAGACGCCATGCAATATACCCAACTCGTATGCGTATACGTACGCGTATGAGTATTATATTCAAATTAGTATGTATATAGATATAGATATATATAAGAAGTTAAATGATAATACTAGTTAGGAATATATATTTGTATATGTACTGTATGACCCTAGTGTTAATTATGGATATTCTGTATTACTTTGACCATGTGACCCTGATAATTGTGAGTTGACTGCCTTAAGTACACTGGTGTACTGGCGAGACATATTTTAGTGATTGACTGTCTGATTATGCATAACATATGAGGACGTGACACCCGTGCAGCTAGACGCACACTTGACCATGTTAGATAACAAATAGCACCCCTAGCGTAGTCTCTGAGTTCATTATATTTATGATTGTGTGTTAGTGTAATGACTGATGCTGTACTATTATTAAACGATGTCTATAGGACTGTTGGATTATTCAGACAAGACCTCAGAAATAGGATATTGGTATTGCCAGCAGAGGACCACATGCGAGTACATTCTCTGACAGTTTTCATTATGTTGATTATCTCTATGATTCTAGTTATATGGCGTACATGATTCTGACACTATATATATACGAGTTGGCATCATCGAGACCGATCACGAGGAGTCGTGATTGGGATCCATTATGCTAGCTGGGGACGGGAAGATATTAGTAGCTTATGTGATCATACCCAACTCTACATGCATCATAGCTCACCCACACCTTACGTCGGTGCAGCCTAACCATTACATGCCTCATAGCCTGTTACATGTGATTAGCCTAATTATTGCTCGCATCATAGCTATCCGGATGGTTAGCCTGACCTTACATGAAATCATAGCTAATCATATGTAACAAGCCTGATCAGTCCCAAGCCGATCACATGATATACTGATGTTTCACAAACTTAGCTAGATAGTCTATACATGTATCTCTAGTTTATTGATCTAGCATTTCTCTATGTTCTAGTTATTGTTCTAGTATTCACTTATATTCCAGTTCATTGTTCTAGCATGTACTTGTATTTCTGTTCATTGCTAGTGTACCATTGATGATGACTTATGCTCCAGTATTTCTATTTCCAGTATTTCGTTATTCCAGTATTATTTATTGCCAGTATTTATATCCATCTTGTATTTCTTTACACTGTATTATAGTTTTTGTTAATATACATGGAACTGCTGTTAGTGCTTGTACTTCGCTCCAATCCTGACTGAATATTTTTTCTAGAGAATCTTGAGGACTTCTGTCCTATATACTATGGACCAGATATAGATGCAGACTACACACCATAGATCTTAGAGGAGTCCTTCCCTTAGAGGAGATACTACCTACAGCTATTTAGACAACATTTATCTTATGCATTTGAGACTTATTTTGAGGTTATTTTAGTTATGTTGAGACTTATGTAGAGTTTAATTTGAGACTCGTGGAGACTTTCTTTTATGTTGGACAGCTAGACTGTGGTTTATCTCTATCTTGAGACATTGTGTTTGACTATGTCATTCTTTCTTGTCTTTTATCGTGCCATTTATATTCTTATAGTTATTGTGATTGAGTATACATGATAAGATACTGAGAGATTTTTATTTTATTACACTCCTTATGGAGTTGATATTATTGACAGGTTGTGAGTTATGTTTAGTATATTATTGAGACCTAGATATTATTCTACCGCCGATGCTGCGGCGTAGGCTGGACGTACCCATGACTCATGCCTAAATTTCGGGTGCGGGTCGTGACATAAATAACGTGTTGATTGGTATAGTTGGGTTAGCTTGCTTTCACCAGTGCATTTTGATATACTGATCCTCGTTATAACAGGTTCTCCGGGCCAAGACAACTCTACAAGGAGTTAAGGCGTCTTTCCAATCCAGTCCACCTACCATCACATCCTGTCCGTAATTTTTTTGAAGCGTGTTTGAAGTTCCATGATCTCATGCGCATATCCTATGCAGTTCCGTGGCAAGGCGATAGCTTCGTCCGAAGGTGTCTATTGCTTTTGAAGTTTTAATAAAATGATATAATGTATCGGACTGCTATCTTATTTTGCATCTGCTTTTATAAGCTCGTGCGGCAACTTTTTGTACTTGTTCAAGAGTTTGTAAAAGATGTTCATTATCAATAAAGAAAACTTTTCTTTTTTTTAATATTGTGTTCAATTATTTGTGTACTCTGAATACGTGCTCGTTATATCAAAGATACATTGGCCTTGTGCGTAGCACAACTTCGGCACGCATGGCATCATGCCTGGGGGAATACTATCGATTTCACGAAATTGGGGCGTGACACTGGATACTACAGTAGTACCGAAAGCACATTATCAACCTTGCACCAACACAAGCACGTGCCTACACTACACACTGTGTTTAGACCATCCCCTGATCATTCATACTCACATCTATACTTCCACACACCAAGATACCAACTAATCCTAACACACTCTCAACTCACACGAGCACACAACCCACATACTACTACTGCTATGCACACAAGATTCGAACACACACTCACCAAGCACACTTGCAACTCACCCATACCTTCCTATCTCTTTAAAATACCTACACACAGATAAGACCCAAGTTCTCACCTCCTACTGTTCTTTACTGTACACATGAGTGAGTAACACTCTGAGTTGCTGTGCACAGGGTTAATTCACCTGAGCACCAAGTGCTGCAAAATAGCCCAAATTTAGGTACAACTCTCCTCCTCCATCTCACTATCATGTACTAGGCTTAACACAGACACCCGAGCACATCCTAACACTCTACTGCAGTACTTGCCTTCTATCACTGGATACACCCACATCCAGGTAGTTGCACCCAGGCACATACAATTCACACATGTATACCCAACCTTTTCACTCATATCACAGTCCCTCTTCTGCACTGTAGCGACTGAAACCAAGACTCAACATACACCAATAATCTGCTACACACTGATTTGAATAAAAAGTAAGCTACTCTGAACTAGTGGCCATGATACTTACCCTTACTGATACCTAAAACATATATTCACAACTTAACTTCTCTATATCTATATATGTGCATAGATGTATATCAAGGATATAACAACTAGACACTCCTTGCAGTTGAGCACTCATCCACAATACCCCAAAACATATCCTTATATACCTATTTTAGACATAAAACTCACTAACACCATTGTACAGGCCTCAAACCCCCTTCACTATGCACATGCATACTGAACTGAAACCTGCACCTAACTTCCCTGAACACCCCCTATTCACTGCTGCTGTAGGTGCCCGACTGATGCATCAACCCACCTGACTGCGATTGACAGTGCCACAGAGCACCCAACCTACAGATTTAACTGTTGCACTCAGGTGCATCTGCTCAATAAACCCGAGCACTTATTATTATTGCAATTGTGCAGTCCCTAAAACCTGTACCCGACTGAAAGCTCTCCCTCCATCATTACTTACAACTTCCCTCCTCCTTATACTCATGAGCACTCCTCAACACATGTCACATACAACCAAGTGCACTCTTCAAGCCAAATCTAAGATATCTATACACTAATACTCTACTCTTAAACACACATAACACTTGCTCACAATACTCTCATAGTAACAGACCTCTAGTACCCTTGAACCTGAGCTACCCTTTAGTCCTCTGCTGAACCAAGTACACCCAACCTACTTGCCACTGCACTTTTGTTATGATCCGCACCCGGTGTAGGGGCATGAGTATATGGGTATGTCCAACCTATACCACAGCATCAGCGGTAGAACGCTGTCTAGGTCAACAATATTATCTAAATATCTCATATAATATATAATGGTACCTGTCAATAATTTCCAACTCCAATTGGAGGACAGAATGATGGTATTATTATAATCGATACTTAATCATGATATAAAACTAATGGAAGATAAAGGCACGATATGAAATAGAAAAAAGAGAGTCACAAAGTCACAATATAATACATCCAAGACTAATAGTCTAGCTATAACACAATCTCAAAT
The DNA here is from genome assembly GCA_036927795.1 of Iris macrosiphon. Taxonomy (NCBI): domain Eukaryota; kingdom Viridiplantae; phylum Streptophyta; class Magnoliopsida; order Asparagales; family Iridaceae; genus Iris; species Iris macrosiphon. Next base: position 74,822,822 of record JAYESA010000006.1, on the reverse strand, counting down.
AATATTTATATACCAATGTCTAAAACTGAAATATATACAATATGCTAAAGAAAATATAAGTCACCTCAGTAGCCGGTACTAATCCTCAGTCGGCTCACCATCTCGCGGTCTATAAAAGGTGGGACACATATCCTCTAACCAATCATCTGAAAAATATATCTAGTTAGGATTGGAGTAAAGTACAATCCAATAACAGTTCCAATTAATTGATAATAACTATAAACAAAAATAGAGAATGTAATACAAGATGAGAAACGATGAACAATATCATATTATGGTAGAAGAAACAGATAAACAAAAGCAATATGGTATACACTGATCACGATGAAATAAAATAAGGACAATGTAATAGGATATGATGAAGAACTGTAACTATACTAAGTGTTTGAAATACTAGTTAGATATGTGATCGACTTGGGTTGAACATTATCTACTTAAACGTTGGATAAATATTGTCTAACTTAAACATTGAACATTGAACATTGTCTAGGCTTTGATCACATACCTCGCTAGCACTTCCCCTTTTCCCCCGACTAATACAGTGGATCCAACCATGACACGTTACTGTAGAAGCATGAAAAATATGCTGCAGAATTATATGCAGTATGCATAAAACCAGCGTAAAGCAGAGTTTCAGTACGGTGTGGTATAAGACATGACTTCAGAGCCATTGGCGTATAACAGAGCTTCATCGCTAGTATAGCATAAAATATAGCTCCAGAACAACCCGCGTAATACAGTATTTCCAGGCTGCTTCAGCGTAAAAAGGTTATTACATCACCACTTTGGCGTAAAACTTGCTCTCTTTTAATGCAGTGGAAAATTATACGGGGAACTCTTCGTATTCTTCGAACGAACCTATCAGATCATGCAGTGAACCTGACTCCTGACAAAGAGTACTGCACCACTATCCAGACGACGGTTGTAATGATGGTTCGGCACAGAGACCCAAACCGTCGTTTAGTGATATTTCCTTGATACAAATTACTTTTACGCATTCAAGGGAATACGCTGCCTATTTTTATACAGGCAGATGTGAGCTTTTACGCTCAGCAAGAGACGAAATAGACCACCACGTCAAAAGCTGCTCTTCGTACAGAGCTTGAGACACGTCTCTGCAGTTAATGCGCATTATGGGGGCAGATCTCTGCATTTAATGCACGAGATTTGGTTCTACTTTCAAGGACTGGGTGAGCCATAATTATGGCTAATACGTCCACATTATCACCTCTACATATTACGCCATCGGGCTATTTTCAGATATAGGAGCATGCTATACGCTATCTCCTCGGAATACGCCAACTCAGGCTATATTTGCATTGGTGCGTGATAAGGCTATTTGGTCTATAATACGCTCAAGACCTTAGTCAAGCAAGGATAATCGGCTATCCTTACGCTAGCTACCTATCCATACAGCATCAGGCTTCTACGCCTACTAGGCTTCTACGCCTACTTGGCTTCTACGCTAACTTGACAACTATTTGGCTTCTACGCCATGGTGACAGTCATTGGCTTCTACGCCAATCTTTTTTACCCGAGGGACAGTTACCTACGTAGCTCGCATGCCGTGATCTTCGCAGCAATTATACGCGTTACCTCATAATGGGACACGCATCACACGCGGATTCAGAAAATTATTTATACGTGGGTGGCAGTTATTATAACCGCCACGTAAAAAGTGCCACACTCTCTACTGTTCGGCTTCTACGCCGACTAGACGGTTACTATCACTAAATCCTATAAATCGAGACCTCCGTCCACGGAGGTCCGGGGTCGAAAAAATCAAAGAAAGAAGAATCCAGAGCACAGACAGAGAGTAGTGATCGACGATTTTGGCATCGAGCATCCACTCCCTCTTGCAATCTTTGAAGTTTCTCCTTCTTCTACAGCACTTCTTCATCATCGTGTGGTCCAAGGGACAAAGTAATCGACCGCAGATCAGACTCCTATAGCAATATTTATCCAGATTAAATTTTGTACTTAACATCCTCGTATAGGATCAATTGTACTTCTTTTTTCTTGTTTGTAAACCAAAGAAAGGGTTTCGTATAAACCTAGTTTTATTTCTTTCGTTTATTATCAAACACAAGATGACAATACCAATAACCCTAAGTACTGCATTTTTTATAGGTACATACATCACCCCACAAAGGCGTGTTATGTACTAAAGAGGAAGATCCAGGAGTTGATCGACGCTAAGGCCATCACCCTGCGCAATAGCGAGAAGACGGTCACCGCCAACATGATCTCTCTTTAATTTGGCAATCTGCCTCCTCAAGAAGTTTCAGATGGTGTTGTACCTATTTCCTGGACAACGATGAATATCGTTAATCTCCCTCCGGCCAGGGGTCAAAATTATGACCTGGTACCCCTAACTACCCAACGTGGCGAGATTATGTGGGTTCATCCAGATCTGGTGTCAGAGATCGAGGAAGAGACTCAAGCTGCTAAGGCTAAGTCTAAAAAAAACTCGAAGCATAGACCATGTCATATGGTTGCGATATCCTCGACATCAGAAGAAGAGGCTTCGGCTACCGGAACCCGTTCAGGGAAAGCCTACCTCAAGGACTATAGAGGAAGTCAGGAAGATGCACCGGCAGACACTTCAGCTGCCAAACTTCCAGAACCTGAACCTGTCGTACCAGAGGCAGGGCCTTCTAGACCAACTATGGCGGATAAGGGCAAGCAAAAAGAAGTGCGTTTTGATAAACCTTTGAAGAATCTTTAAAACAAAGGTTTAGAAAAACCATATAACTTTGACATCCTCGCCCAATTGGCTAATACACCAGCCAGGTTGTCCATTTTTGAACTACTCAGGCTCTCCAAAGACACTCGTCAAGCCTTGAGTGAAGCATTAATGCAGGCGAATGCATACTTGACCCAGCTCAAGTCCCCTGATGAAGAACCTGTGGCATGTCCTCAATGCCATAGTGTGATGGAGGTGGTCCCAAATATCACTTTCACTCAAGATGATATGCTGTTGAAACATAACAAGCATGACAGACCCCTCTATTACACCGGATACGTCGGTTCCATGGAGGTCGAACGAATTCACATAGATCCGGGATCATCGATCATCATTATTCCTCATAGTCTGCTCAGACCGCTGAGGATTCCTACCAGCGAATTGGCTTACACTACCACTACAATCGTGGGCTTCAACGCTAGAAAAAGTAAGCCGTTGGGGAAGATTCATCTGAGGATCCAGATTGGGGACCTTAGATCAGTGGCTACATGATATGTTATTGATTCAGAGGTGTCCTATAATATTCTGCTGGGCAGACCATGGATCCACGATCATAACATCGTTCCTTCAACTCTACATCAATGCTTTAAATATGTAGACGCCCAAGGAATAGTACAAACGGAGTTTGCTGACCTTAACCCTTTCAAAGGAGTAGAATCTTACTACTCTGATGCCATGTTGTACACCCAAGACTACATGGAGGAGGTGTCTGGCAAGACAGAGGAGGAATCCCACCGGGAGCCAGAAGAGTCCTCTGCCGAGCAACCTCTGTCAATCAAGGTGAAAGGGCGGACCACTCGTCCGAAAGTCATGGAACCCATGACTATCCATGGTGACAGTCATTGGCTTCTACGCCAACCTTTTCTACGCGAGGGACAGTTACCTACGTGGCTCGCATGCCGTGATCTTCGCAGCAGTTATACGCGTTACCTCATAATAGGACACGCATCACACGCGGATTCAGAAGATCATTTATACGTGGGTGGCAGTTATTATAACCGCCGCATAAAAAGTGCCACACTCTCCACTGTTCGGCTTCTACGCCGACTGGACGGTTACTGTCACTAAACTCTATAAGTAGAGACCTCCGTCCACGGAGGTTCGGGGTCGAAAAAATCGAAGAGAGAAGAATCCAGAGCACAGACAGAGGGTAGTGATCGACGATTTTGGCATCGAGCATCCAATCCCTCTTGCAATCTTTAAAGTTTCTCCTTTTTCTACAACACTTCTTCATCATCGTGTGGTCCAAGAGACAAAGTGATCGACTGCAGATCAGACTCCTATAGCAATATTTATCCAGATTAAATTTTGTACTTAATATCCTCGTATAAGATCAATTGTACTTCTTTTTTCTTGTTTGTAAACCAAAGAAAGGGTTTCGTATAAACCTAGTTTCATTTCTTTCGTTTATTATCAAATAGTTACAATATAAGATACTTAATGAACATTGCCTAATATTAAACATTGTCTAGTGTTAAATATTGTCTAAACCATTTGAGAATACAAGAAACAATAAAACAATAATATCATCTCATAACTGAAGATCCATGTGTATACTAATCTGTGTGCCAATGTGTTAGGAATCAAGTAATACATTTCTAAATACTTGTATTATAGTAATTATCAAATAATGAAAACTATCAGAGAATGTACTCGCCTGAGGTCCTGAGCGGACAATACCCAATATGTGTCTGGATTGGAGTCAAAGTGACCTATATATGAATTATCATATCATTTGGGTATAAAGAATGATAAATAAGTTTAAATGAGTCAATATGATTCCTAGGTCATTTCTAGGTCATACTAGTCCAACTAGGCCAAACTAGCTAGAGGGTTAACTTTTGGGGTCGAACTAGTCAACACTAGATTACTAGTTCTATACATTATGGTATACACTGATACCTACTACATAGGTTGATACCCTAACCTATAGGAATTAACTTGAGCCTAGTATATATCTTGGCTTAAGGTTTCTTAGCAACTAGGTATATCCTTATATACATACTATATATCTATATAAATATTATTATACCTTAGTTATAATCACCCACCTCTTATACCTTAACTGGCTTAAACCTTACTCATCTTAGTTAAACCTTAGCCTATACTTGGTATCCTACTACTAAATACTTTGGCTCTTGGCCTTGGTATCTGGCAACTCATAAGCTATATACTCCAGGTATTAGAGATACTCATAATTTCTTTAGCTCTCACTTGATACCTAGTTCATGATACTCCCCATCTGTATCCCAGGACTGATACTCTATTCAATCTATGTGATACACTCCATACTCCTCCCCCTTACCATCTTGGTACCCAACCCTGACCCCATACTCCTTGCTTTCAGGCCACCCAATTGATTGTGCACTGTACAGTCTCATGTGCAGCCCGATCCATTTACTGGTTGTTGCTGTTATGATGTACTGCAAATGTGCAGTCCCATAATACCATATCTTCTCCTCCCTCTTGGCACAATTTCCCTTCACTGAACACCTTAGATATACCCCCAGTATCTTGGGTTCCCGAACTCCCCAGCAAGTGCTACTGCAACTCCATGTTGAACCTAATACATGAACCCATTTTTCCTTCTGAAATTCCCTTGCTTAATCAGTGCAACCTGAGCCTCATTGCTAATATAAGCACCTGTGAACACCCCTACAGGCATAATATTTCACTTGGTCACTGTCATGCCCCAGTCCTAAAATACGTAGGACTAGGAATACGTAAGCATGCTAGCCGTATGTATATGGCAACTCCAATATATGGAAACCATAACACATACGTACGCTATATTATGAATAATAATTTACAAGTGGCATAGATTTATGTCATAAGTCATAGGGCATAACTAGATCTCATCCACATAATCAAATAACCAATCAACTATATAACTGAATCAAGTATAAAATGCTTGATAAGAATAAGTAGTTGGGTGGAGACAAATACACTACCAACTAGAATATAAAAGAAATAAAATAAGTACATCTAATGATCAACGAGGCTCGAAAAGAAGACCTCTTCGAAAGAGAGAGAAGTAGCAAGTCTTGATCCGTGCTCCTGCAAATAGTTATGATCGTCTACACCTGGAAAGGGACCAGGTCCTCAGAGAGACGTAACAAGATACATAGAAGCATGCCAATTAAATACAGTAAAACATGCATAATAGACAAAAAAATATATAAGTACGCTGTACTAGACAATCTATATGAATATGCATAATGAGGACAACCTTTTCGACATATAGGTAGGTGTAGGATACTCTATCTATTTCACAACTCACACACACGTCCATGAACATCATAAGCCGTCATACCTCGAGGGTAGCGACCAGCGTGACACAACTACCTTAGTGCGTGCTAGTTACTACAATTTACCAGAGTGGATAGCCCATACGCCTACTGATTGTCCTCCCCTCCCATGATACTATGTGTCAAGTGTGTGTCAACATATATATACTATATAATTATGACTGAAAGAAAACACATATATAATAAATATATCAAAATATGATAAGCATGCAAATTACTATAATAAATTTGGCACGGTATCTTACCTGGTCTGAAAATGGATGAAGTCACAACTCAAGGCGTCGTCCAATCTATCCATCACATAAATTAAACAAGTTAGGTTACAAAAGTGGGTGAATAGGATCCTCCATTTTAATCTATTTTAATTCTAAATAAAATAACCTAAAATATTATTTTTATCTTATTATAATTTGATTATATTGTTAAACCTTAATTTTGGTCCAAAGAAAGTCAATTTTACGGATTTAGGATCCATGGCACGCAAATCAAGGCAATAGTTGACCAAAAAGTCAACCAACTCAAATCTTGAATTTGTGTGTGGAATCCTATAGATTTTAATGCTACATGAACGCCAAAATTAACGGTTTCATAAAATCACAAGTCGGTAAAGAGTTATGTTCACAAGGGCGCACAGATGACAGTTTTCAGTGGTTTCCTATTTACGTCTATGTTGCCAGAATTTTATAGTAGATTAAAGTTTCATGTTAAATTCTAAAAAAATAATTTTATGGAATTTCATCATGTTAGATTTTCGAAACTTCAAACGGCTCATAATTCTGAGTTCAGGATCTCCCGAAATCTCGAAAATACTGAAACGCGTCTGATTTCGGACAACTGGCACTTTTAGAATTTTCTAGAAAAATAGTTTCATAAATTATTACAATAATTTATATATTCAAAGCACTAACCTTGATATTGTTCTAACAAAAAAAATTAGAGCACGTTTGGAGTCCGGAGCTATTAGATATCGTCATTTTAAGTCGTCATAACTACTAGAAAATGAGGCTGAATTTATGACAAATTTTGACTGTTTTTGGATGAAAAAGTGAGGAGTTTGGGGAAGAAAAATATGAAAGAAGAGTTTATTCCATAAGTCTAATAGTTATTTATAATGGTGGAGACTATTTAATTGAATACGACTAGGATTGACTAATTTGAATATGATTAGGATCAGTTTAAATAAAGATAGGATATGCATGAAGTTGCTTTCCTAGTCAGCTCAGGATTTGAATTAATTTAAAATAGAGTTTGAGTTTATCTCAATAATTTATAATCTTAAATCGAATTAAAGATAATACAAATAATTTATATATAATCTTATTAATATCTATTAATACTAAATTAGCATCTATCTAATATTAAGACTATATATATCTAAATAAATCCTAAATAATTTCAAAAATCCAAATAAATTTCTCAAAATTTTAAATAAATTACAGAAAAATATAATTAAATATTTTAAAATAAAATAAATATTTGATAGAAATAATATGCAAGTATAGGCTAAGAGTAAATCATGAAATTCCTAAAAATTTATGTTTTCTATGTTTTAATTATCCTAAATTTCTAGAAAAATCTCAAAAAATCTAAAATAGCCTAAAAATGATTCTAATTAAATATTTATATAAGTAAATATATTAAAAAATTAAATTTCTAATTAACTAAGAGAATACTCTAAAGAAATTCATTATTTAAAATAATCTATAATAAATATAATAATATAAAATATACACAAAATACCTATTTTGGGTGAGGGGATTTACAGTCACCTATACTACTACTCACCTACTGATACCCAATGCTTAGGACACACACACATGTTCTCATCCATCCTCTCACTCACTGACCACAACACAAAGCACTTAACAACTCACACACCCAAGCACATAGATAATTCTAAATCATATACTAACACCCAAATGGTACACCAAAATTTCCCCCTCTACTAGTTGTTAAACACTGCCCGAGCATCACCCTGATGCTTACCAATGCACTAAAGTTCAAATCTAAACTAAAACCAGGTTCATACTCAAGTTATTTACCTTCCTTCACATTGCAATTCTCTAATACTCTAATACACATTCACCTAATTCTTCTCTCCTACACATTCACCACACTGTCAACCCAAATGCCTGCACAAAGTTATAGATGTCTGCAAGCACACATTTGCAGCTCATATTTGTTTGCTTCACCACACTGCACTTTAAAGAAACACATGTATTATACTATAGTGCACAACACACTTACTGTAACATATACTTCCCCTTCTCTTCTCATAGCTACCAATCACTTGACCCATGAATCACAGTTACACATCTCTTACCACTCCATTCACAGTCTCAACTCCACTCCTTGCCAGTAACTTCTCACTCACACACACAGACTTATACACATGCACATATATTCACAAATACCTCACAAGATATTCACACCCCAAACCTGATACCAATGTATCAGACACCATACACACTAAGCATCAACACCGATGATACCCATCATATATAATACACTCCCCTAAGGCATTACATCAAATACTTTATGAGCACTAGGATACCATATAATACTTAAACACCCACAAACTTGATACTAATACTAGTACTCATGATATAATCTATAAACACTCCTTCCATTGTGATACCACTACCCAAACTATATAGAACACATCCTAATATAGATTTATAACATCCTCAAACAATAATATTAACTATATATATCATGTAGTTAAGGAATTGGCATGTTTATCATACGTGTCGAACGAAACCCCCCAAAATTATCCGTATCTCAAAGTATTTTGACACGGCCTACTCGTATCCAATTATAGACACGTAGCTAGCCTCACACACTAATACAAACCTAATGACAAACACTTGGTGCACCATTCTCTGATTTCTCCCAAAATGGACACCAAACTCAATATAAAAGTCATTATAAGGGTCATTAGAAGCTCAAGCTTCTTCCTATGGGTGGTCCTAATGCATGTGTGAATTCTAAATGCTTAATTACTATAATTAGAAGCTAATTAAAGAAGTAATATCAGAATTTACCTATTGGGAGATGGATTTCCAATGCAAGCCAAAATGGACACAATAGGACACAAGCTTGTAGCCTCAAAGCTCCCTTTTCAAATGCTCTTGCCAACCTCAAGCTCATAGTCTTCTTATATGGTGAAGATGAGTGAATTTGAGAGGGATTTGGGAAGAATTTGGTGGAGGGATGAATAATTTATGAAAGAACACTAATTGGGAAATTTTGGAATGAAGAATGAGAGGAGAGAGAGTGTTCATCCCCTTGAAATAGGGCCAGCCACTACCCCCTTTGTCCAAGCAATGTATATTGTCATATTTGCCCCTATTGGATTTTCGTGAAGAGTGGTTTAATTAATGGAAGCTTCCATGCCTAATGATGGTTTAATCTAATCTCTAATTAATAAAAGAGAATGGCTAATTTGGGTTCAAAATTGAATAGTCTAAAATATTGGTTCAAGTTGTCATGTCATGTCTAGTTAGGTCCACTAGTGTCATGCCTAATCAACAGTCTAATCACTACCAATAACCATATTACTCACAATATATACAACATACTCATTTATTTAAAAATTAAATATAAACACAATATTGTAATAATACAAAATGACAAAAAATACCCCTATTCTAGAAATGTGGTAGTTACAACTTTACACACCCTTGCACATACAAAGTGTATACTCCCTCCACATGCACACTATGAACACACTTCCCAGACCCTTCCTCCCTCTCACACTCATACTAATACTACAATGCAACCCGCATACATCCATATATGCAATATATATAATACACACACACACACACACACACACACACACATATATATATATATATATATATATATATATATATATATATATATATATATATATGACAAAAATATCCCTATTCTAGAAATGTGGTAGTTACAACTTTACACACCCTTGCACATACAAAGTGTATACTCCCTCCACATGCATACTATGAACACTCTTTCCAGACCCTTCCTCCCTCTCACACTCATACTAATACTCCAATGCAACCCACATACATCCATATATGCAATATAACACACACACACACACACACACACACACACACACACACACACACACACATATATATATATATATATATATATATATATATATATATATATATATATATATATATATATATATATACCCTCAAATCTAAATACTAAACACTTGGTGTGCAATTGTGATACGCACACGTATCACCCTCGATACGCATGATACGAACCATCAATCACCAAGATACTTTCCTAAAATTCATGCAATACATCCAAATCACCAATTATAATATATATAACATATATAATAGCTATTCTAATACAATATGGAAAAGTTGGCATGCTATAACCCAATACACATGGAAATATCCCTCCTACGACTCCGTATCATAGCGTATCATGATACATACTCTCTGTATCCAATTGTACATACGTACACCCCCAATATCCATAAATTAAGGTCTCTAATAACCAATAGACCTATTCTTAAATACTTGGTGCACCAAATTTAAATTCTCCCCAATTTGGCCACAAAATTGAATGTAACTTCTACAATAGGGCTTGCTAGAATCTAATTCTTCTTCCTATAGGTAGTCCTTAGCCATAGATGGGTTCCTATAGGTCTAATATGACATTTAGAATATAAATTGATGGGGAAATAAAGATTATACCTATTGGGAGATGGATTCCCAATAAATTTCTCTAAGTGGACACAAAGGGACACAAGCTTCTAGAATATCCTCTCCTTGGTGCTCCTTGCCACCTACAAGCTCCTAGGCCTTCTTGATGGTAAGAATGAGAAAAATTGGAATCGGTTTGAATAGAATTTGGTGGATGGATGGATGAATTTGGAAAAGAACTAAATTATGGATGAATGTGTAAGGAAAGGGCTAATGAGCGATTAAAGGAGGCTAACCTCATGCTTTATAGGACCGGCAACCTCCCTAGGGTTGTGTGCCATCCAAAATATCTAGAATGCCCCTCATTAGTTGTCATAAAAGAATATTTAATTATGGGGAGGGATATATTCCTAATGGAAGGAATATTCTATCCACTTATCTAAAGGAAACTAATTAAACTAGTCTAGTCATGACTAACCTAATGGAACCAATGGGTCATGTCAAGTCTAGTTGGGTCCACTTGGACACACTAGCATTAAATCTATCTAATATGCTAACTCACAAATCATTACAACTACATTAAAACTATATATATATATATATATATATATATATATATAAATATAATATAATATAATATAATATAATATAATATAATAATAATATAACAAATATAATTGACAGAAATACCCCTCTTCCGGAATTAGGTGCTTAAGATTATATCGTGATATTGTATTAAAGTATCATGTCTGGAACCTCTTGCTGAAATCTGCCTATATCACTGGCAACACCATGGTACTCTCCTGCGCTCCCTACCAATCTCTAGCCAAGTCCAGAAACTGCAACCTGACCACTTCTACTCTCTCCTGAGCCAGAATCCATGTTGTTTGAAGGATGGCCTCAATGTCCTGGAGCCAAGCATCATATGTAATCGCATCCTCTATACCATAAAAGTACGGAGGATGGAGGCACCTGAAGTTGCTCATAGAATTATGGATTGGAGGACCACCTCGTTCAAGGATCGTCTGAATTGAGTGGGTGAGAACGTCACTCTGGCGCTGCTACGTTGTCATAAAACCCCTCAGAACCTCAATAAGTGCACGGACAATACCCTTTGGCTGAATTTGTACTGTCGGCTGATCGAGCTGAACATAATGATCTGCCCCAGGATCTATCCTAGACTCTGCCCTAACGACTGGGACTGATCCCCAGGAATCTTTTGGCCTAAAGGTTGTTGCTCTACCATCGACTGAGCTCGAACAATCTAATTAGAAGGACGAGAAATAGTACCCCTGAAAGTTAAAGGATACAAGGTTCAAATCGGAGGGACATAATAGATCAAAGATGAAATCACATAACAGGTCAAAGGATGAGAGATATAGAATAATACAAAAGAGATCAAGGAGGAACAAATAATGATTGAGACATCTACACAGCAATAACCCTCATATGTCTGAAAACCAGACCTACATGGGCCACTACTAAAATTTTGTCACTCGCAGAAGCATAATACTGGAGAGCGGGAAAAGACAAAGCCGACTACGTATACCAGAGTACTCCACTACCCCGAGATATGTTCATGGCTATGAAAGATATGAGGGATTAATATTACAAGCCAACAGTCAATCCTAGGTCAAGCGATCCTAGGTGTCTCAATTATAGGCAATCAACAAGATACAATAAATATGATCATCATACATCAAATAGTAAAGCATCCCAAACTATGTATACATAGATGATCAAGAAGCTAATCGTACAAAATAAAGAACTAGCAAGAGTATAAGTCATACATGATCAGCACTAGCTACAGACTAAATATAAATAAAATTATGTTATGCCCATAGGCAGGATGTTAAAATCCAAAATATGAGCTAAACACTTACTCAGAGGCTAAATGTCGCAAAAGAATAATGTACATATACTAGTGGGTGAAAGAATTAAAGCCTACTCAGGTCGTCTAGTGCTCCGGGTGTCACCATCCAGTGGAAGATAAGGAAGATGCTCTTATTTTGCTATGAGTTCTGGCCATATAAAATTAGTGGGGTCAGACCCCCAATAGGAAGTACCATAAAGAAAGCCAAAACTATGAACTAAAACTAGCAATAACTAACACAACAACGAATAAAGACAGAAATAAATAAATGTGAATCGAGACTCGTGCGCTACCAATGCACTTATCTCGAGAATAGAAAAAGACACTAAGCAAATAATATGTGACATAAAGTAAACAACTAGTGACATAAAGTAAACATGGAACAAGTAACATAAACGTGGACATGTAATATACCAAAACAATAACTAAGAACATGTACAAGATCGTGAACAATGACTAAGAACATGTACAGTATTCTGGGGCATGTGAACATGTACAGTATAGGGGTCATGTATAAAATGTGAGTACAGGATATGAGATTTGACATAAACACTAATCATGTAAAGGAACAATAACTTGATATATGGCTATATAGAATGATAAGCCGGGAAGAGACCAGAGAGATTGAAAACTTCTCAAAATCAGAGCCATAATCCTTAAATCAAACAAGGACCGGGGTTACAAATATTTTCCTATGAAGAACTTAGCCTCTAGCCACCTACCGATATATATGACAATACGAGAAAAGAAAAGACAATACACGAGCATAAAATAGTGCACAACCAAAAGGCACGGCCAAGCATTTCTTACGGCTTGCTATCATTAGCTAACTAGGGTTAACATAAATCCTAGTTACTAACAAATATAATTTAAGTTTTTCCTATTGATCACAAGCCCTGCTGTCTATCCAGGTTATTTCGAGCAAAAATAGTGACAATAAGTGACAATATGTGACAATAGGTGAGCTGAAAGTATGGCCCTCACGACGGAGTGCTCCAAATCCATCCATAAAGTGGTACCGGAATAACGGAACAACATGCAACCATGAAAACTCCCCTCCCAATGATCTAATTATTTATGCTAGTTGTTTTAATCCTTAACATTTTCATTTAGGATTTCGGGTGTGACATTCCACAGAATCCATCATAGACATGATACTCCCCTCGGGGATATGCAAGATTGTACAATAATTTGACAATTAAAGGCAAAGCACAAGACAATAATTTGCATAAAAGTCTCCAACAATTGAAAAATTGCACAAAGTGGGGTTTTTGGATTAAATGAGGGAAAAATACCATGTTTGGTGTGTTGGATGTAGTTTTTGGTCAAGTTGGGTCCTTACACCAATTTTAATTAAAATGATTGTAAATGGTGTTCTAAAATTAATTGGAAGTACATAGGGTTAAAATTTGGTTGTCACGACCCGCACCCGGTATAAGGGCACGAGAGCGTGGGTACGTCCAGCCTACGCCGCAGCATCGGCGGTAGAACGCTGTCTAGGTCAAGTACTATCTAAATAATCTCACACTAGTATCCAACTCCATAAGGAGACACGGATAACACTATCCAAATGAACAACATACTCAATCACAACTACAGCACGATAAGAATTTGAAGAAACAAAAGAATACAACACAAGTCTAATGACAAAATAATCATACCTGCAATCAGTAACAACCAATCCCCAAGTGTCAGAAACAAGTCCACTAAGGTCACAGTCTGGAAAAATATTTTCCAGTCAGGAAGGAGCAAAGTACATCTCTAAATAGCAGTTCTATATTAATGATATAAACTATGTAGCAGTTCTAGATGGAAATATACCAGAAGCATATATAGGTACGAGAAATAAAAGAAATACTGAAAATACTGTAAGTAAATGCAGGAGAAAAACAATATGTCCATGAGCAAGAAACCTATGACTAAGTGTGTGAGTACTAGCTTTAACATGTGATCGGCTTGGGAACTTGATCAGGCTGGTTACATGTGATTAGCTATGATTCTTGTAAGATCAGGCTAACCGTTGGTTAGCTATGATGCATGTAGAGGTCAGGCTAATCACACGTAACAGCTATGAAGCATGGAGATGGTCAGGCCGTACCCGACATGAGATGCGGGTGAGCTATGATGCATGTAAAGTTGGGTATGATCACATATCTACACTAAAATACTCCCCACCCCCGACTGGTATAGTAGATCTAATCATGGTACGCTATGGCACGGGATTTCCTGGGAAGGTAGCAAGTCTCCCCGGGAATCAGTGTCTGTACATGCACAAGATAATAAGGAAACAAGTCTTGTACAAGCTACACCATGAAAAAAAGGAATAACATCTCATGACGAGATCCGTGTATACCAATCCGTGTAACCAATGTGTCAAGAACATGGATATCTACTCTAGATACAGTGAACATAGGGGATATCATAAATTAGAAACTAATCAGAAAATGTACTCGCCTTGGGTCCTTAGCTGGTGAATACCGAGGTCCTGTCCCAGAGTATCGTCTGGAGGATCCAACAGTCCTATAACATATAATAAAACAATACAACAATTTCATCAGATGCTATACTAAACACACAATCAAGTACCTAACTCAGGGGCTATGTCTGACATGATACTGGTCAACTAGGGTCATCTAGTTAGGCAGACATCTAACACATTACATATATTTAACTAATATATACATTAATGCTTACAATATATATATATATACACCAAATTTAGTACATATACAATATTTATATGTACCATTTAATTATATGTATAATATATATATTAGTTGAAATAATATATATACACATATAAACCCATTAAAAATACAATATTACATACTTGTATATGAGTACATATATATACCAATATACCAATTATATATATTGAAAATATACTAAGTATATATGTATAAAATACATGTATATACATATACCAATTAAATATATATTAAAAATATACTAAGTATATATGTATAAAATACATGTATATACATATACTAATTATATGTACACTATACATTATATAGATTAATGTACACCATACATCATATTCATATACTATACATTATGTTATATACTAAGAGGGAAGAATGAGAGGGAGAGAAGCTTACAGGGGGGAGATGGAGGCTTCTCTAGCATATCTGCCAACCGTGTCTAACCACGCACTCTGGGAGGTTTTACAATGGCTTTTGGCTTAAGATCAATCGAGGAAGCACTGAGAACTTGTTTCTTTTGATGGACTTGGATACCTAAAAATGACTGTCCAGATGGATTCTTTGAGGACACAGAGGGCAATGTGCGTGAGAGCCAAGACTCGGAAGGTGTATTAGGCAATGGAAGTTGGAGAGGAGACTGTATCAGATCAGCGTCAATCTTCACTTGATCTTTAAAGGGCAGTGTATCATCATCACGTTTGAATCCATAATTCTCATCAGTCACCTCACAAGCCCATATTTCTTTCAACTCAGGCTCAACAATCTCAGAGAGATCATGGTCCAAGGCATATTTGTGGCAGGTTTCTTGAACAATAATATCTTCGATTCTCTTACTTTCTACTTCCAGTTCAGAATCTCCATCTGCCGATCGAAATGTACCCTTGTATTCAGCAACACCAATGCCGTAACTTGTGCTTCTTTGTCCATGGCTTCTTTACTTGTAGCTTCAATGTACAGTTGAGTGCCATAGAACACGATTCCGCTAATGACATCATTAACTGTCCCTCCAATTTTGCACTTGATCTTATTAATATGGTAAAGGGAGAAATCAATTGAAGAAACAGTAACTGGCTGAAACTCGACACCAGCAGTGCTGCTCTTCAAAAGGCTCCAGCCAAAGTCTCGGACTGTGTTGAGACACAGAGAGAGTGCACTAGGTACCCTGCTAATCATGCCCATCATCCCATTCTTAACTGGCTTCGACTTCTCTTTTGAAGAAGGGAATGTGAGTGGAAGAGACGGGTCATCGGCTCTTTGGAAGCAAGAGAAGAGAGCTCCCATGAGAGAGAATCCATCACCAAGTGCATGGTGAACCTTGAACACCATTGTTCCTGCTGCTTTGCTTGTTGGGTACTTCATGATGTGAAGATCCCACAGTGGCTGGCTCTGTGGCAGCTGGTCCATCGATATCTTTTAGATGTACTCTTTAACGTGGTCGTCATAAGTATCTAGTCCGGATGGAAAGATGGGCACGCTTACATGGTCCTCTACTTTCACCTTAACCTTCTTCCATTGTTGAATCCCTTGTTCATTCTTCACCTAGGGACGTGGGAGACTAGACCGCTGCATCTGAGAGAAATCCTGAAGGAACGACTACCCCATCTGGCCGAAAGACTCCGAGGCAGCCATCAACCCGGGGATCAGAGGAGCCAACTCCAACGAACGCGAGAAAGAGAGGAAAAAGAAGAAAAATAAGGAGAGAAAAAGAAGAAGAAGGGAAGAAGAAGAAGAAGAAGAAGAAAAATAAGGAGAAGAAGAAGGATTTGTTCATACGTTGGATAGAAAATGTGGAGGCTTGTGAGGAGGTGGGGAAACCTAGGTTTTCTAGGGATTAGGGTTTGATGGGACAAGACATTAAATAGGGAAGAGTGTGGGTGAAATCAAGGGTGGTGATTGACCCCCTTTAAATGAGTGGTCTAGATGGGTCATGAAGAATTTCATGTGGGCATGAGGGTGAGGTTTAGTAAAATATTATTAGGCTCCCTCATTGGTTTAAACAAATGGGTGTTGACACCCAAAAATGTAAATTTGCAAATTAGCCCCCTTAAATTTGGGTATTTGCACAGACGCATAAATTGACGAAAATTTGGCGGACGATTCGGTGTCCGGTGTTTTGTAGGGTTAGGGGGCGCTGTAAGATTTGGTACGGCTCAATTTGCAGGGCACTGGAATTAAATTGGGATTTTCGGAATTGGTTAAAATGGTATCCTCAATTTAAATAGAATAAAATACAAGTTGAGTTCTAAAATCAATTAGGAGTACATGGGGCCAAAATCAGGTCAGGTCATCAATACCAATAATGAAGGACACTCAGAACAGGATATTACCCTAATTTGGGCCGCACGAAAAATAGGTCAAGATTGTCCCCAATTTTGATTGGAACGCACAACGATACAAAAATAGGAATTTATTAAATAAATGTCCGCGACGATTTTTGTGCGGCTAGAAATAATGTACAGAGAGCAAAATTATGAGTTGCAAAAATAGCAGAATGGAAGGCGGGCATGTCTAGGACAAGATTGTGAAATTTGTTGGACGACAAAAGTCTGGATAGTGCTCCAAATATCGAAGCAAAGGCAATGCGCAAAAATATTAAATAAAATACAGTAATTAATTACAATCTCAAATAAATAAATTATAAATAAAACAATTAATTACTGAATTCCATAATTTGGACAGGTGTTCCTCTACTGGGCTTCTAGGTCAAGTCTGCTAGCTCAAAATAATTGAACACTGTAAATATAATAATATATTTAATTTACACATCACACATTTATTTAAATCAAATATACTACCACGCAATTACTTAATTATAACTACAATAATATTAAATATTGTAAAAAGTCGAAAATACCCCTGTTCTCGAAATGTGGTAGTGACAAGTCTACCCACCTTAAAAGAATTTCGTCCTCGAAATTTGAAACCCTCAAAGCAGCGTTTATTCGTACACATTATTATTTTCCTCAAATTTAAATTCATCATCCACGAAATCAGGTAATAATTCACGATGTCTTTTCAAAAAAAAAAATTCCAAAAATTCTGGGATTATTGCATAACCTGAAAAATCCTCAAAATAGAATCAAAGTCCATTTTTATCAAAATTTTCTTGAAAGTTTTAGTTAAATAATGCAATACTCAGAATTTAATATCCACTCCTCAAATTTGATTTTAATCAATGCACATATATAATCTCGTCCAAAAAGTTTAAATTCAAACATTTATCCATCAAAATTTTTATTCTCGATTTTCTCTTCCTCAAAATACTCAACAATGCGATACTTAAGGATTCTCTAATTGCAACATCCCATATAAAATTCTAAAATTCATAACTTGCAATTAAATAATTATATTGGTAAATCTCCCAAAATTTTAAATTTAATAACCAGTTTAAACATGTCATAATCTTCCTGGAATTAATAAATCACCAATTATGCAATGTTAATTTCTTAACCCTCTATTTAAATTGGTGTTTCCTCGAATTTTAATCATCTTGTCTCTCTTGTCAAGTCATAACTCCTTCGTAGATCTTCGTCAAGGTCAACCCTAATAATCATGGGTTAAGAAAACTCTACCTACAGCCATGCAATTTAAGAAAATATATAGGTCATGTATCTTTTGTCATGGTATTTCAGTCTCTGTTAAGGTGTACTACTAGTTTTATTCTAACAAAAAAATCATGCATACAACTACAGTACTAGGAAAATCAATCAATCGAAAGGCGGAAAAAGAACATTAGGAGGGAAAGAAAGAACCTGCTAACATATTTCTTGCGGTATCTGCTATCTCTAACAAACACTTAACTCTAGCACATTCACTAACTAATTCCTATTCCTGTACACTGGTACCCATATCAACTAATCATTAATCCACAAGATCCATGAATATATCTGTATTGCACATACCTGTCTATTAATACCAAAATCTGATACCAAGAACCTCCAACACGATTATAGGTCAAATGATGCATGTAAAGTTTGATACCTCTATCTCCTTAGTATCATACCCTCTGTCAGTTCCCGTTCCTACCACAATTGTCCATACTATTTGTTCTCATCACTCCAGTGCACACCAAGTGTAACACCATACTAAGTGCTAAACCCTTTCTAATACAACTCTAGATGGACACCCAAGTCAGTCTGCGGTGCCACCTCAATCCTGCTCAAGTTATCGGATCCTTACACATGTATATCATCTAATCATATATTAATATTCATATCTCTCATCTACCATAAAATTAATCCTCAAAATAATCATCAAGGTTTAACTTCTCGATCAACAAAAAATAAATTGTATATACTTCCTCCAAATTAGATACTCAACATCGAAACAAAATTTAATCACTTCTAAAATCTTTGTAGCCTTAACCATGTTTATTGAATTCATACTTGAAATCCTCAAAATTTTAATGACATAATCTCAACTCCTCTAATATTCAAAAAAAAAAAAAAAAAATCTTATTTCCACCTTACAAATTATAAATTTAAATCCACAAGCATACATATAGATACTCCCAGTCTCTAATACTCAAGGTCCACACAAATATACCAATTATCTCCAACCTCAACTGTGTACTGAAATTTGTACTGCCCGGATTACTTGCAATATCACTTCCAATAATCCAAAGTTATCATCACACATATTTTCTTCAATGATTTTCTATCTATTTTACTTAATACACCAATCTAATTGTCATCACACGAAGTACTTACTGTCATTAGCACCTTACTCAACAAATATTTGATATATAATCACTAGCACTATTGGTATGGTAACACTAGCTTCATCATTAGATTATCTCCTCAAACTTATTACAAATCACGATCACTTGCACCTTCTATAATACCCATGCTTTACTTCAATCTCAAGGGCAGGCATATGGTTCCATATCTCGATTGATGTATAAGCATATCTCTTAAACCTTTTACAGCCTATTAAATTATTATGTGATATATTTCACAACTTTTATTACCAATCTTGATATTTCTCTACTCATGGCATCTCATTAAAACCCTTTATGTATATACATTTCTTTACTCTTGATCCACCCAGTATCAATCATCAAATTGAACATCATGCTCCATTAATCTTTAACGCAATTCCTTGATACTTAATTGTTTACATAGATCTTCCAATTACATAATTTAATGATTATCTAGGACTGGCATGCTGGTTCTGATGCTAACTCTTGGAACCTTCACTGATACTCTTACTCCTCTTTCTATAATACCAATACTAATTATAATAACACCTATCATATAACTATTGCTACAAGGTACTATGCTATGGGTATCTCTAGATTAATGCCTAATGCTCCCATGTCCAACTAAGAAATACTTACAAACTCACAAGTCACACTCAGTCAAACTAATACAAGACACAACCAAAATTACAAGTCACTAATTATCACACTAACAAGGATCCTTAAAGAAATAAGGCTCAAAGGAACTGGGTTAAGGACTGAAGGTATCTTTACTGCTAGTAAAGAAAAGAAGCGATGGAACAAAGTCCTGGAATAACAAAAATAGATAAGTCTTGAGATGATACTTTAAGAACCAATTTAAGATACAACCTGATAATCATACACATCTGTCAGAAATCATGACACTTAGAATCCTCGCCACGCCAGTAAGCATAGATGCGATAAACGACAGGTTCCGTAACTAAGGTATGCAACCCTATAATCATGTCATCTAGAATCCTCGCCACGCCAACCGGTATGGCTGCGAGAGACCCTAAGTTTCATAACTACGGTATGTACATCCAAGTCAGGTTCCTACGTTCTCGTCACGACAGCTAATATGGCTGCAATAAACTCTAGGTTCCATAATCAAAGTAGACGTTTTACCTTTCTCACTGTCCTCATCAATATATGTCATCAGATGATACCATAAATTCTAGTCCGTAAAATTTATCTCAATATGAAATCAACTCAACAACGATACCAGGAATTAAAGTTAACAACTGGTCAACAAGAATTAACTCAATATCAACGAGTGAGGACGGACGGAAACAAGGGCGAAGGAATTAAATTGGAGATTATAATAAGATTCTCATGGGGTCATCCCAGGAAATCTTTCAAATAAATTGTGATTGAGTATTCTCTCTCATCCTAGTATCCTATGTCCTAGATCCTATCGCAGGCACGCAGTAGTATAACAAGGATGCCACACTACTACGACATCGCACAAATCGCAAAGTCTGACCTGCATGGGCCACCACTAAAAATGTGTCATGACCCGCACCCGGTATAAGGGCACGAGAGCGTGGGTACGTCCAGCCTACGCCGCAGCATCGGCGGTAGAACGCTGTCTAGGTCAAGTACTATCTAAATAATCTCACACTAGTATCCAACTCCATAAGGAGACACGGATAACACTATCCAAATGAACAACATACTCAATCACAACTACAGCACGATAAGAATTTGAAGAAACAAAAGAATACAACACAAGTCTAATGACAAAATAATCATACCTGCAATCAGTAACAACCAATCCCCAAGTGTCAGAAATAAGTCCACTAAGGTCACAGTCTGGAAAAATATTTTCCAGTCAGGAAAGAGCAAAGTACATCTCTAAATAGCAGTTCTATATTAATGATATAAACTATGTAGCAGTTCTAGATGGAAATATACCAGAAGCATATATAGGTACGAGAAATAAAAGAAATACTGGAAATACTGTAAGTAAATACAGGAGAAAAACAATATGTCCATGAGCAAGAAACCTATGACTAAGTGTGTGAGTACTAGCTTTAACATGTGATCGGCTTGGGAACTTGATCAGGCTGGTTACATGTGATTAGCTATGATTCTTGTAAGATCAGGCTAACCGTTGGTTAGCTATGATGCATGTAGAGGTCAGGCTAATCATACGTAACAGCTATGAAGCATGGAGATGGTCAGGCCGCACCCGACATGAGATGCGGGTGAGCTATGATGCATGTAAAGTTGGGTATGATCACATATCTACACTAAAATACTCCCCACCCCCGACTGGTATAGTAGATCTAATCATGGTACGCTATGGCACGGGATTCCCTGGGAAGGTAGCAAGTCTCCCCGGGAATCAGTGTCTGTACATGCACAAGATAACAAGGAAACAAGTCTTGTACAAGCTACACCATAAAAAAAAGGAATAACATCTCATGACGAGATCCGTGTATACCAATCCGTGTAACCAATGTGTCAAGAACATGGATATCTACTCTAGATACAGTGAACATAGGGGATATCATAAATTAGAAACTAATCAGAAAATGTACTCGCCTTGGGTCCTTAGCTGGTGAATACCGAGGTCCTGTCCCAGAGTATCGTCTGGAGGATCCAACAGTCCTATAACATATAATAAAACAATACAACAATTTCATCAGATGCTATACTAAACACACAATCAAGTGCCTAACTCAGGGGCTATGCCTGACATGATACTGGTCAACTAGGGTCATCTAGTTAGGCAGACATCTAACACATTACATATATTTAACTAATATATACATTAATGCTTACAATATATATATATATACACCAAATTTAGTACATATACAATATTTATATGTACCATTTAATTATATGTATAATATATATATTAGTTGAAATAATATATATACACATATAAACCCATTAAAAATACAATATTACATACTTGTATATGAATACATATATATACCAATATACCAATTATATATATTGAAAATATACTAAGTATATATGTATAAAATACATGTATATACATATACCAATTAAATATATATTGAAAATATACTAAGTATATATGTATAAAATACATGTATATACATATACTAATTATATGTACACTATACATTATATAGATTAATGTATACCATACATCATATTCATATACTATACATTATGTTATATACTAAGAGGGAAGAATGAGAGGGAGAGAAGCTCACAGGGGGGAGATGGAGGCTTCTCTAGCATATCTGCCAACCGTGTCTAACCACGCACTCTGGGAGGTTTTACAATGGCTTTTGGCTTAAGATCAATCGAGGAAGCACTGAGAACTTGTTTCTTTTGATGGACTTGGATACCTAAAAATGACTGTCCAGATGGATTCTTTGAGGACACAGAGGGCAATGTGCGTGAGAGCCAAGACTCGGAAGGTGTATTAGGCAATGGAAGTTGGAGAGGAGACTGTATCAGATCAGCGTCAATCTTCACTTGATCTTTAAAGGGCAGTGTATCATCATCACGTTTGAATCCATAATTCTCATCAGTCACCTCACAAGCCCATATTTCTTTCAACTCAGGCTCAACAATCTCAGAGAGATCATGGTCCAAGGCATATTTGTGGCAGGTTTCTTGAACAATAATATCTTCGATTCTCTTACTTTCTACTTCCAGTTCAGAATCTCCATCTGCCGATCGAAATGTACCCTTGTATTCAGCAACACCAATGCCGTAACTTGTGCTTCTTTGTCCATGGCTTCTTTACTTGTAGCTTCAATGTACAGTTGAGTGCCATAGAACACGATTCCGCTAATGACATCATTAACTGTCCCTCCAATTTTGCACTTGATCTTATTAATATGGTAAAGGGAGAAATCAATTGAAGAAACAGTAACTGGCTGAAACTCGACACCAGCAGTGCTGCTCTTCAAAAGGCTCCAGCCAAAGTCTCGGACTGTGTTGAGACACAGAGAGAGTGCACTAGGTACCCTGCTAATCATGCCCATCATCCCATTCTTAACTGGCTTCGACTTCTCTTTTGAAGAAGGGAATGTGAGTGGAAGAGACGGGTCATCGGCTCTTTGGAAGCAAGAGAAGAGAGCTCCCATGAGAGAGAATCCATCACCAAGTGCATGGTGAACCTTGAACACCATTGTTCCTGCTGCTTTGCTTGTTGGGTACTTCATGATGTGAAGATCCCACAGTGGCTGGCTCTGTGGCAGCTGGTCCATCGATATCTTTGAGATGTACTCTTTAACGTGGTCGTCATAAGTATCTAGTCCGGATGGAAAGATGGGCACGCTTACATGGTCCTCTACTTTCACCTTAACCTTCTTCCATTGTTGAATCCCTTGTTCATTCTTCACCTAGGGACGTGGGAGACTAGACCGCTGCATCTGAGAGAAATCCT
This sequence comes from Iris macrosiphon, assembly GCA_036927795.1. Classification (NCBI taxonomy): domain Eukaryota; kingdom Viridiplantae; phylum Streptophyta; class Magnoliopsida; order Asparagales; family Iridaceae; genus Iris; species Iris macrosiphon. Next base: position 74,798,431 of record JAYESA010000006.1, on the reverse strand, counting down.
GAAGGAACGACTACCCCATCTGGCCGAAAGACTCCGAGGCAGCCATCAACCCGGGGATCAGAGGAGCCAACTCCAACGAACGCGAGAAAGAGAGGAAAAAGAAAAAAAATAAGGAGAAGAAAAGAAGAAGAAGGGAAGAAAAAGAAGAAAAATAAGGAGAAGAAGAAGGATTTGTTCATACGTTGGATAGAAAATATGGGGGCTTGTGAGGAGGTAGGGAAACCTAGGTTTTCTAGGGATTAGGGTTTGATGGGACAAGACATTAAATAGGGAAGAGTGTGGGTGAAATCAAGGGTGGTGATTGACCCCCTTTAAATGAGTGGTCTAGATGGGTCATGAAGAATTTCATGTGGGCATGAGGGTGAGGTTTAGTAAAATATTATTAGGCTCCCTCATTGGTTTAAACAAATGGGTGTTGACACCCAAAAATACAAATTTGCAAATTAGCCCCCTTAAATTTGGGTATTTGCACAGACGCATAAATTGACGAAAATTTGGCGGACGATTCGGTGTCCGGTGTTTTGTAGGGTCAGGGGGCGCTGTAAGATTTGGTACGGCTCAATTTGCAGGGCACTGGAATTAAATTGGGATTTTCGAAATTGGTTAAAATGGTATCCTCAATTTAAATAGAATAAAATGCAAGTTGAGTTCTAAAATCAATTAGGAGTACATGGGGCCAAAATCAGGTCAGGTCATCAATACCAATAATGAAGGAGACTCAGAACAGGATATTACCCTAATTTGGGCCGCACGAAAAATAGGTCAAGATTGTCCCCAATTTCGATTGGAACGCACAACGATACAAAAATAGGAATTTATTAAATAAATGTCCGCGACGATTTTTGTGCGGCTAGAAATAATGTACAGAGAGCAAAATTATGAGTTGCAAAAATAGCAGAATGGAAGGCGGGCATGTCTAAGACAAGATTGTGAAATTTGTTGGAAGACAAAAGTCTGGATAGTGCTCCAAATATCGAAGCAAAGGCAATGCGCAAAAATATTAAATAAAATACAGTAATTAATTACAATCTCAAATAAATAAATTATAAATAAAACAATTAATTACTGAATTCCATAATTTGGACAGGTGTTCCTCTACTGGGCTTCTAGGTCAAGTCTGCTAGCTCAAAACAATTGAACACTGTAAATATAATAATATATTTAATTTACACATCACACATTTATTTAAATCAAATATACTACCACGCAATTACTTAATTATAACTACAATAATATTAAATATTGTAAAAAGTCGAAAATATCCCTGTTCTCGAAATGTGGTAGTGACATTGGTAGAATACAAGTATCATGGATATAGAAGACTCAGAATAGAATATTGTCATAATTTGGGTTCCTCAAAATGGGTCGAAATTGTGTCTCCAATTTCGATTGGAACGCACAAGGATGTAAAGTTAGATTTATTTGGAATTAAATGTAATCATTTGCGACGAATATTATGCGGGTAAAATAAAGCACAATAGGGCATATTTATGAGTTACACAAGGATCAAAATAGAAGACTGGCACGTCTAGGACAAGGGTGTAAAATTTGTTGGAAGACAAAAGCTAGTGTAGCGCTCCCAATAACGAAGCAACGGTAAGGTACAACAATCAAATAAAATCACAGCAATTAAATATAATCCCTAATATTAAATCCCAAAAATGCTAATTAATGTCCATAACCCTATAATTGGTCAAAGGTTCAACTAGTGAGTTTCTAGGTCCAGTTCACTAACTTATGCATTTAAGGAACACTATAAATAATATATAAATATCACACAAATTATTAACACATTAAATGAAAAGACAAAAATACCCCTATTCTGGATTGTGGTAGTGACAAGCCTACCCTCCTTAAATAAATTTTGTCCTCAAAATTAAAATAAACTAGCACAAGAACAAATAATCAAACAAAGAATTATACCTCAAGTCTCGAAGAGATACAGATACTGCTCGCACATTTCGTTCTCTCTCTCCCAGGTTGACTCGCTTGGAGAGTGATATCTCCATGCAACACGAACCAAGGGAATAGTCTGGTTTCGCAATACTTTCTCTCTACGATCCAAGATCTCTACGGGTTGTTCGAGATAGCTGAGAGTTGGTCCAACCTCGATCTTCGAGTGATCTAGTATGTGACTAGGATCTGCCACGTACCGTCTCAGCTGCGATAAATGGAACACGTCATGCACTCCATCTAGAGCAGCGACAAGTATACTCTATAGGTGTCATGACCCGCACCCGAAAAATCAGGCATGAGTCATGGGTACGTCCAGCCTACGCCACAGTATCGGCGGTAGAACGTTGTCTAGGTCTACTATCTAGCTAACAATCTCACACAACAATATAAGTACCTACCAAGATCTCAACTCCAAATGGAGGAACAATATGATAAAGATAATACAAATACTCAATCACGATTTAAGCACGATAAGATAACAAGGAAGTCTAACAACTACAAAGTCTAAACAACAACTACTACTAAAGACAGCAACAATAATAATAATAACAACAATATCCTGAATCAAATACAATACAAAGTCTCAAACCAAAATCCGGGGACAAATCCGGTACCAAAAGCTAATAAATACAACTGAGGCCCTAGTGATCCCGGCTACCAATCCAGAAATCATTCCTGAACTACGGGGTCTCTGTCTGCACCATCGACAGGCCGAGGTCCATAAAACGTCAGACACCAATCTTTCGGATCCTCTGAAAAATATATCCAATCAGGATTGAAGCAAGTACATCTCTAACAACAGTTCTAGTTAAATGATAAAAACTATAAAGCAGTTGTAGCAAGTAGCACAAGGTGAAGGAAATAAAGTATGAACAAGGAAATATATATATATATATATATATATATCAACTGGTGCATAAAGGTAAAGATGCATGAAAATCAGAAGCAAGATAATAATGACTGCAGGATACAAGAAATCTAAACTAAGAGCAAGTGTGTGCACAATGACGTGAAGTGAGTCCAGCAAGAGTAAATATAATGAGTCCAGTCCATAAAGTATAAGTGAGACTAGACTATAAAGAATGAACTAGTGTCTCTGAAATACTTGTTTCGATATGTAAACGGCTAGGGGTAAGTACGGCTCACCACACACTGGGTGTGCGACTGCTATCATTCCAGATTAGATCAGAGAGAGTGATTCCAGATTTAGGAATGCTTACATGTCTACTCGAGTATTTTCCTGCCCTGACTAGTACAAGTGGATCCAAGACCCGACACGTAAAATAAATATGAGTCCAGCCAGAAATATGAGTGATGCCTGTAGTGAGTCCTGATGTGATGCCAGTAGGTGATTCCAGAAATAGAGGCCAGATATAAAATATACGTGTCGCAAGTAAATGAATCCAGAAATACTAGTCAGTGTCGTGCTAGAAAATCAGATAATACTATACTAGAAGCTGAATCATAATAATTATCAGATAATAAAAACTATCAGAGAATGTACTCGCCTAACGTCTTGAGCAACTAGCGAGGATCAAGGTCCGAACTGGCGTCGCGAAGACCTAATATGGAAATCCAAGGTTACTTGGTGCTCTAGAGAGATAAACACATTTAAATAAACTAAAAACAAGCTTCTAGGCCTTTTTTAGGTCAGACGGGTCAAACTGGTCCATTCTAGGTCAAAAAGTCAACTCGGAGCCAAAAAGTCAACTCTAGGTCAAAATTAGGTCAAAGGTTGACTTTGGCGATCATTCGGGTCAACTATGGTCAACTCTAGGTCAAACTAGGGTGCCCCTAAAATTCTAGGTCAAAACTAGCTCATTAAGCTAGTAAACCCACAAACTCGCCTCTTTGAGATACCGGGATACCCTCGGTATCCAATATCTCAACCTATGCTATATACCCCATCTAGACCGACTAATATTTCCTAACATTATATATATAAGCATCACTTATCCTATACACGGACAAAAATCTAATACCTTGCCCCGATACCCAATACCTTGAGTATCTCAAGGTATTGTGATATCTCTAGCCTTACCCCTCTCTAACTCTAACTAATTAGCTAACTATCTATATATATACTTATATATACTACTATATGTAAATATTAATATATATATATATATATATATATATATATATATATATATATATATATATATATATATATAGGCAATACCTTAATACCTCATCTCCGATACCTCAACTTACCTTCAATACCTCAAGGTATTGAAATCCAATACCTTACCTCGCCCTTCTCATCTCACTAATTATACATACATACATATATATATATATATACTTATCTATCTATTGCCCGTCTATATAAATACCTATCCATCTACCTATATATATATATATATATATATATATATATATATATATATATATATATATATATATATATATAAAACTATCTATCTAACTATCTATCTATGTAATTCTCTCTCTATATATATATATATCTATATACATATATTACTGCCTGTTGCTGCTGCTGCTACTGCTGCTGCTCCTACTAACTGCTGCTGCTGCTGCTACTTCTAACTGCTGCTGCTGCTGCTGCTCCTACTAACTGCTGCTGCTGCTCCTACTAACTGCTGATGCTATTCTTGTTTTTCTCCTTCTCCTTTCTTCCTTTCTCATCCTTCCTTCCTTCCATCCTTCCTTCCTTCCTTTCAATCTTTCTTTCTAAGTTTCTTTCCTTTCTTTCTTTCAATCCTTCTTTCTTTCTTTCACCCTCTCAGTCTCACTCTCTCAGACTCACTCTCACACAACCACACACAATTATCCTCATATATATATACATATAGATATATAAACACATACACACACACACACACACACACACACACACACACACACACATATACATATACATATATCTATATCTATAGATATGCACACTTACACATTCACATTCACATACACGTATATATATATATATATATATACACACACACACATTCACACACACACACACACACATACACACATACACACACACACACACACACACACACACACACACACACACATATATATATATATATATATATATATATATATAGGCACACACTTACACCTATGTATATGTGTGTGAATATGTAAGTGTGTGCCTATATATATATATATATATATATATATATATATATATATATATATATATATATAAACTTAGAAATCCTAATACATACTCCACAAGTCTAAACCAACCCGCGCACAAGCCCGAAACCTAGAAACCAAGTCGAAATAGCCAATTGGTTATTTTGAGGAATACTTGGAGTGCGGCTCGCGATACCTCACGAAACGCACGCCAAACCTAATCAAAATCGACCCAAAATTTATCTACGAGTTTTAATCGATGTCTAGAAGCTTACAAAAATGTTAACTCCCCGATTCTAGGTCCATAGCAAAATTCTACATGTGAGTGGAACCCATGTCGAAGAAAAACCCCTAAATCGCCCGAAATGCCCAAAACTCCGTGATACGAACTCGTGTGTCCGAACGGGGATACGAACCTACCCTCAAGACACCCAAGCACGTCTACCTAGGTCCGTCTAACCTAGGGCAACACCCAAAATGGGCCAATCTCGGATTTCACCCGAAATTGACACAAAATCCTAGGTCAAAGTCTCCAAATTTATCCAAACAAGTTCTAACTTCCTCCCATGGGTATCCCTAAGGTCTAGAAAGGTTCTAAACAACTAATTACACAATAATAGAGTAATCTCAAAGGGAAAAATTAGGGTTTACCTCTTAGGAGTTGGAATCCCAAGGCCAAATCCTCAAAAAGCCCTAAAAGCTCCAAACTAGCTTCCAAGCTCTCAAATCCAAGCTCTACTCCCAAAGTAACTCCTACAAAACTAGATTAGAGAAAAATAAAAGATTAGGGTTAGATATGAAGGAAGATTGGAGGTGGAAAGAGAAATGGAGAAGGAAACTTACTTGAAATTGGTCGGAGGAGTAAAGGAATGAGAGATGAAGAAAAAGAGTGGAAAGGGAGAAGTGAATGAATGGAATGAAGGGGGAAGAGGGGGCCGACCATGTCATGGAGAGTAGGGTTAGGGTTAGATATAGGTACAAAGTCTAAAATACACCTCCTACAAGTCATGCTAATTAAGGTTTGGAATTCCAAATGCATTCTAACTAAACCCTAATCACTCCAACTAACTAATTAGAATATAAATAACTACTCTAAACCAATAAATAAGTCTGACAAGGGTGTTGGTTGGGTCTAACAAGGGTCCATTAGGGTCTAACATGGGTCCAGACTAGCCAAAACCCTAAAACAACTAATAAAAATAAATACATGCATCTAATTAAATATTAATACAAATATTTATGATCAATACATAATTTACCAAATTAAAATTAAAAATTAAAAAAATACCCTGCCTTGGAAATGGGGTAGTGACAATAGGCTACTGCACCGACCCTTACAAGAATACCGAAAGGTCCGATGTATCGTGGACTAAGCTTTCGGCCTCTACCAAAACGAATTGTGTCCCGTGTCGGAGAAATCCATAGGAACACCAAATCGGCAACCTAGAACAAATAGTCTTAACACGCAATCTAAAACAAAATAATCACAAACCAAAATAACAAAATCTATACCTGAAACTCTAGGGGTCTACGGTGGCTATCGGCCCAATGTCGTTGTCTGTCCTGCGCTACTCGCAGTCTGTCTCTGATGAGTTTTACCTTTTCTGCTGCATCTACGACCATTTCTGGTCCTAACAAAGCTCTCTCTTAGACATTATCCCAAGATAATGGTGTACGACACCTTCATCCATATAAAGCCTCGAATGATGACATCTCAATACTGGCCTGGTAGCTGTTATTGTAAGCAAACTCTACTAGGTGTAGATGATCCTCCCAAGAACCTCCGAGATCCAAAACGCAAGTGTGTAGCATATCTTCAAGAGTCTGAATAGTCCTTTCAGACTGTCCGTCTGTGTGGGGGTGATATGCGATACTGAACTTGAGCTGAGTGCCCAAGCTAGCCTGCAGACCCCTCCAGAAATGGGAAGTGAAACGACTATCCCGATCTAAGACGATGCTTACAGGAACTCCGTATAATCTGAGAATCTGTCGTACGTACATCTATGCTAACTTCTCTGACTATGTACCCACTTTGAATGGTAAGAAGTGGGCTGATTTGGTCAACCTATCCATGATGACCCAAATCGTGTCCTTTCCTCCTAGAGAACGTGGATGCCCTGAAACGAAGTCCATAGTCACGTGCTCCTACTTCCATTCTAGAATGGGTAAAGGTTGAAGCAAACCTCCTGGCCTCTGTCGATCTGCCTTTACCTGCTGGCACACTAAACATCGAGATACAAAGCATGCTACCTTACGCTTCATATCATACCACCATACCTGCTCCCTCAGATCTCGATACATCTTGTTGGTACCGGGATGCATCAAGTACTGAGAGCGATGTGCCTCTTGTAAAACCTCTTTGCACAACTCTTCACTCGGCACACACATCCTCGTGCCATGCCGTAAAGATCCATCATCCACAATAGTGCAGTAGTCCGTCAATCCTATCCAAACCTGTGCCCTGATACTCCTTAGAGTCTCATCATCATACCGTGCAGCTCTAATTCTGTCCATCATATCTGATTGTATTTGTAATCCCCACATCTATATCTCAACGCCTGGAACTAGCACTTCAATTCCCAAGCTCTCAAGATCGGCCAATAAGTGTCTATCTGTCATCAAGTACATAGCCATCGGATACCTGCTCAAGGCATCGACGACTACGTTGGCATTTCCTGGGTGGTATTATAATGAGACGTCAAAGTCTTTCATCAACTCCAACCACCTTCTTTGCCTCATGTTTAGCTCCTTCTGTGTAAACAAGTACTTCAAGCTCTTATGGTTCGTGAAGATTTCTACACTCTCTCCGTACAGATAGTGTTTCCACAGCTTTAGAGCGAAGATCACTGCTGCCAACTCTAAATCGTGGGTGGGGTGTTTGATAATAAACGAAAGAAATTGAAACTAGGTTTATACGAAACCCTTTCTTTGTTTACAAACAAGAAAAAGAAGTACAATTAATCCTATACGAGGATGTTAAGTACAAAAAATTGATTATGGGAAAATATTGCTATATGAGTCTGATCTGCGGTCGATCACTTTGTCCCTTGGACCACACGATGATGAAGAAGTGCTGTAGAAGACGAAAAAGAAGCTTCAAAGACTGCAGGAAAAGTTGAGCTCTTGTTGCCAAATCTCTCTATAGGTGCTTTCTTGATCTTGACCTCTGTCTGTGACTTCTGAACTCTCTCTACCTTGGATTCGACCTTTTGGATTTGACCCTGGACCTCCGTGGCCGGAGGTCTCTATTTATATAGTTTGGTCATAGCAAATGACCAGTCGGTATAGAAACCGAACAGTAGAGAGAGCGGCGCCTTTTATGCGGCGGTTATAATAACGGCTACCCACATATAAATGATCTCCTGAATTGGCGTGTGACGCGTGTCCTATTATGAGGTAATACATATAATCGCTCATCGAAGATCACGACATGCAAGCCACATAGGTAACTGCCCCTCGCGTAGAGAAGGTTGGCATAAAGGCTAAATAACTTTTTTGTAGGCGTAAAAGCCAAATAGTTTTCTTATTGGCGTAGAAGCCAAATAGCTGTCATGTTGGCATAGAAGCCAAATAGCTGTCATATTGGCGTAGAAGCCAAATAGCTGTCATGTTGGCGTAGAAGCCAAATAGCTGTCATGTTGGCGTAGAAGCCAAATAGCTGCGTAAAGCTTGATGCTGCATGGATAGGTAACTAGCGTAAAGATAGCCAATTACCCTTCTTCGACTGAGGTCTTGAGCGTATTCTGGGCCGAGTAGCTTTATCACATACCTTGCAAATATAGCCTGAATTGGCGTATTTCGAGGAGATAGCATACGACGTACTCCTATAGTTGAAAATAGCCAGGTCGGCGTATTTCGAGGAGATAGCATACGGTGTACTCCTATAGTTGAAAATAGCCTGGTCAGCGTAACGTGCAGGGATGGTGATGTGAGCATATTAACCCTAATTATAGCTCTTCCAGTCTTAAAAAGTACAATCAAATCTCGTGCATTAAATGCAGAGATCTGCCCCCATCTCGCGCATTAACTGCAGAGACGTGCCTCAAGTTCTGTACGAAGAACAACTTTTGACGTGGCGGTTGGTTTCGTCTCTTCCTGAGAGTAAAAGCTCATCTCTACCTGTGTAAAATAGGTAGCGTATTCCTTGAAATGCATAAACAACGTCTTATATCAAGGATTATGTTACTAAACGACAGTTTGGGGCTCTGTGCAGAATTATCATAACAGCCGTCCTCTCGATCACCGTGTAGTACTCTTTGTCAGGAGTCAGGTTCATTGCTTCGTCTGACAGGTTCATTCGAGGAATACAAAGCATTCCTCTTACAACTTCCTGCTGCATTAAAAGCAGATAGATTTTACGCTGAAGTGGCGATGTAGCAAGCTTTTTACGCAGAAGTAGTCTAGAAATACTGCATTATGTGGGTTGTTCTGGAGCTTTGTTTTAAGCTGAACAGCGTTGAAGCTCTGTTGTATGCAAATGGCTCTGAAGTCATATTTTACGCCACCCAGTGTTGGAGCTCTATTTTACGCGGGCTTCCTACATATTGAGGGTTTTACGCGTATGATCACCCAGCGTATTTTTCATGCTTCTACAAGACCCCCTTCAAAGTTTTCAAATTCCTCGTAATTTGAAATACTTTGAATGAAGCATGAAACGGCCAAGTTTGACTCGTTCTGCGAGGCTGATTTCTTGGCGAATTTTTAGGAATTTGTTGGGATTTGGTGTGTTTTCTTCTGCCTATATAAAGGCACGTGAGTTAACATGTTTTTCCCACACTTTCTTTACCACAAAGAGAGAGATGGTTGCCGAGATTCGTCGTGCTGACTTGAGGAAGAAGAAGATCATGTTGTTCCAACATATAAGGAGCCAAAAAAGAAGGCATCTTCGAGCAAATATCCTCTGCAATGATGGATCATGGAAGGATATCATAGCTTCCTTTGCTCGGGATAATCAGCAATTTCATATGGCAATTCGTCCAGGAGAGAGGAAGGGTCGTATTGGACTACACAGCTTGTAAGCTGTATTTTCTCTTATTATAGCGCTGGACGAGGGTAGGCAGTTTGGCCTTGTCTTCCAGTATTGTGTTGGATCTGAACTCCTAACACAATTTCTAGGGCATGCCTACCATGGCGTATGGAGGATGGGCTTACAAAATTGATACATGCCCAATTTTGTATCCTCTCGCCATTAATTATTTTCTTATTAATCGACCTTTGAAGCCGATTAACTGCTGTAGAAGACGAAAAAGATCTACATCAATATGAGAACCTGGCACAACAGATTCTTGGTGTGATCTTAAATGAAAATAGGAAACCCTTCGTAGAAAAAGGATTTCCATCATATGTAATCATGAATATGAAAAACCCTTTGTAGCCTGGATTTCCATCATATGTAATCATGATTAATAGACTTGTCTTCTTTTACGCATCTGATGATTTGCCATATTTGCTGTGAGGAAGTCTGAATAGTGTGCAGTTTCGGCACGTCTGAATAATTTTACGCTGACTCTGATAAAAGAATATCTGATCTCGTCTCATCTTTTACGCGTAGCTGAAGACGCGTAAAAAGCTCTTTAGCATTTGTCTTTGAAGATCCAAACTGTCATGCTATTTTGGACGAGGAATCACGTAGAATTTCTTTACTGTCACTTCTTTGATACGAAGAGTTTTTTGTTCAGACTATCATCTTCAAGAATGGTTTCCCGAAAATCCCTTGACAATAGGGCAAGAAATGTCTGTCGAACAAGACATACTTGAACTTGTATAAAAGATTCTGACTGGACTTTTGGATGAATTTCCACTGGCCCAAGAAGAAAAGTCATCTTCAATGCTGAACTCTGTGTATTTCAGGAATTTGGAATGTTTTGTAGCCGGGAAGGAGCATTTTCTGGGTAAACCCTTGCCATTGGCCCTCTATAGCTTTTGAGCGTAGAATCGTAGATTTGTAGCCTTTGAGCGTAAAAAAGCTTCTGAGCGTAAAATCATAGATTTGTAGCCTCTGAGTACAAAACCGTAGGTTTGTAGCCTCTGAGCATAAAAGCTCCTGAGCGTAAAAGCATCTGAGCGTAAAACCATAGATTTATAGCCTCTGAGCGTAAAACCGTACATTTGTAGCCTCTTGAGCGTAACAACTTCTGAGCATAAAATCATAAATCTGTTCTGTGCGTAAATTCTGGATCTACTGACTGTCTGTCTTCTTTTTTCAAATGATAGGCTGACGTGGTCCCAAATCATAACCGAATATTAAATATCGGATTTGGTTAGCGATTCAAAGAGTTTATCCGAACTCTATAAATAGCCCAAGTTCTTGAGAGAGAAACTCTTTATCTGTCTTCACGAAAAACCTTTGTTTTCCAAGAACCCTTCTTCTTCGTCTCTTTCTTGAGAACTCAGATTCGCCATGGCCCCTAAACAGACTTCCATTGCTAAGGGAAAGAAGATCTCTTCCTCTTCTCGCTCCTCTGCTCAAGCACGAGCAACTCCTATTAGACCGAACGAGCCTCGATCGGAACGCAGCGCCCTGCCGTTGATCTGTGCTCCGGATATTACAGGTAGAGATTGCGAGAAGAAAACCCTCTGCACACGTTGTACGTGTATGCAAACCAATATGCCCATATTTCTAATATGTCAGCGTAAAAACTCCATCTTTTCGCAGTCTGGCGTAAAAACTTAGACTGTCAAAATTTTGGTGTATACTACAAATTTTGAATTTTAAGCGCAGGATGTAAATTTCGGCGTAAAAACTCAAATTTTGGCAGTCTGGCGTAAAAAAATTCAGACTGTTGGATTTTGGCGTATACTGCCAACCTTGAATTTTACGCCTCGGAAATAGGTTCCAGCGTAAGAGCTCAAGTTTTTGCAGTCTTGGCATAAAAGCTCGGACTGATAATCTTTGGCATAAACTGTAAGAGTGTAACGCCTAGTGTAAAAACTGACTTGTTTTCTTGCATTTTTGTAGTGGACTTGTAGATCCCTCTTTTGGCTGAGGTGATGGGCTCTGCTGCCGGGATGCTGAATTCAAATTATTTGGAGGACTTGTCCCATGTGACATTCTCCATCTCTGGAGCCAATTATCCTGAAGAAAGGGGAACCCTGATCTCGTCCCAGGGAGAACGTATGTTGCTGAGTATGATCAGTGGGGAGCCCCTGACATACCTAGACGGGATGGAGTATAAGAAATCGGTTTTCTTATTCGGGGATGCTATCGACAAACAATCCCAGACCAAGCCCAAGAAGGAGGATTGTGTGATTACTACTGAGGGCACAGTGATGTATCTGCCCAGGATGTCCAGGGATTACCCTATCTCGGCATTCTTCCATGCCACCCATCCCAGGAAGATGGTATGAACTTTGACTCTCGATCTTCACGACCGACCAAGAAAGATCATATACAATAAGGGATACGCTGAGGGGGCCTATATGAGCCGTCCTTCGGTCCCTGTTATGTCTTTTAGGGGATTATTGCCGGGTAGCGTCCCGAGTGAGGACAATTCGCTGATCCAGTCGGTGAGGATATCGACCTTCTATAATGACTTTATGGGGCAGGAAGGAATGTACCCCAAGGTTAACCCTCGGACCAGTGGATGGCTTAGCCCGGAGAATTTTCGGTGGGCCAGTTTAACTGCCTGGGACCTGAAACATTTCCAGGCGGAGCTGGAAAATATTGGCTTATCTGCGGCTGTGAACGCCACAAGTGTTGGGCTGCCTGTCAACCCCAACTTGTTCTTAGCCTTGATGGAGCGATACAACTCGCTCACCGGAACTTTTACCACTCCGCTGGGTGAGTTGGGCTTGGCCCTTCATGAGATGGAAGAGATTTCAAAGCTGCCGATGGGGGACACTCCTTATGAAGAGTATGTCCCTACCAACAGGGAGCTGAGGGATGCAAACCCTTAGACAGTGGCAGTATACCAGGAGCTGATGTGCCATTATCTTGCCTGCACCACTTTCTACAAGGAGCCGTCTGATTTGGCTCACATCAACAAGTGGACAACCTACCTCTTCTTCCACCAGGCTAGAAATGCTAAGCCGAACAAGGTGGTAGATAGCCGAGATAGGCCTTTGAACCTCCTGAGCATGCTCAATGCTAATACGGTCGATGACCTTATTAAAGACGCAGGGGCTTCAGATCATATTTTTGACGAGGAGATAGGGGGTTATCCCGCAGGTACGAAAGCCTTCAGTTACATGAGGCATTATCGCAAACCTCTGTCAAGGGAAGCTCAACTGGCTAGCTTCCTTTCTGTTTGGCTAGGCCGCTGGGTAGTGCCTGGCATCGCATCTGCGGATCGTATACACCGTAACACCTTATGGCCCGCAGTGTGTTTAGTGTTTGGAGCAAGACTGGGCCTGCTTTCTGCTATGGTATGTAGAATACAAGCAGGTCTGAGGGCCCTTACTGATGGGCTGTTCGCGGATGAGACGCAGCGTGAAGGATTTCTCCGAGTGGAATTACCATTCCTATATTTGATGGGATGGTTAATTCTTCACAACACCAGGATGATGTTTCCCGGCTCCGCCAGTAGTTCGGGGACTAACTTCTTGTTGAATTACAAGAATTCCCCTTGGAATGTGGCGACCGTTATAGATTGCCGGCGGGCATTAAACATGGCCCACAGCTGGAAGCTCTTCTGTACCGTCCCCCTGTACATATCAATCAATAGGGGACGAAGCTTAAGGATGGGAGTCAAGGGAGCACCATTCTTTCTCTTGAAGCCTTCTACTGGTTGGTCTACATTAGACCTTCCCATTTGTTGTACAGAAGCGAGGACAACTGCTACTTGGAGCCTTATCTGCCCAGTCGGTTTGCTCGGCAGTTTGGGTATGATCAGTTGCATGTGGGGAATCCTATTACCAGCTTCAAGTCCAAAGGGGGACTTATTGATGGAGCCAGAGGATGGAGGTACTTTATCACGGGCTATACTGGTGCAACTTTTGTCGTGCCCGCAACTTCTCTCTCTATGGAATTGCGTATCCTTCGCTCGTACGCACAGTTCTACGCGTCCATTAATACCTTCCATCGAGATTTTTCTTTGCATGGAAGTTTTAGGATACCCTCCCATAGATCCACTGGAAGGGAGGAGATTCCGTCTGTTTCCTTGGATGAGAATGAAGACACTACCGGGTAGACAAACTTTTGTTAATAATACCGAGAGGCGTAATAGCTCTGCCAGCAAAGCCTCTCGTTATCCTCCAGAAACGGAAGGCTTCTACTCTGAAAGAGCCTTCCCCTCGCAAGAAAAAGACTGCCCGAGGTCCGAAAAGGGCTTCCACTAGAGGGGCTTCTAGGAGCGAGCTTGTCGTTTCCCCTGTTGGGGATGATTCTTTAATCAGAGGTCCTTCGCCTTTTAAAGAGGGAACTTCCATAGTTCCGGTTGCCAGTATCGGAGATTCTTTGTTCGAGATCGCTGCTGCTACTACTGCTTCTGGTAGTGCTACGAGATCGCCTTTGTGGCTGAGCATATTAAGGATACCTTTATCCAGACAAATAATGTGTATCACCCCTACTTCATCTGTAAGTATTTTCAGTGAGATTCCACCCGATGAGCCTCGAGTGGATCTTGGTGACGACTGGGAAGACTATCCTCCAATGTCAGTTGTTGCACCCTCTTCTCCAGGTATAACAGCTCGCTTAGCATTATTAAGAAATAATTTAGCTGTACAGGCTGCGGATGCAACATACATACCATTGGCCATAGGTAAATATTGTCTTTATGCCTCTTTTAGGAAAATTAACATCAAATTGATATTAACTTTCTCTTGTCTTCTTCAGGTGGAGACATCTTAGGGGAGGGCAGAGTTGACACAACCTTTAATTTTGGTGCGGATCATGCCGATGAAACGACGGTGTTTGATATCGAAGGGGCATGCTTCGAAGCTGCCGATCCTTCGTCTGCAGTATTTTTGGATGTCGTCTCGCCGACAGCAGTTCAGATATCTTCAGAGGAGGATGAGCCCATCATCGCGACTGTGCCTCCTTCTTTGAGTACGCCAGCAACTTCAACCATTTCTGGTGTTAGTTCTTTTGTAGCTCCATCTGTAGAGGCAACGGCCGTGGCAACATCCTCCGCGGTCATTCCTGGAAGGAGATTTCCGGTATCGCAGCCACTCCTAGCGTGTATCCGGTCTTCGATATGTTGATTGAACAATATACCAGCCTATTCTACCGCAGTTTGAAGGTATTGATTTCCATGGTACTGGAGAAGAACCTGAGCTTTGATAATCTGCTGGCGTCCTCCCATCTTGCGATAGCGCCGATCAAAAATTTCAATGACGCTGGAAGAGCTGATGCGCTGGAGCAAATAGTTAATGGTTTAGAATAACCCATTAACGAATATTTGCAACTATCTCGAGGCAACGTCGATGATATGATCCAGGTTGAGTACGACTCCTTGACTGTAAAGCTTGTTGAACAGATGGAATGCTTAGACAAATCCATCCAGACACAGCAACAGGAGATGGATGCAGAGCAGGCTGTCTTAGAGGAGGTTATTTCTCATCTAACGAAGTACGAGGCCGAATGTGAGGGAAATGAAGCGAGGGTCCACAAATTGGAAGCTAAACTCGCTCAGGCAAAGGAGTGGGCTCTCCAGTCATCGGCAGCTCGAGATGTGTTGAAGGGCCGAATGGATACAGCTCAGCGGAGCTTGGCAAGTGCGGCCAAAATCTGTGCCAATTTTGTTCATGTTCGGTCCGAACTATCCCTCCTGAGCGATGACGAGGTACGACTGGAGGGGGCTTGCGCCAACATCTTGGACTCCAGGAATGAGAGGATGGCCGCCTTGGCGCAACAGATTTGTGATTTCACTGCTCCTCCCAAACGATGTACTTTTTTTTTGCTTCTTTTGTAACTTGCTCTTCCCAAAAATAATAAAGAGGCTTTATCTGACTTTGTGGACCCATTATTTTTTGAATATAAATGATATGCTAGGGTGAAAGTGATATCAGAGGTAATATGGACGTGATATCCTTTCGATAAGTTTTAGTTGAATATATCTATTCAGAGGTTATATGGACAAGATAGATTATGATCGAACTAAATTTGTGTACAAAACACTATCAGAGGTAATATGGACGTGATAGGTTTTGAGGTTCCAAATTAGTTAAACATATCTATTCAGAGGTTATATGGACATAATAGAATATGATCCAACCAGTCTTTGTACGTAGTATCGTCAGAATGAGATCTTCACTATACTCCATTTAAGCAAGAGAGATTAAGCGTAGTACCTCTTCAGAATTTGCCATTGATATGAGCCATTATCAGATCTATGTTAGGCTTGGCTAATCTGTAGGTGCCGTTTGAAAACGTCGTTTCAATCACGTAAGGGCCCTCCCATTTGGACTGGAATTTACCCTTACTCTTGTGCGTGATGATCATTGGCCTCTTCACGGCTAAAACTAGCTCGCCAACTTTGAACACTCTTTTCTTCACTTTCTGATTAAAAGCTCTGGAAATGCGTGCCTGGTAGAACTCAATACGCTGTTGGGCTTGAAGGCGTTTCTCGTCTAATCCTTCTAGCTCTTGAAGCCGTAGTCGATCATTATTTTCCCGAGTCAACTCATTAGCCACTGCTATTCTGAGTGATGGAATTTAGATTTCAATGGGGAGAACTGCTTCACACCCGTAGACTAATGAGAATGGGGTACAGCCTGTCGGTGTTCGTTCCGTTGTACGATATGCCCAGAGACATTCTCCCAACTTCTTATTCTAATCTCTTTTGTTCAAAGAAATAAACTTTTTTAAGAGTTTGATAATGGTTTTGTTGAAGGCTTCCGCCAAACCATTAACAGCCGGATTGTATGCCGTAGAGGCCAGATTTTGTATCTGATTCTTATCATAAAGTCGGTGAAACGCTTGGCTAATGAATTGAGGCCCATTGTCATGAATTATCCTTCGGGATATCCCAAAGCGATAAATGACATAGTGCTTGATAAAGCTGATAATGTTGGATGTCTTTACCTCAGCAAGGGGGATTGCCTCCACCCATTTAGAGAAATAGTCGGTGATAGCCAATATAAATCGATGTCCTCTAGAAGATGACGGATGAATAGGACCAATAATATCCATACCCCATGCTTCAAAGGGCCGTGATGCAATGGTAGAATGTAGATACTCAGAAGGCTGATGTATAAAATCCGCATGAACCTGTCAGGCTTTGCATTGTCTTGCATATTTTATGGCATCTGCAATCATGGTGGGCCAGCAGTAGCCTATCCTCCTGACACGATCCTATAGCTTAGGACCGGGTTGATGTGCTCGATATACACAGTCGTAAGCTTCACGGATAACCCGCTTCGCATCCTCATCAGAGAGACATCATAGCAGTAGTCCATCGTATGTTCGACGATATAGATTTTGTGAAAAAGCATCAAAATAGAAGCGTAATGATCGTCTTTTGATAAATACTGCTTCTTTAGGATCCTCTGATAAGATTTCGTATGCCACAAAATCTATAAAGGGACTTTTCCAGTCTCTCTTGGAAGGAACCGTGTTTGAGGCATAGCTGCGTTCTATGTGAAAGTTATTTTTCATACAGAATAGATCTCTATTGAGAAGGATCACCGAATTCTGTCTTCTTATAGGAGTGGCTAGATCTGCAGCTAGACTGGCCAGAGCATCAGCCTCCAAATTTTGAGATCGAGGTACATGTTCTAGGAAAAATCTTTTAAAAGACATGGCTATCTCGATCGTTGCTTGGTGATAAGGAATGAGGTCTAGATTGCGGACTTCATATATTTCTCTGACCTGATTGACGATCAGCTGAGAATCACTAAAAGCTTCCAGATATTCGACGTCCAATTCTTTAGCGACTTGAAGCCCGATTAGTAGGGCATTATATTCTGCCACATTATTAGAGCAAGGCTCGCTAAGAGAATATGCTCGATAGATGACGAGTTTATCAGGAGTTACTAGAACAATTCCTACTCCTGAAACCATATTTTCCTTGGGACCAGTTCGGGAGGCACCATAGAAGAATAGCTACCAGGTATCACCTTCCAGTGCTGAATTACATTCTGCAACTTCGTCGGGAATGTCCTCGTATAGTTTGGAGGTCTCAGGAATTGGATGGGTAGCTAAGAAATCAGCCAAGGCTTGACCTTTTATGGACTTCTGAGGGACGTACACCATATCATACGGTGTTAATAACATCACCCAAGTCGCAAGTCGGGAATTAAGGACGTTCGACTTATTCATCAGTACCCGAAGAGGATTGATCTTGGAGATAATATGAATAGTTTGGCCTGTGACGTAATGTCGCATCTTCTGAATGGCGAACATTAGGGCCAAGCATTCTTTTTCTACTAGATTGTACCGATGTTCAGCTCCGACCATCATCCTTCTTAAATAGTAGATAGCCTGTTCATGACCCTCATTGTTCTTCTATGCAAGGAGAGCTCCTAAAGAATGATCCATTGCTCGAACATACAGCAAAAAAGGTCTTCCTATGACGGGAGGCACCAGAAAAGGAGGATTAGTAAGGTAGCGTTTGATATCATTAAACGTTTGCTGACAGGCTTTGTCCCATACGAATGACACACCTTTCTTCATCAGGCGAGAAAAAGGCTGACATTTCCCAGAGAGGTTGGATATGAATCTCCTGATATAAGCCAGACAACCTTGGAATCCCCTGAGTTCCCTCAGATTATGGGGTGGTCACATTTCTAAGATAGCCCTTACTTTATCAGGGTCAACTTGAATGCCTTTAGCGGTAATGACAAACCCCAGGAATTTGCCACTGGATACACCAAGAAAGGACTTTGTAGGGTTCATTTTGAGTTGATGTTGGCACATCAACTCGAACACTGTCTTCAAGTCTTGGATATGATCATCCTTGAGGCAGTTTTTGACAGCAATGTCGTCTACGTAACATTCCACTATTTTGCGTAGATGCTCATGGAATATGTTACTCATAGCTCACTGATATATAGCCCCAAATTCTTTAACCCAAAGGGCATGACTGTGTAGAAATATACTTCCAGTGGTGTATGAAAGGCTGTATGATTTTTATCTTCAGGATCCATCTTGATTTGGTTGTATCCTGAAAATCTGTCCATGAAAGATATGTGTTTAAAACCGCACGTATTGTCGATCATGACGTCTGTGATGGGAAGGGGGAACTCATCCTTGGGGCAGGCAGCATTGAGATCTCGGAAGTCGATACAAATGCGTACTTTTCTGCTTTTCTTCATGACCGGGACAACATTGGCGACCCAATCAGGATGTTGTTCTTTCCGGATGAACCCACAGGCTACCAACTTCTTGATTTCGGCTTCAATGGCATCCATCATATCCGGGCGGAATTAGCGGTGGTGCTGCTTTACAGGCTTTGAATTGGGCAGTATGTTGAGCTTATGGGTAGCCACTTTTTGATCAAGACCTGGCATATCCTCATAATTCTACTCAAAGACATCGATATATTCTTTTATCAGTTGGATCATCTCTTCCCTTTCTTCTTTGGAGAGATTGTTACTGATAAATATTGGCTTTGGTGAAGACTCATCCCCAAAATTGACTTGGATAACTTTATCTTCAGTGGGTGGTTCTCTTTACTCAAACTGGAGTTCCCATTGTGTATCCATTTGTTGTGCCCAGGATTCATCTTCAAAATGGTTCAGATTCTTGTCCCTCTGTTTCGAGAGAATCTGATAATACCGTTTTTACTGACAAGGTTCGTTTGAGATTATCATGTGAGTCGGAGGACGACAAATCGTCTTAAAAAGAGGAAATGGTCTCCATACTTGGCTCAGAGTTGATCGAAGTCGTAAGAGACGTGGTATACCCTAACCCAAAATGAGTTTGTTGACAGTAGGGATCACCATGTAACGGCATTCATCTGTCTTTTCCATAGTTAAGGCCTGCTTCCAGCTTCAAGTCATAACCCATACTTTGTATAATCTTCAAAGCTTGTGGGCTATATCTATGAACTTGCATTTTTCTAACATCAGATTCGTGAGAATCTTCTTATGCAATTAGTTTATTCCGCATGCGACCGAAGACTATTGGATGCTGATTGTTGCGAGTAGGTGGGACAATAAAGATAGAATCTTCATGCGGTCCATATATCGTGATGACATTAGATGTTGATGCCACTTCCCACACATACAGATGATAGGAGTCTATAGCTTCCAAGAATTTTTGTGCTATAGGTTCTATATCGTTATGCGGGTAGGATTCCTAATTTAAAAATTGAGCGTCAGTATACTAGAAAGGAGAATCTTTATTATCGTCAGAAACCACGTTCCCAGTTGTATTTACATCAGTCGGCTGCTTGTTGCGCCTGAGGTTGATGACCAAAGGTGGAGGCTTCTGATTCAGAGTGATCACTAGGGGATCACTTCCTCCTCCTGATTTGGTTTTGCCCAAGGTGATAACAATGGGTTCCATGATTTTAGGACGGGTAGTCTGCCCTTTCACCTTGATTGACAAAGGTTGCTCGGTAGAGGGTTCTGCTGGCTCCCGGTAGGATTCCTCTTCCGTCTTGCCTGACACCTCCTTCATGTAGACTTGGGTATACAACATGGCATCAGAATAGTAGGATTCAACTCCTTTAAAAGGATTGAGATCGACAAACTCTGTCTTCACTGTCCCTTGGGCGTCTACATATTTGAAGCATTGATGTAGAGTAGAAGGAACAATATTGTGATCGTGAATCCATGGTCTGCCCAACAGAATATTGTAAGACACCTCCGAATCAATGACGTAGCATGTGGCCACTGATCTAAGGTCACCAAATCTGGATCCTCAGACGAATCTTCCCCAACGACTTGCTTTTCCTGGCATTAAAGCCCACGATTGTAGTGGTGGTGTAAGCCAGTTCGCTGGTAGGAATCCTCAAGGGTCGTAACAGACTATGAGGGATAATGCTGATCGATGAACCCGGATCTATATGAATCCGGTCTACCTCCATGGAGCCAACATATCCGGTGCAATAAAGAGGCCTGTCGTGCTTGTTATGTTTCAATAACATGTCCTCCTGAGTGAAAGTGATATTAGGGACCACTTCCATCACACTATGGCATTGGAAACATGCCACAGGCTCTTTATCTGGGGACTTGAGCTGAGTCAAGCATACATCCGCCTACATTAGAGCTTCACTCAAGGCTTGACGAGTATTTTTGGATAGCCTAAGTAGCTCGAAGATGGACAACCTGACTGGAGTATTAGCCAACTGGGCCAAGATGTCAAAGTTATATGGTTTTTCTAAACCTTTGTTTTGAATATTCTTCAAAGGTTTATCAAAACGAACTTCTTTTTGCTTGCCCTTTTCCGCCGAAGTTGGTCTAGAAGGACCTGCCTCTGGTATAACAGGTTCAGGCTCTGGAGGTTTGGCAGCTAAAGTGTCTACTGTTGATTCCCCCTGGTTTTCTCTATAGACCTTGAGGTAGGCTTTGCCTGACCGGGTTCCGGTTGCTAAATCCTCATCTTCTGATGTCGGTGATATTGTAACCATATGGCATAGTTTGCACCTTGGGTTCTTTTTAGACTTAGCTTTAGTAGCTTGAGTCTCTTCCTCGATCTCTGACACCAAATCAGGATGAACCCACATAATCTCCCTGTGCTTTGTAGTTAGAGGTACGAGGTTGTAATTTTGACTCCTGGTCGGCAGAAGATTAACAATCTTCATCATCACCCTTGGAATAGGTACTACACCATTCGGGACTTCTTGAGGGGGCAGATTGCCAAACTGGAGCGAAATCATGTTGGCGGTGACCGTCTTTTCGCTATTACGCAGAGTGATGGCCTTGGCGTTGATCAACTCCTGGATTTTCCTTTTTAGTATATAATACGCCTTTGTAGGCAGATATATATACTTGTGGAAAATACAGTACTTAGGGTTATTGGTACTGCCGACTTCATTAGGCCGTTTTACCTCGGGGAGGGTGAGCTTGCCACTTTTGACTAGACAATCGAATATGCTCAGAATATCATCGTCGTCAAAAGAATATTCTTCTTTAGGTTTGGAAGTCCCAGGATTCGTCTGCGTAGTCCCTGGAGTATGTTACCTGGACGTATTGATCGCCAGAGCTTCTTTTCCTTTGGAACCACGAGGATGGTCGCTATTGGAGGATGACCTCTTCCCTCTATCAGAGGTAGAGATCATGATTCCATTGTCACGCGTCTTCCGACTGTTGTCTTCAGCGGCTACCGCGTAGATGATAAACGAGGGCCAATCATGGAACTGATATGGTCTTGTGAACACCGAGATCAGTGGAAGAAGTTTCTTCCTACAAATGTCCACCAAAGTAGAATCCGGAACGCCGGGAGGCATCTGCAAAGTAGCCTGACGAAAATATTTAATGAAAGTACGAACGTTCTTTTTCTCCTTCTGCTTCACTTCGATGAGTGTGGACATAGACATGTCCATCTCTCCTTCGTAGAATCGAGCAAAGAACAGAGTCTTTAAATCTTCAAAGAAAGTAATGCAGTTGTCCACAAGACTACGGTACCATTGATAGGCCACTCCAGATAGACAACCCTTAAATACTCGAGTGAGATGGGCGTCATTCCCCTGCAGTAACACCGTTATCATGCTAAAGTAGTTCATGTACTGACTTGGTGACGTCTTTCCCTCAAACAAAACCATAGCCTGTAGTTTGTATTTTGGTGGGAAAGAGATCTCGTCCCAGATAGCTGGGTATGGCTGATTGATTCCCAACTTCTTGAGCTGATCCTTATGCTTCAAGACATCAAATTGGGCTTTCAATTCCTGAACTGCCTGCATCGAATCTTCAGCTGGGAGAGGGACCGCAGAGAGGTGAGGGATCGGTTGTATTGTAACTCCAATAGGAGGTAATATATTCTCCGAGTTAAGAAGTTGAGGAGCCGCTGAGTCTTGATCTAGAATAGGCTCCTGGTTTGCGTTGGATGGTAGCATGTCCACCCCCACACGTAGTTGAGTTGGAGGAACCGGTGTTTGAGCTATTGCAGCCACTTGTTGAGTCACCATCATCTGACGCATACTCTGTATCATGGAATGCATCTCTTTAAATGATGCTTCCAATACAACGATGCGTTGGTCAGTACTTCCTGATGGGGAAGCCTCTTCATTTTCATCTCCAATGGCATAGACTCCCATTTCTCTGGATGCTATTAAAGGATTAGTATAGATCTCTGTAGAGATCGAATCTATACTTTCAGCATCCGATTCGGAAAACTGGCGACCCCCAGTATCGGAATCAGAAGAATATGAAGCCGGTTGTCGTGACCTTGAGCGAGTATTTCGAAAGATGCCTGCTTCAATATTCTCCAGGAGTCTGTTAAATCTCCTTTGGCTTAGAGTTATAGAGGAGTGACGTCTTGAACTTTACCTTCCTCTAGGAATGTGTGAAGCCATATTCACTGATGCGAATGTAGGCTCTTCTTTCTATAAGGGCAAAGAGTAGTTCAACCGGTCGAAAACTGACCGTTTTGCCTTAGAGCAGCAGTAGTTAACTACAACTTTATGACTATTACAACAGTGCTCCCTAGGAGATGTAATAGAAATATTAGAAGATCCCCTGTCCTTGCGCTTCTGGATCAGGAAATCGCGCAAGTCAGGAGGATTAACCGAAGAAGAAGAAGAAGGCTTATTTTGCCTTTTTACATCAGTTGGGGTGCAGAGATTGGGAATCATAACTCTCTCCCTGCCATAAGAATACAGCAGTTCGGCCATGTGAGTAGCGTATGATCCGTCATCCGTCTCAGGAGCATATGTTCCCGTGAACCGGGTCTTTTTTACGTTGAGGGGCTTATCCTGGCATAATCTGTTGCTTTGCACAGGTTGGCGTAAAACTGAGGAAGTCCTCAATCGGCCGTCAGCATTCCGCGTAATCTGAAGAGTGAAAAAATTCTTCTCTTGATGGCGTAAAAACTGAGAGGTCGCCACTTGTTTTCCCTTGCGTTGATTGTAGGGACCATTTGTATTTTTACGCGTAGGGCGCGGTGTAGACTTCTGGATTGGCACTAAGGCATTGCCAGAAGCTCTGTCTGCCACGTCACAGACGGGAGATAAAAATTTATGCGTAGGGCGCGGAGTAGACTTCTGGATTTGCACTAAGGTATTGCCAGAAGCTCTGTCTGCCATGTCACAGACGAGAGACAAAATTTTACGCACAGGGCGCGGAGTAGACTTCTGGATTGGCACTAAGGCATTGTTAGAAGCTCTGTCTGCCACGTCACAGACGGGAGACAAAATTTTACGCGCGGGGCGCACAGGTTGGGATGTTACAACCTTGTTGGTTGGAGAGAGAGCCCGCAGGAAGGGTAGAGGATGTCCGGGGCATCCATCATTTATGCAACTTCCTGTTGTTTTGGACAGAGAGGGAATGAGAGCCACCCCCTGCGCTAAGCATGTCTTCAAAAGCAGATTGGTCGAACTGGACGACCAAAGTCTTCTTAGTTGCTCCTACGGATACAATATCATGTTGAGCAATGACTTTCTCGTCAGAAGAGAAAGTTGTCCCCAGCAGAGTCGCCATCTTGTGTTTGATAATAAATGAAAGAAATTGAAACTAGGTTTATATGAAATCCTTTCTTTGTTTACAAACAAGAAAAAGAAGTACAATTAATCCTATACGAGGATGTTAAGTACAAAAATTTGATCCTGGGGAAATATTGCTATAGGAGTCTGATCTACGGTCGATCACTTTGTCCCTTGGACCACACGATGATGAAGAAGTGCTGTAGAAGACAAAAAAGAAGCTTCAAAGACTGTAGGAAAAGTTGAACTCTCGTTGCCAAAGCTCTCTATAGGCGCTTTCTTGACCTTGACCTCTGTCTGTGACTTCTGAACTCTCTCCACCTTGGATTCGACCTTTTGGATTCGACCCTGGACCTCCGTGGCTGGAGGTCTCTATTTATATAGTTTGGTAATAGCAACTGACCAGTCGGTATAGAAACCGAACAGTAGAGAGAGCTGCGCCTTTTACGCGGCGGTTATAATTACGGCTACCCACGTATAAATGATCTCCTGAATTGGCGTGTCCCATTATGAGATAATGCGTATAATTGCTCATCGAAGATCACGGCATGCAAGCCACGTAGGTAACTGCCCCTCGCATAGAAAAGGTTGGCATAAAGGCCAAATAACTTTCTTGTAGGCGTAAAAGCTAAATACTGATCGACCGAGTAGCTTTATCACATACCTTGCAAATATAGCCTGAATTGGCGTATTTCGAGGAGATGGCATACGACGTACTCCTATAGTTGAAAATAGCCAGGTCGACGTATTTCGAGGAGATAGCATACGGCGTACTCCTATAGCTGAAAATAGCCTGGTCAGCGTAACGTGCAGGGATGGTGATATGAGCGTATTAACCCTAATTATAGCTCTCCCAATCTTAAAAAGTAGAACAAAATCTCGTGCATTAAATACAGAGATCTGCCCCCATCTCGTACATTAACTGCAGAGACGTGCCTCGAGTTCTGTACGAAGAACAGCTTTTGACGTGGCGGTTGGTTTCGTCTCTTCCTGAGCGTAAAAGCTCATCTCTGCCTGTGTAAAATAGGCAGCGTATTCCTTGAAATACGTAAACAACGTCTTATATCAAGGATTATGTCACTAAATGACAGTTTGGGGCTCTGTACAGAATCATCATAATAGCTGTCCTCTCGATCGCCGTGTAGTAATCTTTGTCATGAGTCAGGTTCACTGTTTCGTCTGACAGGTTCATTCGAGGAATACGAATCGTTCCTTGTACAACTTTCTGCTACATTAAAAGCAGATAGATTTTACACTGAAGTGGCGATGTAGCAACCTTTTTACGCCGAAGTAGTCTGGAAATACTGCATTACGTGGGTTGTTCTGGAGCTTTATTTTACGCTGAATAGCATTGAAGCTCTATTGTACGTAAATGGATCTGAAGTCATGTTTTACGCCACCTAGTGCTAGAGCTCTATTTTACGCGGGCTTCCTGCATGTTGAGGGTTTTACGCGTATGATCACCCAGCGTATTTTTCATGATTCTACATGGGGTAGTTCTTTTCATGAGGGCATAATTATCTTGAAGCATAGGCAATTAATTTCCCGTGCTACTGGAGAACGCATCCAAAACCTTTTCCTGAAGCATCACTGTAGATAGTGAATCCACTGTCCCAGATGGCAACGTCAAAACTGGAGCTGTCGTTAATCTCTTCTTCAGCTCATCAAATACGGCCTGACATTCCTCTGTCCAGAAAAAATCCACATCTTTCTTAGTCAGCCTAGTCATTGGTTCTGCAATCTTGGAGAAGTCTTGTACAAACTTCCTGTAGTATCCTGCTAACCCGATCTGGGGGTAGCCCATGATTCCACTGCATCGATCTCAGCTATCGAACTGGGGGTAGCCTATGATTCCACTGCTTCGATCTTCTTTGGGTTAACTAAAATTCTGTCACCCAATACTATATGTCCAAGAAATTCAACCTTGTCAAGGAAGAACTCGCACTTTAAAAGTTTCCCATACAGCTCATCTTTCCTGAGAGTCTCTAAGACCATCCTCAGGTGCTCTTCGTGTTCTTCTGGGGTCTTCGAATACACAAGAATATCATCGATGAACACCACTACGAACTTGTCGAGGTACTGGTGGAATACCTTATTCATTACGCTCATAAATATTGCTGGTTCATTGGTTAAACCAAACGGTATTACCGTGAATTCAAACTGGCCATATCTGGTCTGAAAAGCTATCTTCGGTATTTCTTCTCTCTTCACCTTCACCTGGTGATAGCCTGACCTCAAGTCTATCTTTGAAAATACCTTCGCTCTGCTCAATTGATCCAAAAGATCATCTATCCTCGGTAGAGGGTATTTGTTCTTGATAGTGAGGTTGTTTAGAGCTCTATAATCAATACACATGCGTACCATGCCGTATAATACCGGAGCTCCCTATGGTGATGAAGTGGATTTGATGAAACCTTTGTCCTGCAGCTCCTCAACTTACTTCTTCAGTTCTGCCATCTCGCTGTTGTTGACTCTATAGACATGTTGTGAAATAGGCTCCGCACCTGGTACAAAATCTATATAGAATTTAACATCTCTGTCTGGCGGCAACCCTAGTAACTCCTCTCGAAATACATCCAGGAACTCCGCTATCAGAGGATGTGGTAACTCCTCTTCTTCCTTCCTGGCTCCGCAAAAAGTGCCCCTGCTCTGCTTCGCTGCTCCTCTGGCGACCTCAAACTCTGGATTTCCTAGTGGTAAAAATATTACTCTGCCTCCGTGATAATCTATAGTAGCATTATGCCTACTCAACCAGTTCATTCTGAGTATAATATCGTATCCCGGAAGTGGCATGACGACTAAACTCACGCTCAACTCTCGGCCTCCCAATGATACTCTTCGCTCCTTGCAATAATCACGAACTAGGATAATGCCTCCTCTAGTCGTGATCTTGCAAGTTCTATCTAATGGTTTCGTTTCTAAATGATGCTTAAGAGCATAAGATACAGATATAAAATTATGGGAAGCGCCAAAATCAAATAATGCAAGTGCTGGAATAGAATCGAGAAAAACTGAACCTAAAATTACGTCTCCAGCTGGCTCGGCCTTCTCAATTTTTATGGCATATGCGCGTCCCTGTGGTGCTCCTCTCTGCTGCTGTTGGTGCTGGGCAAACCTCTACTGCTATGGTGGAAGTAGAGGTCCCCTCTGCTGGCCTCCTAGTACAGTAGGTACTCTGGCTGGTACCTTCTGAGCGGTTGCTCCACCCTGACGATTCTTAATAGATAGGCAGTCCCTAAGCTAATGTATTGATGATCCACAGGACAAGTATGTATCCAACCTCTTTCTGCAGATGTCTCTAGTATGTCTTATCTTCCCGTAATACGCACACTGGGCAACGGGCTGATTCTGTCTCTTTGGCTGCTGCTGCTGGAGGTGTCCTCGAACTGGTGTCTGGTGCTGCTGATGCTGCTACAGGTATGGCCTCTGTTGTTGTTGAAAGTGTGGGCGCTTGGCTGGTCCTGTGTTCCGATTTATTCCTCCAGAAGTGTCGCGTCCTCTCTTGGGCCTGAGGTCCAAGTCATCTTCTGCAATCTGGACATCCATCAGAATATCCTCAAATGTAGCAGTACGTCATCCTGAAGTACGAGACTTGATCTCTCTTTTCAATCCCTTCCTAAATTTCTGGGCTCTGTCTCCTGGGTCTCGAATCATCAATGGAACAAAATGACTCAAACGACAAAACTCTGTGGCGTATTCGTCAACTAACATGCTTCCTTGGACCAAGTCATGGAACTGACATTTCAATGCTCCCAAAGCTACGTCAAGAAAGAACTTCTCCTCGAAGAGTTCCTTAAAGAGCTCCCAAGTAAGTCCTTCGTCAGTGAGTATCGGCTCTGTACGATACCATGTCAGTGCGATATCAAACATCTGACTACCAGCGGCCTCGATTTAAAGAATCTCCAGAATCTGCGCCAAACGCAAGTTTCTCTCTATATCCTCTAGCCATTCGTCAGCGTAGAGTATCCCCTCAGTGCATTTGAACTCTCAAGGCATCATCCTCTTAAAGTCCATTATAGTACCTGGCCTCTGGTGCTGCTGGCCAGGATGCTGCTGTTGTCGTGCTACTCTCTCCACAGTCTGGAGAGCCACCTGATGAGTATTCTCCATGCTTTCTTTCATCAGCTCTGTCTGTGCCTGGTGCACCTCTGCTTGCACCCTCTGAGCCTCAGCTTGAACATGCTGAGCTTCTGTTGTCACTCCCTGGGCCTCTAACATGTCTTGGATAAGTACGAACATCTGTGCCCCATCAGTGGGCATACCTCCGGGAATCGGAGTCGGTGGAGGTGGAAGATTGTCCGTTACAGCTGGGGCAATCCTCTAAACAGGTGGAGGAGGAGGAACCCCAAAAGTTGCAGATACTCCCACATGAACATGAGATGTAAGAGGAACTCCAGATGTCTGTTTGTCAGGTCGAGAGGTGGCAGACCTCTCTGAAGCTGCTGCTCCCAATCTCAGAGACCTAGTCTTCGGCGGTGTCCTAAAGACAGATAAAAAATAATCAATTAAGGTAATAGATACAATATCATCAAGGAAGGACAGTAAAATTCTAAGGAAGCAATTATGCAGAATAGTACTGTAAGATCAGAATTTCCTAGTTGTGATTGAGCATACTCTCATCCTAAGTCCTATTCCCTATATCCTATCGAAGGCTCGCAGTAGTACAACTAATTTATCACACTACCACAACATCATAAAACCTACGAAGCTAGGACCTGCATGGGCCACCACTAAATACGTGTCACGACCCGCATCCGAAATTTGGGCATGAGTCGTGGGTACGTCCAGCCTACGCCACAACATCGGCGATAGAACGCTGTCTATGTCTCAATAATACTAAACATAACTCACAACCTGTCAATGATATCAACTCCATACGGAGGACAATAAAATAAATATCTCTTAATAGCTCATAATGTATACTCAATCATAATAACTATAAGGATATAATGGCACGATGAAAGATAAGAAGTAATAACATAAGTCAAACACAAAGTCTCAATAGAGATAAACTACAGTCTAGCTGTCCAACATAAATTATCTACATAAGTCTCAAATTAAACTTAACATAAGTCTCGACATAAACTCAAAATAAACCTCAAATGCATAAAATAAATGTTGTCTAATTAGCTGCAGGTAGTGTCTCCTCTGAAGGAAGGGACTCCTCTAAGATCTCTGGTGTGTAGTCTCCATCTATACCTGGTCCATAGTGTGTAGGACAAAAATCTTTAAGATCCTCTAGAAAAAATATCCAGTCAGGATTGGGACGAAGTACAAGCACTAACAGCAGTTCCATGTATATTGACAAAAACTATAATATAGTGTAAAGAAATATAAGATGGATATAAATACTGGCAATAAGAAATACTGAAGATAATGAAATACTGGAAATAGAAATACTGGAGCATATAATCATCATCAATGGTACAACTAGAAATGAACAGAAATACAAGTGCATGCTAGAACAATGAACTGGAATATAAGTGAATGCTAGAACTATAAACTAGAATATAAGGAAATGCTAGATCATTAAATAGAAATATATGTATAGATTAACTAGCTTAGTGTGTGAAACATCAGTCTATCATGTGATCGGCTTGGGACTGATCAGGCTTGTTACATATGATTAGCTATGATTCATGTAATGTCAGGCTAACCATCCAGTTAGCTATGATGCGAGCAATAGTCAGGCTAATCATACATAACAGGCTATGAGGCATATAATGGTCAGGCTGCACCGACGTGAGGTGTGGGTGAGCTATGATGCATGTAGAGTGGGGTGTGATCACATAATGTAAACCTCTCACCCAAAATAGATATTTTGTGTGTATTTTATATTATTATATTTATTATAGATGTTGAATTTCTTTAGAGTATTCTTTTAGTTAATAAAAAATAAATTTCTTGATATATTTACTTATATAAATATTTATTTAGAATTATTTTTATTCTATTTTAGATTTTTGAAGACTTTCTAGAATTTTTGGGTAATTAAAATATAGAAAACGTAAATTTTTTGGACTTCCATGATTTACAATGAGACCATACTTGCATATTGTTCCTACTAAATATTTATTTTTGGTTAAAATATCTAGTTATATTTTTTTAATTTATTTAGAATTTTAAGAAATTTATTTAGATTTTTGAAATTATTTAGGATTTATTTGGATATATATAGTCTTAATATTAGATAGATGCTAATTTAGTGTTAATAGATATTAATAAGATTATATATAAATTATTTGTATTATCTTTAATTCTATTTAATATTATAAATTATTAAGATAAACTCAAACTTTATTTTTAAATTAATTCAAATCCTGAGCCTACTAGGAAAGCAACTTCATGCATATCTTATCCTTATTTAAACTGATTCTAATCCTATCCAAATTAGCCAATCCTATTCGTATTCAATTAAGTAGTCTCCACCATTATAAATACCTATTAGACATATAGAATAAACTCATCTTTCAATTTTTTTCCCTAAACTCCTTTCTTTTTCGTCCAAAAAAAGTCAAAATTCGTCATAAATTCAGCCTCATTTTCTAGTAGTTATGACGACTTAAAAAGACGATATCTCCTACCTTCGGACTCCAAACGCGTTCTAGTTTTTTTTGTTAGAACCATATCAAGGTTAGTTTTCTGAATATATAAATTATTTTAATAATTTAAGAATCTATTTTTCCAGAATATTCCGAAAGTGCCAGCTGTCTAAAATCAGACGCGTTTTCGTATTTTTAAGATTTTGGGAGATCCCGAACTCGGAATTATGATCCGTTTGAAGTTTCGGAAATCTAACATGATGAAATTAAATAAAATTATTTTTCAAGAATTTATTATGAAAGTTTAATCTACTATAAAATTTGTGCAACGTAGACGTAAATAGGAAACCACCGAAAACTGTTATCTGTGCGCCCTTGTGGCCATAACTCTTCACCGACTTGCAATTTTAGAAACTATCGATTCTTGCATTCATGTAGGATTGAAATCTATATGATTCCAAACACAAATCTTGGATTTGAGTTGGTTGACTTTTTTGGTCAACAGATTGCCTCGATTTGCGTGCTACGGATCACAAATCCTCAAAGTTTACTTTCTTTGGACCAAATTTAGAATTTAACAATAAAATCAGAATATAATAAGATTAAAATACTATTTTAAGTTATTTTATTCAAAATTAAAATATATTAAAATGGAGGAACCTATTCACCCACTTTTGTAACCTAACTTGTTTAATTTATGTGACGGTTAGATCGGACGTCGCCTTGAGTTGCGACTTCAACATTTTTCAGAGCAGGCAAGTATACCTTTCCATTGTACTGTAATTTACATTCTATATGATGCTATTTTATTTCTGTCATTTAGTTCATATATTTTTTAACTGCTATATAAACTGCGCATCCAAGAATAACTTGGGTGCAACGACGGTAGAGTTGTATTTTATATTTATTATATATTATGCATGTTGACCTAGTTTTGCGAGACCACCACATGATCATGAGGTATTCTTATATTTCATTTGGCTGTGACACATTTTTTACACGAGTTGTGAGTCTCATATAGATCACGGACTTACGTATTGACTGATCATCAGTACGTGTGGGACGTACGATAGGGAATAGCTGCTGATAGAATTTGCATGTTAGAAGACTTGGCAGTTATTAGAGGTCTTATCGTGTCATGGATATGACTTGCTTAGAGCATGGGATGGAAAGGACAACAAGTAATGCATTTGGGCTCCTTTACACTTTCCTTGTGCAACCCGTACGCTCTGCCGGAGATGCGCGGTCATGATGACCCCTATATATTACTTGGCGGCCTCTAAGGTTCAAAAGACGTCATGCTTTTTAGGCCACTAAATCTCTGAGAGAATCATGCCAATCCCATTTTAGCCAGATAGCCCACGTGTTGGAAAGTTGTTCTCAAAGTGCATTCACATAGATGGTTAGGCGACCCTTGGATATTTATTTTTAGTACTTTATTGGCATGCTTCTATGTATCTTGTTACATCCCTCTTAGGACCTGGTCCCTTTCCAGGTGTAGACGATCATGGCTATTTGTAGGAGCATGGATCAGGACTTGCTACTTCATTATCTTTCGAGGAGGTCTTCTCTTCGAGTCTCATTGTTCATTAGAGGATGTACTTATTTTGTTTCTCTTATATTCTAGTTGGTAGTAGATTTGTCTCCATCCAACTATTAGTTCTTCTCGACTAGTTCATATTTGGTTTATTGACATATATGATCATTTATTTCTTTATGATTTCTGTGGATGAGATTTAGTTATGCCCTGTGACTTATAATAATTATGTACCACTTGTGAATTATTGTTCATAATACAGCTTACGTATGTGTTATGGTTTCCATATATTGGAGTCTCCATAAACATACGGCTAGCATGCTTACGTATTCCTAGTCCTACTTATTTTGGGACTGTGACGTAACATATAATCTACTAATATTTCCACGTCCCCAGCTAGCACGATGGATTCCAATCATGACTCCTCGTGACAGGTCTCGATGATGCTAACTCGTGTATCCATAGTGTCAGTATCATGTACGCTATACAACTAGAATCATAGAGATGATCAACATAATGAAAACTGTCAGAGAATGTACTCGCCTGTGGTCCTTTGCTGGCAATACCAATGTCCTATTTCCAAAGTCTTGTCTGAATAATCTAACAGTCCTATAGACATCATTCAATAATAATATTGCATCAGTCGATACACTAGCATACACACAATCATAAATACACTGAACTCAGAGACTACGATAGGGGTAATACTGGTCATCTAGCAGGGTCAAGCATACATCTAATTACACGGTGTCATGTCTCAATTGATGTGCAAAATCAGAAAGTTAATCACTAACACATGTCTCGCCAGTACGTCAGTGTACACAAGGCAATCAACTCACAAATTCTCAGGGTCATACCGTCAAATATAAATATGGAATATCCATAAATTACACTTATGGTCATACGCAATTATACGGGATATCCACAATTAACCTAGGGTCATACAGTATATACATATTACAGACATACCTAGTACTAGCAATTGATTACTTATATATATATATATATATATTTATATATATATATATATTTATATATATATATATATATATATATATATATATAAAACTAATATTATATGCATACGCGTACACGTACACGAGTTACTAGGTTTACTTGCATGTGGTCTTGCAATGAACATCTAACGAAACTTATCATGAAGCAACACGCTAGATCCTAACATTATTCCCACATGCACAAAATCATAAGAGAAAGCACTTCGAACCTTGGCCTCGGTGTGCCCGTGCACGAGGGGGTATTCAACGTCGAGGTGGTGCTCGGTTACGTCACGGTGGAGGTCTCGGTTGCTCCTGTGTCGAAGAGTCCGACGTTGAGTCGGGGAGTAGGGAGAAGTGGTTCAGCGGGCTGCTGTCA
Source organism: Iris macrosiphon (assembly GCA_036927795.1). Classification (NCBI taxonomy): domain Eukaryota; kingdom Viridiplantae; phylum Streptophyta; class Magnoliopsida; order Asparagales; family Iridaceae; genus Iris; species Iris macrosiphon. The sequence continues at coordinate 74,764,451 of JAYESA010000006.1, read as the reverse complement.
CGGTCGTGCTCGACGGAGGACTGCTCGGCGGATCAGACGGGGTCAGAAGTACGTCGAGGAGTTGCTGTCAGTGGCTGGGGAATAGATCCGACGATGTCAAAGGGAATGACAGCTCAGTGGGTTATCGGGGTCGTGAAGTGAGGAAGCGGTAGCGATGGTTGAGGGTGATGGGGACGGTGGTATTGGTGATGGTGTTGCGCTGTTTCGCAATGGAGGAGATGTAGACGAGGGTGGATCCGACGATATCGGGATGATGTAATATCGAGATGGATATGGTGATGTCGACAGGTGCACTGCTCGCGGGGAGAGGGGGACTGAGCAGTCGAGGTGAATGGTTTGAGGGAGTTCAGACGAGACGGGGCTGATCAGTTGAGGTGAATGGGGAGGTCGGGATGGCCGGGCTCCGGCGGTGTCGGGCGGACTGGCCGAAGGAAGGGGATGAAGGAGAGGAGAGGTATTCGGCTAGGGTTTAGTTTAGGTGATGGTGGTGATTAAAATATGGGAAGAGTTGTATATATAGGTGTAGAGGAATAGGGTTTGATGTTGACCTAGAAAGTTGGGCCGGTCAACCACTCCTTGGGATTTGGGTTTGACTTTCTACATGTAGATATTTAAAGGCTAGGATGGTTTTGTTTGAAATGGATCGCAAGGATTTGATGAGGGGAAAGTATGTTGAGTGTTGCACACCCCAAAATCATGGAAAAAATTTACATGACCGGTTAATAAAGAAAAATGGTATTTCTTCATGTGTTTGGTCCAATGGGGTATGGACACCTCAATGTACTTTTGCATAAAAGTCCCCAATAATTAAAAAATTGCACAAAGTGGGGGTTTTTGGATTAAATGAGGAAAAATACCATGTTTGGTGTGTTGGGTGTAGTTTTGGGTCAAGTTGGGTCCTTACACCAATTTTAATTAAAATTGATGTAAATGGTGTTCTAAAATTAATTGGAAGTACATAGGGTTAAAATTAGGTGGGACACAAGTATCATGGATGTAGAAGACTCAGAATAGAATATTGTCATAATTTAGGTTGCTCAAAATGAGTCGAGATTGTGTCTCTAATTTGGATTGGAACGCACAAGGATGTAAAATTGGATTTATTTGGAATTAAATATAATCGTTTATGACGAATATTGTGTGGCTAAAATGAAGCACAATAGGGCATATTTATGAGTTACACAAGGATCAAAATAGAAGACTGGCACGTCTAGGACAAGGATGTAAAATTTGTTGGAAGACAAAAGCTAGTGTAGCGCTCCCAATAACGAAGCAACGGTAAGGTACAACAATCAAATAAAATCACAGCAATTAAATATAATCCCTAATATTAAATCCCAAAAATGCTAATTAATGTCCATAACCCTATAATTGGTCAGAGGTTCAACTAGTGTGTTTCTAGGTCCAGTTAACTAACTCATGCATTTAAGGAACACTATAAATAATATATAAATATATCGCAATATATTAACACATTAAATGAAAAGACGAAAATATCTCTATTCTGGAATGTGGTAGTGACAAGTCTACCCTCCTTAAATAAATTTCGTCCTCAAAATTAAAATAAACTAGCACAAGAATAAACAATCAAACAAAGAATTATACCTCAAGTTTCGAAGTGATACGGATACTGCTCGCATATTTTGTCCTCTCTCTCCGAGTCCCAGGTTGACTCGCCTGGAGAGTGATGTCTCCATGCAACACGAACCAAGGAAATAGTCTGGTTCCGCAATACTTTCTCTCTACGATCCAAGATCTCTATGGGTTGTTTGGGATAGCTGAAAGTCGGCCCAACCTCGATCTTCGAGTGATCTAGTACGTGACTTGGATCTGCCATGTACCGTCTCAGCCGTAACACATGGAAAACTTTATGTACTCCATCTAGAGCAGGAGGCAAGTCTAGTTTATAGGCCACTGCATCGACCCTTGCAAGAATACCGAAAGGTCCGATATATCGTGGACTAAGCTTTCCGCCTCTACCAAATGAATCATGCCCCGTGTCGGAGAAATCCGTAGGAACACCAAATCGCCAACCTAGAACAAATAATATTAATACGCAATCTAAAACAAAATAATCCCAAACCAAAATAACAAAATCTATACCTGAAACTCTAGGGGTCTACGGTGGCTATTGGCCCAATGCCGCTGTCTGTCCTGCGCCACTCGCAGTCTGTCTCTGATGATTTTTACCTTTGCTACTGCATCCACAACCATTTCTGGTCCTAACAAAGCTCTCTCTTTGACGTCATCCCAAGATAATGGTGTACGATACCTTCGTCAATATAAAGCCTCTAATGGTGATATCTCAATGCTGGCCTGCTAGCTGTTATTGTAAGCAAACTCTACTAGGTGTAGATGATCCTCCCAAGAATCTCTAAGATCCAAAACGTAAGTGCGTAGCATATCTTCAAGAGTCTGAATAGTCCTTTCAGACTGCCCGTCTGTCTAGGGGTAATACGCGGGACTGAACTTGAGCTTAGTGCCCAAGATAGGCTGCAAACTCCTCCAGAAATAGGAAGTAAAACTACTATCCCGATCTGAGATGATGCTTACAGGAACTCCATGTAATCTGATAATCTGTCGTACATACATCTCTGCTAACTTCTCTGCCGATGTACCCACTTTCAATGGTAAGAAGTGGGCTGATTTGGTCAACCTATCAACGATGACCCACATCGCGTCCTTTCCTCCTGGAGAACGTGGAAGCCCTGAAATGAAGTCCATAGTCACGTGCTCCCACTTCCATTCTGGAATGGGTAAAGGTTGAAGCCAACCTCCAGGTCTCTATCAATCTGCCTTTATCTGCTAGTACACTAAATATCGGGATACAAAGCGTGCTACCTTGCGCTTCATACCATACCACCATACGTGCTCTCTCAGATCTCGATACATCTTGTTGGCACCGGAATGCATCGAGTACTGAGAGCGATGTGCCTCCTACAAAATCTCTTCGTGCAACTCTCCACTCGGCACACACATCCTCGTGCCATACCGTAAAGATCTATCATCCACTATAGTAAAGTCGTCTATCAATCCTGTCTGAACCTGTGCCCTGATACTCCTTAGAGTCTCATCATCATACTGTGCAGCTCTAATTATGTCCATCTGCTCTGATTGTATTTGTAATCCCAACATCTGAATCTCAATACCTGGAACTAGCACTTCAATTCCTAAGCTCTCAAGATCGGCCAATAAGTGTCTATCTGTCATCAAGTACATAGCTATCGGATACCTGCTCAAGGCATCGGCGACTACGTTGGCCTTTCCTGGGTGGTATTATAATGAGATGTCAAAGTCTTTCATCAACTCCAATCACCTTCTCTGCCTCATGTTCATCTCCTTCTGTGTAAACACGTACTTCAAGATCTTGTGGTCCGTGAAGATTTCCATACGCTCTCCGTACAGACAATGTTTCCATAGCTTTAGAGCGAAGATCACTGCTGCCAACTCCGAGTGCATAATGATCTTGAAGCATAGGAAATTACTTTCCCGTGCTGCTAGAGAACGCACCCCAAACCTTTTTCTGAAGCATCACTGTAGATAGTAAATCCACCTGTCCCAGATGGCAACGTCAAAATTGGAGCTGTCATCAATCTCTTCTTCAGCTCATAAAATATGGCTTGACATTTCTCTGTCCAGACAAAATTCACATCTTTCTTGGTCAGCCTAGTCATTGGTTCTACAATGTTGGAGAAGTCTTATACAATCCTCCTGTAGTATCCTGCTAACTCGAGAAAACTCCTGATCTCAGCTACCGAACTGGGGGTAGCCCATGATTCTACTGCTTCGATCTATTTTGGGTTAACTAAAATTTTGTCACCCATCACTATATGTCCAAGGAATTCAACCTTGTCAAGGAAGAACTCGCACTTTGAGTATTTTTCATACATCTCCTCTTTCCTGAGAGTCTCCAAGACCATCATCAGGTGCTCTTCGTGCTCTTCTGGGGTCTTTGAATACACAAGAATGTCGTCGATGAACACCACTACGAACTTGTCGAGGTACTGGTGGAATACCTTGTTCATTAAGTTCATAAATACTGCTGGTGCATTGGTTAAACCAAAAGACATTATCGTGAATTCAAACTGGCCATATCTGGTCCGAAAACCTGTCTTCGATATGTCTTCTCTCTTCAACTTCACTTGCTGATAGCCTGACCTTAAGTCTATCTTTGAAAATACCTTCGCTCCCCTCAATTGATCGAAAAGATCATCAATCCTGGGCAGTGGGTATTTTTTCTTGATAGTGAGGTTGTTTAGAGCTCTATAATCTATACACGTGCGTACTATGTCGTCCTTCTTCGGTACGAATAATATCGAAGCTCCCCATAGTGATGAACTGGATCTGATAAAACCTTTGTCCTGCAGCTCCATAACTTGCTTCTTCAGTTCTGCCAGCTCGCTGTTGTTGACTCTATAGACATGTTATGAAATGGGCTCCGCACCTGGTACCAAGTCTATAGAGAATTCAATATCTCTGTTTAGCAGCAAGCCTAGCAACTCCTCTGGAAATACATCCAGGAACTCCGCTACCAGTGGATGTGGTAACTCCTCTTCTTCCTTCCTGGCTCCACAAAAAGTGCCTCTGCTCTGCTTCGCTGCTCCTCTGGCGACCTCAAACTCTGGCTCTCCTGGTGGTCGAAATATTACTCTGCCTCCGTGACAATCTATAGTAGCATAATGCCTACTCAACCAGTCCATTCCGAGTATAATATCATATCCCGAAAGTGGCATGACGAGTAAACACAATCTTAACTCTCGGCCTCCCAATGATACTCTTCGCTCCTTGCAATAATCACGGACTAGGATAATGCCTCCTCCAGTCGTGATCTTTTAAGTCCTATCTAATGGTTCCTTTTCTAAATGATGCTTAAGAGCATAAGATACAGATACGAAACTATGGGAAGCGACAGAATCAAATAATGCAAGTGCTGGAAAAGAATTGAGAGAAACTGAACCTGAAATCATGTCTCCAGCTGGCTTTGCCTCCTCAATCGTCATAGCGTATGCGCGTCCGTGTAGTGCTTCTCTCTATTGCTGGTGGTGCTGAGCAAACCTCTATTGCTATGGTGGAAGTAGAGGTCCCCTCTGCTGGCCTCCTGGTACATTAGGTACTCAGGCTGGTCCCCTCTGATCGGTTGCTCCATCCTGACGAGTCTGAATAGATGGGCAGTCCCTAAGCTGATGTGCTGATGATCCATAGGACAAGCATGTACCCAAACTCTTCCTGCAGATGTCTCTAGTATGTCCTATCTTTCCGTAATACGCATACTAGGCAACGGGCTGATTCTGTCTCTGTGGCTGCTACTGCTGGACGTGTCCTTGAACTGGTGTCTGGTGTTGCTGATGCTGCTGCTGGTACGGCCTCTGTTGTTGTTAAAAGTGTGGGCGCTTTTCCGGTCCCGTGTTCCCATTTGTTCCTCCAGAAGTGTCGTATCCTCTCTTGGGCCTGAGGTCCAAGTCATCTTCAACAATCTGGGTATCCATCAGAATACCCTAAAATATAGCAGTACGTTATCCCAAAGTATGAGACTTGATCTCTCTATTCCATCCCTTCCTGAATTTTCGGGCTCTGTCTCCTGGGTCTCGAATCATCGATGGCGCAAAACAACTCAAACGGCAAAACTCCGTGGCGTATTCGTCAACGGACATGCTTCCTTGGACCAAGTCATGGAACTGACTTTCTAATGCTCCCAAAGCTACGTCAGGAAAGAACTTCTCCTTGAAGAGTTCCTTGAAGAGCTCCCAAGTAAGTCCTTCGTCAGTGAGTCTCGGCTCTGTACGATACCATGTCAGCGCGATATCAAACATCTGACTGCCAGCGGCCTCGATCTGAAAAATCTCCGAAATCTGCGCTAAACGCAAGTTCCTCTCTATATCCTCTAGCCATTCGTCAGCGTAGAGTATCCCCTCGGTGTCTTTGAACTCTCGAGGCATCATCATCTTAAAGTCCACTATAGTACCTGGCCTCTGGTGCTGCTGGCCAGGATGCTGCTGTTGTCGTGATACTCTCTCCACAGCCTGGAGAGCCACCTGCTGAGCATTCTCCATGCTTTCTCTCACCAGCTCTGTTTGTGCCTGGTGCGCCTCTTCTTGCACCATCTGAGGCTCAGCTTGAACACGCTGAGCTTCTGCTTTCACTCTCTGGGCCTCTAACATGCCTTGGATAAGTGCGAACATCTGTGCCCCATTAGTGGGAATACCTCTTGGAATCGGAGTCGGTGGAGGTGGAAGATTGTCCGTCAAAGCTGGGACAATCCTCTAAACAGGTGGAGGAGGAGCAACCCCAAAATTTGCAAATACTTCCACATGAACAAGAGATGTAGGAGGAACTCCAGATATATGTTCATCAGGTCGAGAGGTGGCAGACCTCTCTGAAGCTGTTACTCCCAATCTCAGAGACCAAGTCTTCGGCGGCATCCTGAAGACAGATCGAAAAGAATCAATTAAGGTAATAGATACGATATCATCAAGGAAGGACAGTAAAATTCTAAGGAAGCAATTATGTAGAATAGTATTGTTATATCAGAATTTCCTAGTTGTGATTGAGCATACTCTCATCCTAAGTCCTATTCCCTATATCCTATCGAAGGCTCGCAGTAGTACAACTAAGTTGTCACACTACCACAACATCGTAAAACCTACGAAGCTAGGACCTGCATGGGCCACCACTAAATATGTGTCACGACCCGCATCCGGAATTTGGGCATGAGTCGTGGGTACGTCCAGCCTACGTCGCAGCATCGGCGGTAGAACGCTGTCTAGGTCTCAATAATACTAAACATAACTCACAACCTATCAATGATATCAACTCCATACAAAGGAAAATAAAATAAACATCTCTCAATAGCTCATAATGTATACTCAATCACAATAACTATAAGGATATAATGGCACGATGAAACATAAGAAGTAATGACATAAGTCAAAAACAAAGTCTCAATAGAGATAAACTACAGTCTAGCTGTCCAACATAAATAGTCTCCATAAGTCTCAAATTAAACTCAACATAAATCTCAACATAAACTAAAAATAAACCTTAAATGCATAAAATAAATGCTGTCTAATTAGCTGCAGGTAGTGTCTCCTCTAAAGGAAGGGACTCCTCTAAGATCTCTGGTGTGTAGTCTCCATCTATACCTGGTCCATAGTGTGTAGGACAGAAATCCTCAAGATCCTCTGGAAAAAATATCCAGTCAGGATTGGAGTGAAGTACAAGCACTAACAGTAGTTCCATGTATATTGAAAAAACTATAATACAGTATAAATAAATACAAGATGGATATAAATACTGGCAATAAGAAATACTGGAGATAATAAAATACTGGAAATAGAAATGCTGGAAATAGAAATACTGGAGCATATAATCATCATTAATGGTACAAATAGCAATCAACATGAATACAAGCGCATGCTAGAACAATGAACTAGAATATAAGTGAATGCTAGAACTATAAACTAGAATATAAGGAAATGCTAGATCAATAACTAGAAATACATGTATAGACTAACTAGTGTGTGAAACATCAGTCTATCATGTGATCGGCTTGGGACTGATCAGGTTTGTTACATATGATTAGCTATGATTCATGTAAGGTCAGGCTAACTATCCAATTTGCTATGATGCGAGCAATAGTCAGGCTAATCATACATAATAGGCTATGAGGCATGTAATGGTCAGGCTACACCGACTTGAGATGTGGGTGAGCTATGATGCATGTAGAGTGGGGTATGATCACATAATCTACTAATATTTCCCCGTCCTCAGCTAGTAGGATGGATTCCAATCACAACTCCTTGTGATAGGTCTCGATGATAGTAACTTGTGTATCCATAGTGTCAGAATCATGTACGCTATACAACTAGAATCATAGAGATGATCAACATAATAAAAACTGTCAAAGAATATACTCGCCTGTGGTCCTTTGCTGTCAATACCAATGTCCTATTTTCAAAGTCTTGTCTGAATAATCTAACAGTCCTATAGACATCATTTAATAATAATATTGCATCAGTCGATACACTAGCATACACACAATCATAAATATACTGAACTCAGAGACTACGCTAGGGGTGATACTGGTCATCTAGCAGGGTCAAGCGTACGTCTAATTGTACGGTGTCATGTCTCAATTGATGTACAAAATTAGACAGTCAATCACTAACACATGTCTCGTCAGTACGTCGGTGTACACAAGGCAGTCAACTCACAAATTCTCAGGGTCATACAGTCAAATATATATACAAAATATCCATAAATTACACTTATGGTCATACGCAATTATACGAGATATCCACAGTTAACCTAGGGTCATACAGTATATACATATTACAGACATACCTAATACTAGCAATTGATTACTTTTATATATATATATATATATATATATATATATATATATATATATATATATATATATATCGAACTAATATTATAAGCATACGCGCACACGCACACGAGTTACTAGGTTTACTTGCATGGGATCTTGTAATGAACATCTAACAAAACTTATCATGAAGCAACATGCTAGATCCTAACATTATTCCCATATGCACAAAATTATAAGAGAAAGCACTTCGAACCTTGGCCTCGGCGTGCCCATTCACGAGGGGGTATTCGACGTTGAGGTGGTGCTCAGTTGCATCCGCTGCTCCTGTGTCGAAGAGTCCGACGTCGAGTCGAGAAGTGGGGAGAAGTGGTTCAGCAGGCTGCTGTCACGGTCGTGCTCGGCGGAGGACTGCTCGGCGGATCAGACGGGGTTAGCAGTACGTCGAGGCGTTGTTGTCACCGGCTGGGGAAAGGATCTGGCGATGTCAAAGGGAACGACGGCTTAGCTGGTTGTCGGGGTCGTGAAGGGAGGAGGCGGTCGCGATGGTTGAGGGTGATGGGGACGGTGGTGTTGGTTATGGCGTTGGGATTTTTGCGGTGGAGGAGATGTAGACGATGGTGGATCCGACGATGTCGGGATGCTGTGATATCGGGATGGATCCGGTGATGTTGACGGGTGCACTGCTCGTGGGGGGAGGGGGCACCGAGTAGTCGAGGTGAATGGGTTGAGGGAGTTCAGGCGAGACGGGGCTGATCAATCGAGGTGAATGGGGAGGTTGGGATGATCGGGCTCCGGCGGTATCGGGCAGACTGGCCGGAGGAAGGGGATGAAGGAGAGGAGAGGTATTCGGCTAGGGTTTGGTTTAGGTGATAGTGGTGATGAAAATATAGGAAGAGTTGTATATATATAGATGTAGAGGAATAGGGTTTGATGTTAACCTAAAAAGTTGGGCCGGTCAACCACTCATTGGGATTTGGGTTTGGCTTTCTACATATAGATATTTAAAGGCTAGGATGGTTTTGTTTGAAATGGATGGCTAGGATTTGACGAGGGGGAAGTATGTTGAGTGTTGCACACTCCAAAATTATAGGAAAAATTTACATGACCGGTCAATGAAGAAAAATGGTATTTCTTCATGTGTTTGGTCCAATGGGGTGTGGACACCTCAATGCACTTTTGTATAAAAGTCTCCAACAATTGAAAAATTGCACAAAGTGGGGTTTTTGGATTAAATGAGGGGAAAACACCATGTTCGGTGTGTTGGGTGTAGTTTTGGGTCAAGTTGGGTCCTTACACCAATTTTAATTAAAATTGATGTAAATGGTGTTCTAAAATTAATTGAAAGTACATAGGATTAAAATTAGGTGGGCACAAGTATCATGGATGTAGAAGACTCAAAATAAAATATTGTCATCATTTGGGTTGCTTAAAATGAGTCGAGATTGTGTCTCCAATTTTGATTGGAACGCACAAGGATGTAAAGTTGGATTTATTTGGAATTAAATATAATCGTTTGTGACGAATATTGTGCGGCTAAAATGAAGCACAATAGGGCATATTTATGAGTTACACAAGGATCAAAATAGAAGACTAGAACGTCTAGGACAAGGGTGTAAAATTTATTGGAAGACAAAAGCTAGTGTAGCGCTCCTAATAATGAAGCAACGGTAAGGTACAACAATCAAATAAAATCACAGCAATTAAATATAATCCCTAATATTAAATCCCAAAAATTCTAATTAATGTCCATAACCCTATAATTGGTCAGAGGTTCAAATAGTGGATTTCTAGGTCTAGTTCACTAACTCATGCATTTAAGGAACACTATAAATAATATATAAATATCACGCAATATATTAATACATTAAATGAAAAGACGAAAATATCCCTATTATGGAATATGGTAGTGACAAGTCTACCCTCCTTAAATAAATTTCGTCCTCAAAATTAAAATAAACTAGCACAAGAAAAAATAATCAAATAAAGAATTATAGTATGTGACTAGGATCTGCCAGGTACTGTCTCTGCTGCGACACATGGAACACGTCATGCACTCCATCTAAAGCAGGAGACAAGTCTAGTCTATTGGCCACTGCACCGACCCTTGTAAGAATACCGAAAGGTCCAATGTATCGTGGACTAAGCTTTCTGCCTCTACCAAAATGAATCATGTCCCGTGTCAGAGAAATCAGTAGGAACACCAAATCGCTAACCTAGAACAAACAATCTTAACACACAATCTAAAATAAAATAATCATAAACCAAAATAACAAAATATATACCTGAAACTCTAGGGGTCTACGGTGGCTATCGGCCCAATGCCGCTATCTGTCCTACGCCACTCGCAGGCTGTCTCTGATAAGTTTCACCTTTTCTGCTGCATCCACGACCATTTTTAGTCCTAACAAAGCTCTCCTTCCGACATCATCCCAAGATAATGGTGTACGAAACTTTCTTACATATAAAGCTTCGAATGGTGATATCTCAATACTGGCCTGGTAGATATTGTTGTAAGCAAACTCTACTAGGTGTAGATGATCCTCACAAGAACCTCCGAGATCCAAAACGCAAGTGCGTAGCATATCTTCAAGAGTCTGAATAGTCCTTTCAGACTGTCCGTCTGTCTGGGGGTGATACGCGGTACTGAACTTGAGCTAAGTGCCCAAGCTAGCCTGCAGACTCCTGCAGAAATAAGAAGTGAAATGACTATCCCGATCTGAGATGATGCTTAAGAAACTCTGTGTAATCTGATAATTTGTCGTATGTACATCTCTGCTAACTTCTCTGTCGATGTACCCACTTTTAATTGTAAGAAGTGGGCTGATTGGGTCTACCTATCCATGATGACCAAAATTGTGTCCTTTCCTCCTGGAGAACGTGGAAGCCCTGAAACAAAGTCTATAGTCACGTGCTCCCACTTCCATTCTGGAATGGGTAAAGGTTGAAGCAAACCTCTTGGCCTGTGTCGATCTGCCTTTACCTGCTAACATACTAAACATCGGGATACAAAGCGTACTATCTTGCGCTTCATACCACACCACCATACATGCTCCCTCAGATCTTGAAACATCTTGTTGGCACCGGGATGCATCGAGTACTGAGAGCGATGTGCCTCCTACAAAATCTCTTCGCGCAACTCTAACTCGACACACATATCCTCGTGCCATGCCGTAAAGATCCATCATCCACAATAGTAAAGTCGTCTGTCAATCCTGTCCAAACCTGTGCCCTGATACTCCTTAGAGTCTCATCATCATACTGTGCAGCTCTAATTCTGTCCATCAGCTCTGATTGTATTTGCAATTCCCACATCTAAATCTCAACACCTGGAACTAGCACTTTAATTCCCAAGCTCTCAAGATCGGCCAATAAGTGTCTATCCTTCGTCATTACTTAGCCATCGAATACCTGCTCAAGGCATCGAGAACTATGTTGGCCTTTCTTGGGTGGTACTATAATGAGATGTCAAAGTCTTTCATCAACTCCAACCACCTTCTCTGTCTCATGTTCAGCTCCTTCTATATAAACATGTACTTCAAGCTCTTGTGGTCCGTGAAGATTTCCACACGCTCTCCATACAGATAGTATTTCCACAGCTTTAGAGCGAAGATCACTACTGCCAACTCCAAGTTGTGGGTGGGGTGTTTCTTTTTATGAGGGTATAATTATCTTGAAGCATAGGCAATTACTTTCTCGTGATGCTGGAGAATGCACCTCAAACCTTTTCCTAAAGCATCACTATAAATAGTGAATCCACCTGTCCCAGATGGCAACGTCAAAACTAGAGCTGTCGTCAATCTCTTCTTCAGCTCATCAAACGCGGCCTGACATTCCTCTGTCCATATAAAATCTACATCTTTCTTGGTCAGCCTAGTCATTGGTTCTGCAATCTTGGAGAAGTCTTGTACAAACCTTCTGTAGTATCCTGCTAACCTGGGAAAACTCCTGATCTCATCTACCGAACTGGGGATAGCCCATGATTCCACTACTTCGATCTTCTTTGGGTTAACTAAAATTCTGTCACCCGTCACTATATGTCCAAGGAATTCAACCTTGTCAAAAAAGAACTCACACTTGGAAAGTTTTCCATACAGCTCCTCTTTCCTGAGAGTCTCCAAGACCATCCTCAGGTGCTCTTCATGCTCTTCTGGGGTCTTCGAATACACAAGAATGTTGTCGATGAACACCACTAATATCTTGTCGAGGTATTGGTGGAATACCTTGTTCATCAAGTTCATAAATACTGCTGGTGCATTGGTTAAACCAAACAGAATTATCGTGAATTCAAACTGGCCATATCTGGTCCGAAACGCTATCTTCGGTATGTCTTCTCTCTTCACCTTCACCTGGTGATAGCCTGACCTCAAGTCTATCTTTAAAAACACTCGCTCCGTTCAATTAATCAAAAAGATCATCTAACCTTGGCAGCGGGTATTTGTTCTTGATAGTGATATTGTTTAGAGCTCTATAATCGATACGCATGCGTACCGTACCGTCTTTCATCGGTACAAATAATACCAGAGCTCCCCATGGTGATGAACTGGATCTGATGAAACCTTTGTCCTGTAGCTCCTAAACTTGCTTCTTCAGTTCTGCCAGCTCGATGTTGTTGACTCTATAGACATGTTATGAAATAGGCTCCGCACCTGGTAACAAGTTTAGAGAATTCAACATCTCTGTCTGGCGGCAAGCCTGGCAACTCCTTTGAAAATACATCCAGGAACTTTGCTATCAGAGGATGTGGTAACTCCTCTTCTTCCTTACTGGCTCCACAAAAAGTGCATCTGCTCTGCTTTGCTGCTCCTCTGGCGACCTCAAACTCTGGCTCTCCTGGTGGTTAAAATATTACTCTGCCTCCGTGGCAATCTATAGTAGCATGAGGCCTACTCAACCAGTCCATTCCGAGTATAATATCGTATCCCGAAAGTGGCATGACGAGTAAACTCACGCTCAACTCTCGGCCTCCCAATGATACTCTCCGCTCCTTGCAATAATCATGGATTAGGATAATGCCTCCTCCAGTACTGATCTTGCAAGTCCTATCTAATGGTTCTATTTCTAAACAATGCTTAAGAGCAAAAGATACATATACGAAACTATGTGAAGTGCCAGAATCAAATAATGCAAGTGCTGGAATAGAATCGAAAGAAACTGAACCTGAAATCATATCTCCAGCTGGCTCGGCCTCCTCAATCGTCATGGCGTATGTGCGTCCCTGTGGTGCTCCTCTCTGCTGCTGCTGGTGCTGAGCAAACCTCTGCTGCTGCTGGTGCTGAGCAAACCTCTGCTGCTGTGGTGGAAGTGGAGGTCCCCTCTGCTGGCCTCCTGGTATAGTAGGTACTCTGGCTGGTCCCCTCTGAGCTGCTGCTCCACCCTGACGAGTCTGAATAGATGGGCAGTCCCTAAGCTGATGTGCTAATGATCCACAGGACAAGCATGTACCCAACCTCTTCCTGCAGATGTCTCTAGTATGTCCTATCTTCCCGCAATACACACACTGGGCAACGGGCTGATTCAGTCTATGTGGCTGCTGCTGCTGGACGTATCCTCGAACTGCTATCTGGTGTTGCTGCTGCTGCTGCTGCTGGTATGGCCCTGTTGTTTTTGAAAGTATGGGCGCTTGGCCGGTCCTGTGTTCCCATTTGTTCCTCCAGAAGTATCGCATCCTCTCTTGGGCCTGAGGTCCAAGTCATCTTCAGCAATCTAGGCATCCATCAGAATACCCTCAAATGTAGCAGTGCGTCGTCCTGAAGTACAAGATTTGATCTCTCTATTCAATCCCTTCCTGAATTTTTGGGTTCTGTCTCCTAGGTCTCGAATCATCGATGACGCAAAACAACTCAAACGACAAAACTCTGCGGCATATTTGTCAACTAACATGCTTCCTTGAAAAAAGTCATGGAACTGACTTTCCAATGCTCCCAAAGCTACGTCAGGAAAGAACTTCTCCTTGAAGAGTTCCTTGAAGAGCTCCCAAATAAGTCCTTCGTCAGTGAGTCTCAGCTCTGTACGATACCATGTCAGCGCGATATCAAACATCTGACTGCCAGCGGCCTCGATCTGAAGAATCTTCGGAATCTGCGCCAAACGCAAGTTCCTCTCTATATCCTCTAGCCATTCGTCAGTGTAGAGTATCCCTTCAGTGCCTTTGAACTCTCGAGGCATCATCCTCTTAAAGTCTACTATATTACCTGGCCTCTGGTGCTGTTGGCGAGGATGCTGCTGTTGTCGTGCTACTCTCTCCACAGCCTGGAGAGCCACCTGATGAGCATTTTTCATGCTTTCTTTCATCAGCTCTATCTGTGCCTGGTGCGCCTCTGCTTGCACCCTCTAAGCCTCAGCTTGAACATGCTGAGCTTCTGCTATCACTCTCTGGGCCTCTAACATGCCTTGGATAAGTGCGAACATCTGTGCCCCATCAGTTGGCATACCTCTGGGAGGCGGAGTCGGTGGAGGTGGAAGATTGTCTGTCACAGCTGGGGCAATCCTCTGAACAGGTAGAGGAGGAAGAACCCCAAAAGTTGCAGATACTCCCACATGAACATGAGATGTAGGAGGAACTCCAGATTTTTGTTCGTCAGGTCGAGAGGTAGCAGACCTCTCTGAAGCTGCTGCTCCAAATCTCAGAGACCTAGTCTTCGGCGCATCCTGAAGACAGATCAAAAAAATTAATTAAGGTAATAGATACAATATCATCAAGGAAGGACAATAAAATTCTAAGGAAGCAATTATGCAAAATAGTATTGTTAGATCAGAATTTCCTAGTTGTGATTGAGCATACTCTCATCTTAAATCCTATTTCCTATATCCTATCACAGGCTCGCAGTAGTACAACTAAGTTATCGCACTACCACGATATCGCACAACTTGCGAAGCTAGGACCTATATGGGCCACCACTAAAAATGTGTCACGACCTGCACCCGGAATTTGGGCATGAGTCATGGGTACGTCCAGCCTATGTTGCAGCAACGGCGGTAGAACGCTGTCTAGGTCTCAATAATACTAAACATAACTCACAACCTGTCAATGATATTAACTCCATACAGAGGATAATAAAATAAACATCTCTCAATAGCTCATAATGTATACTTAATCATAATAACTATAAGGATATAATGACATGATGAAAGAAAAGAAGTAATGACATAAGTCAAACACAAAGTCTCAATAGAGATAAACTACAGTCTAGTTGTCCAACATAAATAGTCTCCACAAGTCTCAAATTAAACTCAACATAAGTCTCGACATAAACTCAAAATAAACCTCAAATGCATAAAATAGATGTTGTCTAATTAGCTGCAGGTAGTGTCGCCTCTAAAGGAAGGGACTCCACTAAGATCTCTGGTGTGTAGTCTCCATCAATACCTGGTCCATAGTGTGTAGGACATAAATCCTCAAGATCCTCTAAAAAAAATATCTAGTCAGGATTGGATCGAAGTACAAGCACTAACAGTAGTTTCATGTATATTGACAAAAACTATAATACAGTATAAATAAATACAAGATGGATATAAATACTGGCAATAATAAATACTGGAGATAAGAAAATACTAGAAATAGAAATGGTGGAAATAGAAATACTGGAGCATATAATCATCATCAATGGTACAACTAGCAATGAACAGAAATACAAGTGCATGCTAGAACAATGAACTGGAATATAAGTAAATGCTAGAAACTATAAACTAGAATATAAGAAAATGCTAGATCAATAACTAGAAATACATGTATAGACTAACTAGCTAAGTGTGTGAAACATCAGTCTATCATGTGATCGGCTTGGGACTGATCAGGCTTGTTACATATGATTAGCTATGATTCATGTAAGGTCAGGCTAACCATCCAGTTAGCTATGATGCGATCAATAGTCAGGCTAATCATACATAACAAGCTAAGAGGCATATAATGGTCAGGCTGTACTGTCACTACCATATATTCTAGGAAAGGATATTTTAGTAATTTTATATTTAATTAAATATTGTGCGTGATAATAATTATTTGTTGTATTATTTAATTGTTGTTAGATGTTAGTTATTTATTTGGACTTGTGTTAGTGGACCTAACTAGTTTAGTTTAGACTCATGGATCAACATGTATTAATTGTTAGAATTTAGCCCATTTAGAAAGCCCATTGATTAGGAGATGGATTAAATTTATTAAACTATTAGACTAGAAGCTTCCCTCCTTAATTATTTCTTCATGAGAGGCCCTAAGGGGTATATTGAAAAATTCATAGTAGCTTGAGAAAGGAGAAATGGGGCCGGCCTATATAGAGGGGGGGAAATTATTTCTCTCTCCTCTTTTCATTTGGAAACTAGATCTAGAATTTTCCTCAACCAAATTCCTTTATTCCCACTTTATTTCCATACCAAAATTTATCCCAATTCTTTCCCAAATCACCATTGGATGCTAGTGAAGCAAGGATCTAGAAGGAGGAAGCAAGGATATACAAAGAGGAGCAAGGATCTACAAGTTGGAGGCCAGTTTCATCATATTTGGAGGTTGCATTGGGAATCCATCTCCTAATAAGTACAATTCAGTTTTTCCCCTTAATTTAGGTTCTAAATCTGAGATTTAACTATGAGAAATCAACCCATATGCACAAGCTACCCATAGGATTTGGTTTTGTGTTCATAGAAGGCCTATTGTGATAGTTATGGTGCTTTTTATGTCAATTTTGGAGGAATTCTGAGATTGACATTTGTTGTGTGTATCAGTTGGTCCTATAGATCAATTTGGCATATTCTTGTGTGTTTGGGGATTGTGTTGTGTCCATAATTGGGTATGTGTAGGTCGTATCCCAACAATTTGGTGATACGTGTTGATTTGGAGATTTTTCCTTCGACACGGGACTTTGTACATGTTACATTTTGACACGGACACGTAGATTTATATTTAACTCTTCGTATTATTCATAAATAATGTATATGACTTGTTCGTGTCCTTCGGGGTACGTTTGGATGTGTGGTGGACTTGTGTCACATGCGTATCCTAGATCTAGTGGGATACGGTGTGATACTCTCCATGTGTTTGTGCAAATTATATGTAGATCTATTTTCTTGTGTTCTTGGAGAGTGTAATTGTATATATATATATATATATATATATATATATATATATATATATATATATATATATATATATATATATATATATATATATATATATATATAATGTGGTGTATATATATTTATGTAATATTGTGTCTTAGATCTATGTATATATTATATGGGTATATATTGTATGTAGCTATTCTTATATATGTATATATGGTAGCATGTATAGATATGTATATGTAAATAGATATTTATTGTGGTTATATTATAATTTTATAATATATGTTATATTGTGTATATATTTATATGTATATATACGTACGTATGTTGTTAAAAATATGTTACTATGTATATTGGTGTATATTGCTATGTAGATAATGTGTGTGTGTGTATATATATATATATATATATATATATATATATATATATATATATATATATATATATATATATATATATATATATATATATATACACACACAACATATTATATATATACATATACATACCCACACACACACACACACACACACACACACACACATATATATATATATATATTAGAGTTTAGAGTGCAGAGGTATAGCAACAACAGCGTGTGCCGCTGAACACAACAATAGCAGCACTAACAACAACAACAGCCGCTTTAGTGATGCAGGGAACGTCGCAGCAGCTCGTCGTATCAGCAGCAACGCACAGTAGTAGCAGCGAGAGAAATAGCGACAGCAGTTAGCAACATTTGCAGGAATCTGTCACTGAAACAACAGCCATATCAGTGGCTTTAGCGACAGCAGTAGGAATCTGTCGCTAAAACAGCAGAGTATCAACAGCGAGCACAATTTTCAGCGACAACAGGCAGGGTTTTTAGGGACAGTTTGGCAGATTTTTCTTATTATTATTATTATTATTATTATTATATATATATATATATATATATATATATATATATATATATATATATATATATATATATATGGTATTTAATTTATATGTAAATATATTCCTAATTACTAATAGTATATATAGTATAATATATGTATAATAATTAGTATAACATGTATATAATTACGGTTAGTTAGTATACACAAGTTTTAGGGTATTACCTTGTGATACCAAGGTAAGTACCAAGGTAATTGGGGATACCCAAGGTATTGGGTTTGGGTATCAAGATTATGAATTAATGTTGTGATACCTAATTGGTTCAAAACCAAGGTATCTATTTAATGTTTGTAATTAAGATTTTATATTATTATTAATTTTTTGACTTATATATGTAATATTTTACCTATTGATTTACGTATCCGGAGATACGGTATCCTAATATTTAAGATATGGGTTTTGGTGACCTAGACTTTAGTATTTAAACCCAATATCTTTGTGTTAGACTTGTGTAACCTAGAAATAGGTAGTTGACCATAGTTTGACCATAGTTGACCATAGTTGACCTTAGAGTTGACTTAGTTTGACTTTTGACTTAGAATTGACTTGTTGACCTAGAAGTTGACTAGTTTAACTTATTTTCTTTCCAGAACCTTGTATTGATATTGTATTCCATATCTAGGTCTTCGAGGCACCGTATCAGACATCTGTGAGACTATTCTTTTGACTTCAGGCGAGTACATTCTCTGATAGTTTCTTATTTATGATATCCTCTCTGTTCATTGTATCTAGTGTAGATATCCTTGTTCTCTTCACACAATGGTTACACGGATTGGTATATCCGGATCTCGTTATGAGATATAATTCCTTGATATATGGTATATCTTGTGCAAGCCTTATTTTATTGATTATCTTGTACATGTACATACACTGATTCTCGGGAAGACTAGCTATCTTCTTGGGGAATATGGTGCCATAGCATACTATGGTTGGATCTATTATACCAGTCGAGGGTGGAGAGTATTTTAGTGTAGATATATGATCATACCCTCCTTGTATCAAGTCTTGTATTAAATAGTGTTAATCATACACCGCACATATGATTAGCCAGGCCATAAATCTTGTATCATGTTCCCAAGCCGATCACATGTTAAAGCTAGTACTCACACACTTAGTCATTAGTATTCTTATTCATTGACATATTATTCATTATTGTATTCATTCCAGTATTTTTTTATTGTATATCTCTCGTATCTATTGTGCATATTGTATATTCACATCTATTTACTGTTACATAATTTTTATCATTGATTAGAACTGCTGATAGAGATGTACTCTGCTCCTTTCCTGACTGGATATATTTTTCCCAAATGAAACTGAGGACTGGTATCATATACATTATGGACCTCTGGATCTTGTAGGCTTAGAGTCAGAGACCCTGGCTCAGGAGGGACTTATCCCGACTGAGATAAATGACCATGTATTAGTACCTTCTTAGTATTTCTTATACTGGATTTGTCTCCAGCTTATTTTGTTAGTATTATTTTAGACTCATTGATGTATTATTTTAGACTCATGAGTTATATGTGACTATTTCTATTCTTTATCTGATTCATGCTTATTTCTATCTTAGTTTTGTGATTGAGTATATTGTTTTGTTGGTGGTTCATTATATTGCTAGATAGATTACCCAGACAGTGTTCTACCGCCGATTCTGCGACATAGGCTGGGCGTTGTTTCTGACTTACATCCTAACATCGGGTGCGGGTCATGACACATTTTTAGCGGTGGCCCATGCAGGTCCAGCTTCGCAAGTTATGCGATGTCGTGGTAGTACGACGATTTAGTTGTACTATTGTGAGCCGGCGATAGGATATAGGATATAGGCTGAGAATACTCAATTATATCTAGGAAAATTCTATTGATTCAACTATTCTCCTTTGATATTGATACTTGATCTCTTAATCTGTCCTTTCCTTGAGTGTCTTATATCATGTGCCATATTAATTCTTTCTTTTGCTTTATCTCAGGATGCCGCCTAAGACTAGATCACAACAGGGGGGAGCAGTTTCTGAGAGGTCTGCGACATTCCGAGGGCCTACACCAGTCACTTCTCCGGTGATTGGAGTGTCAGCTACTTTTGGAGGTCCACCACCTACTCGGAGGACTGTGCCAGCTGTATCTGAGGGGCTTCCACCTCCACCTCCTGTACCAGCAGAGGCGACATAGATGTTTATACTGTTTCATGATATGCTCGAGGCAAAGAGGGCTCAGTCAGAGGCACATCAAAGGCAGACCGATATTCTATGCCAAGGCATCGAGAGTGCTCATCAGCTTGCTCGGGCCGTAGTCGAGAGAGGAGTTTAGGTCCAGCAACAAGTTGCTCCTCAGGTTGCTTAGCTTCGGCCAGGCAACAATCAGGACTTCAAAAAGCTGGAGCCTAGGATCTTCAAGGGGATGGAGGGCATCGTCTATACTGATGATTGGCTCGAGGATATTGAGCATCTTATGAGGGTGTCCCATCTTTCTGAGGATCTGAAGGTTGAGGCGGTAGGACTTCAACTGTTCAACGCCGCTCGCACTTGGTTCAGGAATGAGTCGATTCTTGTTGACGCTGGACAGTCTTGGGAGGTATTCAAGGATCTCTTCAAGAAGAAGTTTTTTGCCCGGGCAGACAAGCTAGACTTGGGGAGGCAGTTTGAGAGTCTCATTCAGGGGAGCATGTCTGTGGAGGAGTACGCTACAGAGTTTAGCAGGTTGAGCTGGTTTGCAGAGTATTTGGTAAGGGAGCCAGAGGTTCGGGCTATTCGTTTTTGTGTCACGACCCGTACCCAGAAATTGGGCATGAGCCTTGGGTACGTCCATCCTATGTCGTAGCATCGGTGGTAGAATGCTGTCTAGGTCTAAAGACTATCAAACATAACTCATAACCTGTCAATGATCTCAACTCCATAGGGAGGACAATGATAATACATTGATCAACAATTTAATATATACTCAATCACAAAGACTATTGGAAATAAATGGCACGACGAGATATAAGGATAAAGAGTACTGACATAAGTCACAAGCACAATAACAAATACAACACAAGTCTAGAGTCTAGTTGTCCACCAACAAGTCTCAACAATAAATACAACCCACGTCTCAGTTTTTAGAATAATGATACATAAATAGCATAATCTAAATGCCTGTAGGTGGTGCCTCCTCTAAGGTGAGGGTTTCCTCTAGGATCTCTGGTACAAAATCTCCATCTGCGCCCAGGACATAGTGGGTAGGACAGAAGTCCTCCAAGTCCTCTGAAAAATGTTATCCAGTTAGGATTGGAGCGAAGCACAATCACTAAACAACAGTTTCATTTATATTGACAAAACTATAAAAATAGTGTAAGGAAATACAAGATGAAAGTAATACTGGAAGTATGGAATACTAGAGAATATGTAATCAGAAATAGTACATCTATCAATGAATAGAGATATAAGTGAATGCTAGAACAAGTGAACTGAAATAAAGAATAAAATATCTGGCTATGTGTTTGAAATATTAGTTTATTATGTGATCGGCTTGGGACAAGATCAAGCTTGTTATATATGATTGGCTATGATACATGTGAGGTCAGGCTAACCATCTCGTTAGCTATGATGCGAGCAATAGTCAGACTAATCATATATAACAGGCTATGAGGCATGTAAATGGTCAGGCTATACCTAACGTGATGTGTGGGTGAGCTATGATGCATGTAAGGTAGGGTATGATCACATAATCTGCTAATATTTTTCTATCCCCAGCTAGCACGATGGATTCCAATCACGACTCCTCATGACAGGTATCTATGATGCTAACCTGTGTATCCATAGTGTCAGAATCAAGTATACTATACAACTAGAATTATAGAATTAATCAATAAAATGAAAACTGTCAGAGAATGTACTCGCCTGTGGTCCTAAGGAAGGTGTGAGGATCAATTCCCAAGGCGGGATCACAATGACCTAATTATGGAATATCAATGTCAAAATAATGAATTAAATGAATGAGCATATTTAACTAATTAAATACGAGGATTCTAGGTCTTACTAAGGTCTACTGGTCAATTCTAGTCTCACACTAGCTAATTATTTGTCATTCTTAGTTATAAACTCTAGGGTGTGCTCATAACACCTCTATACCTATTTTATCTAGGTATTACCTTAACTATATATTATTACATTACATTAACAATAAACCTCAAATACCTTAGCTAGACTTAAAACTCTGATCCTAGTTCTACTTTAACCCATGACTTGACATCCTAGTACCTATATCCTAATTACAACCGTTACCTCAACTTGGACCCAACTGATACCAAGTGTCCAAACTAAACTCTTGGCTGTGCACTAACTGCACAACCATACTCTGCTGCTACCCAGGTCTCCCCAACTGAACACAGGGCTTCAAGTTCCTAGCTAAGAGCTGTTACATAGCATCGGTCCAAGATAACTGATTTAATGAACGAATTACAGTTCTACAGTCTGGAATTGTTCAAACTTTACACATGCCTGGCTTAAACTGAGACAAGCTTATGACTACTGGCAGGATCAAACAGGTAGTACTCTCAACCAACTTAACCAAAACTCACTGGAACCTAGTTGAACTGGATCTGAAACTGTAATAGGTACTGCACAGTGATCCCTTAGCTGTTGACATTGCCCAAGATGGTGAACTCCCTCACTCACACACTCACTGTCCCATGACTCGACCTACACATCAGCCAAACATAAACTGGGATATCTAACTTAATACCTCACATAACCTTAACTGAACTGATCCTATTTATCCTTCAATGTCAATACCAACACCGATACATTACCTACTCTGGAATACCCCACCAATCTGCCCTATATCACACACTAACTGATACACTCCTATTAACTGGTATCTCAAGGCTCCCTTCTTGATATGCATTGACATACACTCATATAGATGTTCTTGATTTCCAGTTCTAGTATACACTTACAAGTATACACTAATTCAAAATGGATACCCAATAATCTACAATTACTTGATTAACTTTCCTAAAACTACTGCCAATCTCCCTTCTATACTCTAGTATCAGGTACACACTACAGCCCCAGTTCTCAAATGCACACACAGACCTTAAACACTCTACACTAATTACTCACGCACGATACTAGGAACACTATGAACTTTAACACATTACTGATACCCTAAACTGACTGGAACTATACCTACTGATACTGACACAGGAAACACACGACTGATCACAGTATTAGGAAATTGAAACTGCACAATAGACACATGAAACTTGACTCACATTGACACTGATACACAAAGAACTCACTGACACTCACACACTCGACACTCACAGAGACACTGAACTCTCACACAAGCTCGTATCAACACCCTCTTCAAAGCTTACACACCATCACTCCCTCTCCTACACTCTGTGCACACACACCCAGACTTGCTCTGGAATGACACAACAAGCTCACATACGACACACACACACACACATACACACATACACAGGCTCCTACACCCTGCTGATACTCCAACATAGATACACACGACTAAAACTGGAATTGACTGCTCGTACATACTGATACATGATACACTGGTCACATATTACCTACACACTACTATGTGAGGAAACCGATTCTTATTTCCCCTAATAGCAGATATACTGACACACAGTGATACAAATCTGCTCACACAAACCTCTCTGCTCAGTGGTGATACACAACACAGCACTTGACATACACACTGACTGAACTGATATTCCTATATCACACCATTCCATACTCCTTCTACCCCAATACAGGTACACTCTGTACTGTGAGGAAACCCGAATGCACAGTAAACCTCCCCATGGTGTATTTGATAATAAACGAAAGAAATAAAATGAGGTTTATACGAAATTCACTCTTTGGTTTACAAACAAGAAGTACAATTAATCCTATACGAGGATGTCAAGTACAATTTTTAATCTGGGTAAATATTGCTATAGGAGTCTGTTCTGCAGTCGATCACTTTGTCCCTTGGACCATACGATGATGAAGAAGTGCCGTAGAAGACAGAAAAAGCTTCGAAGGTTGCAAAGGAGAGTGGATGTTCGATGCCAAAGTCGTCGATCACTACTCTTTGCCTGAGCTCTGGATTCTTCTCTCTCAAAGACTTTTTGACTCTCGATCTTAATTTCTTCTTTTTTTGTTCACCCTGGACCTCTGTTGATAGAGGTCTCTATTTATAGGGTTTTAGTGACAGTAACCATCCAGTCGGCATAAAAGCCGGATAGTGGAGAGCATGGCACTTTTTACGCGATGGTTACAATAACCGTTACCCACGTATAAATGATCATTTGAATGAGCGTGTGACGCGTGTCCCATTAAGAGATAATGCGTATAACTGCTGCGAAGATCACGACATAAAAGCCACGTAGGTAGTTATCCATGGCGTAGAAGCCAAATAGTTATCAAACTGGCGTAGAGGCTAGGTAGGCGTAGAAGCCGAGCAGGCATAGAAGCCGAGTAGGCGTAGAAGCCTGATGCTCTTTCCTTGACTGAGGCCTTGAGCAAATTCTGGACCAAATATCCTTAATACGCACCAATACAAACGTAGTCTGAGTTGGCATATTTTAGGGAGATAGCGTACAACGTGCTCTTCAAAGCTGAAAATGGCCTGGTGGCATATTCCAAGGAGACGGCGTACAGCGTGCTCCCCTAGCTGAAAGTAGCCCGGTGGCGTAATGTGCAAAAGCGATGGTGTGGACGTATTAGCCGAAATTACGACTTTTGGAGATATAATCAAATCTCTTGCATTAAATGCAGAGATCTGCTCCCATCCTGTGTATTAAATGCAGAGGCGTGCCTCGAAGATCTGTCACCATTCCGAGCATTAAATGCAGAGACGTGTCTCGAAGATCTGCCACCATTCTGAGTATTAAATGCAGAGACGCGTCTCGAAGATCTGCCACCATTCTGCACATTAAATACAGAGATGTGCCTCGAGCTTTGTACGAAGAGCAGCTTTTGACGTGGCAGTCTGTTTGTCTTCTGCGGAGCGTAAAAAGGTCACATCTGCCTGTGTAAAACTAGGCAGCGTATTCCCTTGTATACGTAAAAGCAGTTTACGCCAAGAAAATGTCACTAAACGACAGTTTGGGTCGTTGTGCCGCGCCATTATTACAACCGTCGTCTGGATAGTCGTGCAGTACTCTTTGTCAGGAATCAGACGTTAGGTTCACTGCATGATTTGACCGGTTTATTCGAGGAATATGAAGCATTCCTTGTACACTTCTATGCTGCATTAAAAGCGGATGAGTTTTACACCATAAAGGCGATATAATACCCTTTTTACGCTGAAGTAGCCTGGACATACTGCATTACGCGGATAGTCCTTGAGCTTATATTTTACGCTGTGCTTAGCGAGAAAGCTCTGTTGTACGTCGACGGCTCTGAAGTTATATTTTACGCTGCCCAGCACTAAAATGCTGCGTATGACTCTTCAGCATATTTTTCATGCTTCTACATGGTGTATCTCCCTCTCCAAAATGACACGAATAGATCAATACATATGCAATAACACGTATATATATATATATATATATATATATATATATATATATATATATATATATATATATATATATATATATATATATATATATATATATATTATACATCAAAATATGTAAGATTAGATTAAATAGGTATTCACCCTACTAAACATATCAACAAACACTTAGTGGGCTGAAAAATAGGATTCACATGATACTCATGAATACCCATGCTTAAAACCCTAAATCAAAATCAAACCTCTACGTATATGATGCAAACATGCATAAATAGATAACCCTATAATTAGGGCTTACGAAAATTTAGGAAAAATGCATCATTGGATCACAAAATCCCAAAATTACCTACGACTCCATGAAAAATCCTTATGCAACCAAAAGAGTCATTCTTAATTCAAATGGTGGGCTCCTAATGGCCAAAGAAATAACTAAAACAGAATTTAAATGAGGTTTTCCAGATTCTCACCTATTGGGAGATGGATTCCCAATATAGCTTCTCTTTCTCCAAGCCTCCTTGGTCCAATCTCCTAGGTTTCTCTTGATGGAGAAGAAATGAGGGTTTCTAGGGCTAGAAATCCTAAAATTTGAGGAAGGGAAGATGATTTCTAATAGAGGCTATTCTTAGGGTTTTCTTCATGACTGAAGAGAGGCTTGAGGGAGGCTCCCTCTCATTATATAGGACTAGGGTTAGGGTTAGGGCTTCTAATGAAAAGAGACTATTTTGTCCTTCATGACTTGTCAGGAAGAACTAATTAATTAAAGGGGTTTAGTCACACATTGAGGGTTTCAACTAAAGGCTAATTTAAAAAAATAGGGATTTGACAAAGAGTCTATTTAGTGGATTCTTGGGTCTAGTCCATTAACCCACGTATTAAAGAACACCAAACAATCTGTATAATAAATATATCATATATTATATTAACACAATAATTTAAATATGGCAATTTGCAATAAAGTCCTATTCTAGAAATGTGGTAGTGACAGTTTTTGTGAGGGTCTAAACTGGAAAGTGAAGATCCTCATTCCGTATTTTTATGAGACATACTCGGAGATACTTGCGGAGGCGCACAAGGTTGAGCGGGAGTTGGGTTTGAAGCCCAAGAGAGACCGTGATTCTTTTCTGGGGCCCAACAACAATACTGTATCTGCCAAACATCCTCATTTCCAGTCCAGACCTTTCCAGCAGCCACAGCAGCACCAGACTCCAGCTAGGGTACCGTTTCACTAGGCACTACAGCAGTAGAGATAGTTACAGCAAACTTTCTGCCACTACTGCAAGAAGCCCGGCCACATTTGGAAAGTTTGCAGGAGAAGGCTAGGAGTTTGTTTGTATTGTGGTACTGAAGGGCAACAACTGAGGGAGTGTCCTTCCAATCCTCGTCGTGCAGTTCAGGGAGCAGCTTCAGCTCCGAGGACACATGCGAGACCACCTGCAGTACAGCCGAGGGGACCGCTTTCGACACAGCAGCAGCGTTATATCCAGCAATAGCAGCAGGGAGGTGCATGTCAGGGACGAGCGTTTCCTATGACCGTCGAGGAGGACGAACCCACCGAAGATGTCATCGTAGGTTCTATTCTTCTTGATTCTATTCCAGCTTTAGCTTTGTTTGATAGTGGTGCTTTTCATAGTTTTGTATCTGTTTCTTTTGCTCTGAAGCATGGTTTGGTATATGAGTCTTTTCTTAGGACTTGTAAGATCATGGCCGGGGGAGGCATTATCCTGGTTAATGATATTTGCAAGGATCGAAGAGTTACTCTGGGAGGTCGGAAGTTGAGTACGTATCTACTTGTAATGCCACTTCTGAACTACGATATTATACTCGGAAAGGACAAGCTATATGGGAAGGTGTCCACGTGTGAGTTTTTCCTGGACAAGGTGGAATTCAAGGGGCATGTTGTGACAGGTGATGGTATTTCAGTGGATCCGAAGATCGCAGTAGTGGAATCTTGGAAGACCCCGAGTTTGGTAGCAGAGATCAGGAGTTTCTTGGGATTGGCAGGCTACTACAAGAAGTTTTTGCAGGATTTTTCGAGGATTGCCGAGCCAATGACCAGACTCACCAGAAAGGATGTAGAGTTTGTTTGGAAGGAGGATTGCTAGGTTCCTTTTGAGGAATTGAAGAAGAGGTTGACGTCTTCTCATATTTTGACGTTGCCATCAGGGTCTGGAGGTTTTACTATTTATAGTGATGCATCGGGGAAAGGTTTGGGTTGTGTTCTTCAGCAGATTGGGAAAGTGATTGCCTATGCATCTAGGCAATTACGTCCTCATGAGAAGAACTATCCTACATATGATTTGGAGTTGGCAGCAGTCATCTTTGCCCTGAAGTTGTGGAAACATTATTTGTACGGAGAGCGTATGGAGATCTTCACAGACCACAAGAGCTTGAAGTATGTTTTCACGCAAAAGGAGTTGAACAAGTGGCAGCGTCGGTGGTTGGATGTGATGAAGGATTTTGATATATCTTTGCAGTATCATCCTGGGAAAGCTAATATAGTTTTCGATGCTTTGAGTAGGTATTCGGTAGCTATGATCTTGACACAGGATCAATATTTACTGGAAGACTTGGAGAGCTTGGGTATTGAGGTGATAGTTCCTGGTTGTGCTATGCAGATGTGGGGATTACAGATACATTTAGATTAGATGGATAGGATAAAGGCAGCACAGTATGAGGATGTATCTCTGAGGAGTATCAGAGCTCAGGTGAGAGCAGGATTGGAGGATGATTTCACCATTGCTGAGGATGAATCTTTAAGGCATGGAGTTAGGTTGTGTGTGACTAGTGGGGAACTAAGTGAGGATGTGTTGCAGAAAGCGCATCGCTCTCAGTATTCTATGCATTCAAGTGCTAACAAGATATATCGGGATATGCGAGAGAGTGTGTGGTGGTATGGCATGAAGAGGGAAGTGGCACAGTTTGTATCCAGATGCTTAGTGTTCTAGCAGGTGAAAGCCAAGAGGCAGAGGCTAGGAGGTTTACTTCAGCCATTACCCATTCCAGAGTGGAAGTGGGAGCATATTACTATGGATTTTGTGTCCGGACTTCCACGATCTTCAGGAGGGAAAGACGCGATTTGGGTCATCGTTGATAGGTTAACCAAGTCGGCCCACTTTTTCCCTTTCAAGGTGGGTTTGTCTACGAAGAAGTTGGCAGAGATGTATGTGAGGTAGATAGTTAGGATACATGGAGTTCCAGTCAGCATAGTCTCGGATCAGGATAGTCGTTTCATTTCTCATTTCTGGAGGAGTTTGCAGGAGAGTTTGGGCCCTCATCTCAAGTTCAGTACTACATATCATCCCCGGACAGATGGGCAGTCAGAGAGGACTATTAAGACTCTCGAGGATATGTTGTGCACTTGTGTACTAGATTTTGGGGGTTCTTGGGAGGACCATCTCCATTTGGTAGAGTTTGCTTATAACAACAGCTACTAGGCTAGTATAGAGATATCACCTTTTGAAGCTCTGTACGATCGGAGGTGTCGTACTCCCTTGTCATGGGATGATGTTGGAGAGAGAGTTTTGCTTGGGCCAGAGATGGTTGTAGATGCAGCGAAGAAGGTTCAGTTGATCAGAGACAGACTTTGTGTGGCGCAGGACAGACAACGGCATTGGGCCGATAGCCACCGGAGACCTTTGGAGTTCGAGGTATAGTTTAGATTTTGTTTTGTGCTTGTTATTGGTTATTTGTTATAGATTAAGTTCTTAAGGTGGTGTTTTGTTCTAGGTGGGTGGTTTGGTGTTTCTGAGGATTTCTTCGACACGAGGCACAATACGCTTCGGTGGAGACGGAAAGCTTAGTCCGCGATTCATCGGACCTTTCACTATTCTAGAGAGGATCGGTGCAGTTGCTTATAGACTAGACTTGCCACCTATATTGGAGGGAGTGCACAACGTGTTTTATGTATCGCAGTTGAGATGGTATGTGGAAGATCCTAGTCATGTATTGGATCACTCGGAGATAGAGGTGGGCCCTACTCTTAGCTATCCAGAGCAGCCAGTTGAAATTCTGGATTAGAGAGAGAAGGTGATGAGAAACCAGACTATTCTTTTGGTGTGCGCCGCATGGAGGCATCACTCTCCGGGGGAGTCTACCTGGGAGAGAGAGGATGAAATGCGAGAGTGTTATCCATATTTGTTTGTGCTTTGAGGTATGTTCTTTCCTAGTTATGGTATGTTCTTTCATAGTTAGTTATGTTCTTTAGTTCTGTTCTTTTGTTATATTTTATATTTTTGGGGGTAGTTTTTATCTTTGAATTTCGAGAACAAAATTATTTTAAGGAGGGTAGGCTTGTCACTACCATATTTTCTAGGAAAGGATATTTTAGTAATTTTATATTTAATTAAATATTGTGCGTGATAATAATTATTTGTTGTATTATTTAATTGTTGTTAGATGTTAGTTATTTATTTGGACTTGTGTTAGTGGACCAAACTAGTTTAGTTTAGACTCATGGATCAACATGTATTAATTGTTAGAATTTAGCCCATTTAGAAAGCCTATTGATTAGGAGATGGATTAAATTAATTAAACCATTAGACTAGAAGCTTCCTTCCTTAATTATTTCTTCATTAGAGGCCCCAAGGGGTATATTGGACAATTCATAGTAGCTTGAGGAAGGGGAAAGGGGGCCGGCCTATATAGAGGGGGGGGAATTATTTCTCTCTCCTCTTTTTATTTGGAAACTAGATCTAGAATTTCCCTCAACCAAATTCCTTCACTCCCACTTCATTTTTCTACCAAAATTTATCCCAATTCCTTCCCAAATCACCATTGGAGGCTAGTGGAGCAAGGATCTAGAAGGAGGAAGAAATGATCTACAAAGAGGAGCAAGGATCTACAAGTTGGAGGCCAATTTTATCATATTTGGAGGTTGCATTGGGAATCCATCTCCCAATAGGTACAATTCAGTTTTCTCCTTAATTTAGGTTCTAAATATAAGATTTAACCATGAGAAATCAACCCATATTCATAGGCTACCCATAGGATTTAGTTTTGTGTTCATAAGAGGCCTATTGTGAAAGTTATGGTGCTTTTTGTGTCAATTTTAGGAGAATTTTGAGATTGACATTTATTGTGTGTCAATTAGTCCTATAGATCAATTTGGCATATGATTGTGTGTTTGGGGCTAGTTTCATGTCCATAATTGGGTTCGTGTAGGTCGTATCCCAACAATTTTGTGATACGTGTTGATTTGGGAGTTTTTTCTCCGACACGAGACTTTGTACATGTCACATTTTGACATGGATATGTAAATTTGTATTTGACTCTTCGTATTGTTCATAAATAATATATATGACTTATTCGTGTCCTTCGGGGTATGTTTGGATGTGTGGTGGACTCGTGTCACATGCGTATCCTAGATCTAGTGTGATACTGTCCATGTGTTTGTACAAATTATATGTAGATCTATTTTCTTGTGTTCTTGGAGAGTATATATATATATATATATATATATATATATATATATATATATATATATATATATATATATATATATATATATATATATATATATATATATATATAATGTGGTGTATATATATTTATGTAATATTGTGTCTTAGATCTATGTATATATTATATGGATATATATTGTATGTAGCTATTCTTATATATGTATATATGATATATATGGTAGCATGTATAGATATGTCTATGTAAATAGATATTTTTTATGGTTATATTATAATTATATAATATATGTTATATTGTGTATATATTTATATGTATATATACGTATGTATGTTGTTACAAATATGTTACTATGTATATTTGTGTATATTGCTATGTAGATAATGTGTACATTTATATGTGTAGGGGGGGGTATGTGTATGTATTAGTTGTAATTATATGTATATATATTTAGTATATATATAATATGTTGTGTGTGTATATATATATATATATATATATATATATATATATATATATATATATATATATTAGATTTTAGAGTGCAGAGGTATAGCGACAACAGCGTGTGTCGCTGAACACAACAGTAGCAGCACTAACAGCAGCAGCCGCTTTAGCGACGGCAGGAAGCGTCATAGCAGCAATCGTCGCTACAGCAGCAACGCACAGTAGCAGCAGCGAGAGAAACATCGACAGCAATTAGCAACATTTGCATAAATCTGTCACTGAAACAGCAGCAATATCAGCAGCCGTATCAGGGGCTTTAGCGACGGCTTTGCCGACAGCAGCAAGAATCTGTTGCTAAAACAGCAAAGTATCAGTAGCAACCGCAGTTTTCAGCGACAACAGACAGAGTTTTTAGCGACAGTTTGGCAGATTTTTCTTATTATTAGATATATATATATATATATATATATATATATATATATATATATATATATATATATATGGCATTTAATATATATGTAAATATATTCCTAATTGCTAATAGTATTTATAGTATACTATATATATAATAATTAGTATAGCATGTATATAATTACGGGTAGTTAGTATACACAAGTTTTAGGGTATTACCTTGTGATACCAAGGTAAGTACCAACGTAATTGGGGATACCCAAGGTATTGGGTTTGGGTATCAAGATTATGAATTAATGTTGTGATACCTAGTTGGTTCAAAATCAAGGCATCTATTTAATATTTGTAATTAGGATTTCATATTATTATTAATTATTTGACTTATATTTGGAATGTTTTACCTATTGATTTATATATCCGGAGATATGGTACCCTAATATTTAAGATATGGGTTTTGGTGACCTAGACTTTAGTATTTGAAACCAATATCTTTGTGTTAGACTTGTGCAACCTAGTAATAGGTAGTTGACCTTAGAGTTGACTTAGTTTGACTTTTGACTTAGAATTGACTTGTTGACCTAGAAGTTGACTAGTTTAACTTATTTTCTTTCCGGAACCTTGTATTGATGTTGTATTCCATATCTAGGTCTTCGAGGCACCGTATCAGACATCTGTGAGACTATTCTTTATACTTCAGGCGAGTACATTCTCTGATAGTTTCTTATTTATGATATCCTCTATGTTCATTGTATCTAGTGTATATATCCTTGTTCTCTTGACACGATAGTTATATGGATTGATATATCTGGATCTTATCATGAGATGTTATTCCTTGGTATATGGTGTATCTTGTGCAAGCCTTGTTTTATTGATTATCTTGTACATGTACAGACACTGATTCTCGTAAAGACTAGCTATCTTCTTGGGGAATCTGGTGCCATAGCGTACCATGGTTGGATCTATTATACCAGTCGAGGGTAGGGAGTATTTTAGTGTAGATATGTGATCATACCCTCCTTGTATCAAGTCTTGCATTGAATAGTGTTAATCATACATCGCACGTATGATTAGCCAGGCCATAAATCTTGTATCATGTTAAAGCTAGTACTCACACACTTAGTCATTAGTATTCTTGTTCATTGACATATTGTTCATTATTGTATTCATTCCAGTATTTCCTTATTGTATATCTCTCGTATCTATTATGCATCTTGTATATTCATATCTATTTACTGTTACATAGTTTTTATCATTGATTAGAACTAGTATTAGAGATGTACTTTTCTCCTTTCCTGACTGGATATATTTTTCCAGTATGACACTGAGGACTGGTACCCTAAACATTATGGACCTCAGGATATTGTGGGCTTAGAGTCAGAGACCCTGGCTCAGGAGGGACTTATCCCGACTGAGACAGATGACCCGGGATTAGTACCTTCTTAGTATTTCTTGTACTGGATTTGTCTCCAGCTTATTTTGTTACTATTCGTTTAGACTCATTGATGTATTATTTTAGACTCATGAGTTATATGTGACTATTTCTATTCTTTATCTGATTTGTGCCCATTTCCATCTTAGTTCTGTGATTGAGTATATTGTTTTGTTGGTGGTTCATTATATTGCTAGATAAATTATCCAGACAGCGTTCTACCGCTGATTCTATGGCGTAGGCTGGCCGTTGTTTCTGACTTGCATCCTTACATCGGGTTCGGGTCGTGACACGCACCGACGTGAGGTATGGGTGAGCTATGATGCATGTAGAGTGGGGTATGATCACATAATCTACCAATATTTCTCTGTCCCCAGCTAGCACGATGGATTTCGATCACGACTCCTCGTGACAGGTCTCGATGATGCTAACTCGTGTATCCATAGTGTCAGAATCATGTACGCTATATAACTAGAATCATAGAGATGATCAATATAATAAAAACTGTCAGAGAATGTACTCGCCTGTGGTCCTTTGCTGTCAATACCAATGTCCTGTTTCGGAAGTCTTGTCTGAATAATCCAACAGTCCTATAGACATCATTTAATAATAATATTGTATCAGTCGATACACTAGCATACACACAATCATAAATACACTGAACTCAGAGACTACGCTAGGGGTGATACTGGTCATCTAGCAGGGTCAAGCGTACGTCTAATTGTACGGTGTCATGTCTTAATTGATGTGCAAAATTAGACAGTCAATCACTAACACATGTCTCGCTAGTACGTCGGTGTACACAAGACAGTCAACTCACAAATTCTCAGGGTTATACAATCAAATGTAAATACGGAATATCCATAAATTATACTTATGGTCATACGTAATTATACGGGATATCCACAGTTAACCTAGAGTCATACAGTATATACATATTACAGACATACCTAGTACTAGCAATTGATTACTTATATATATATATATATATATATATATATATATATATATATCAAACTAATATTATATGCATACGCGCACACGCACACGAGTTACTAGGTTTACTTGCATAGGGTCTTGCAATGAACATCTAACGAAACCTATCATGAAGCAACACGCTAGATCCTAACATTATTATCACATGCACAAAATCACAAGAGAAAGCATCTCGAACCTTAGCCTCGGCGTGCCCGTGCACGAGGGGGTATTCGACATCGAGGTGGTGCTCGGTTGCATCATGGTGGAGGGCTCGGCTGCTCCTGTGTCGAAGAGTCAAGCGTCGAGTCGGGGAGTGGGGAGAAGTGGTTTAGCGGGCTACTTTCACGGTCGTGCTAGGTGGAGTGCTGCTCGGCGGATCAGACGGGGTCAGCAGTACGTCGAGGCATTGCTGTCAGCGGCTGGGGAATGGATCCGGCGATATCGAAGGGAACAGCGGCTCAGCGGGTTGTCGGGGTCGTGAAGGAAGGAGGCGGTGGCGATGGTTGAGGGTGATGGAGACGGTGGTGTTGGTTATGGCGTTGGGATTTTTGCGGTGGAGGCAATGTAGACGATGGTGGATCCGACGATGTCGGGATACTGTGATATTGGGATGGATCCGGTGATGTCGACGGGTGCACTGCTCGTAGGGGGGAGGGGGCACTGAACAGTCGAGGAGAATGGGTTGAGGGAGTTCAGGCAAGACGGGACTGATCAATCGAGGTGAATGGGGAGGTTGAGATGGCCGGGCTTCGGCGGTATCGGGCGGACTGGCCGGAGGAAGGGGATGAAGGAGAGGAGAGGTATTCGGCTAGGGTTTGGTTTAGGTGATGGTGGTGATAAAAATATGGGAAGAGTTGTATATATATAGATGTAGAGGAATAGGGTTTGATGTTAACCTAGAAAGTTGGGCCGGTCAACCACTCCTTAGGATTTGGGTTTGGCTTTCTACATGTAGATATTTAAAGGCTAGGATGGTTTTGTTTGAAATGGATGGCTAGGATTTGATGAGGGAGAAGTATGTTGAGTGTTGCACACTCCAAAATTATGGGAAAAATTTACATGACCGGTCAATGAAGAAAAATGGTATTTCTTCATATGTTTGGTCCATTGGGGTGTGGACACCTCAATGCAATTTTTCATAAAGGTCCCCAACAATTGGAAAATTGTACAAAGTGGGGTTTTTGGATTAATTGAGGGAAAAATACCATGTTTGGTGTGTTGGGTGTAGTTTTGGGTCAAGTTGGGTCCTTACACCAATTTTAATTAAAATTGATGTAAATGGTGTTCTAAAATTAATTGGAAGTACATAGGGTTAAAATTAGGTGGGACACAAGTGTCATGGATGTAGAAGACTCAGAATAAAATATTGTCATAATTTGGGTTGCTCAAAATGGGTCAAGATTTTGTCTCCAATTTTGATTGGAACGCACAAGGATGTAAAATTGGATTTATTTGGAATTAAATATAATCGTTTGCGACGAACATTGTGCGGCTAAAATGAAGCACAATATGGCATATTTATGAGTTACACAAGGATCAAAATAGAAGACTCCCACGTCTAGGACAAGGGTGTAAAATTTGTCGGAAGACAAAAGCTAGTGTAGTGCTCCCAATAACGAAGCAACGGTAAGGTACAACAATTAAATAAAATCACAGTAATTAAATATAATCCCTAATATTAAATCCTAAAAATGCTAATTAATGTCCATAACCCTATAATTGGTCAGAGGTTCAACTAGTGGATATCTAGGTCCAATTCACTAACTCATGCATTTAAGGAACACTATAAATAATATATAAATATCACGCAATATATTAACACATTAAATAAAAAGACGAAAATACCTATATTCTGGAATGTGGTAGTGACACCACTAGCATATATAATCGAATAGACTTGAAAGAATAATAAAGTCTATTAAAACTAGACTATACCAACATAATAAGTCGAACAAAAAATAAATATAATAATGGATAATGATGAATGAAAGTACAAATAGTTTAATTTCATCAAGAATCCAAAGACGTTCGGTGGAGACGAATCCACTACTAGTAGACGGAGAAGATAAGGACAATAATATAAAGCTAAGTCCATGCTAAAAATAAACTAAGCATTTGCAGGACATTAACTATTGTCGTACCCTCGGGTCCATGTCCATGCTTTTGCGAGTAATTCTTGTCTGCTAAACCTAGAAAGGGACCAGGTCCTCAGTATCATACAAAGTTTGAAACTACGTTAATCATGGTTCGTATATGAGAACAACTACATATGTGTGAACTGCCAAAAGGAAACGAGATCAAACCACCATAGCCCTTAGTGAACTACGGCGGAACGAGTCAAACTAGAGACCTTCGTGGCCACTAGGATAACAACATAACCCTATCCTTCGTGGACACTAGGTTAAAACAAAATCGAAATAAGGAAAAGCAATCTATACACGTATAATCGTTCTCCCCATCCCGCGGCTCGATCTCTAAAAATATGACAATGACTCAAGGGTAGGACAAGTAAACAAACAGTGCCTAACGACATATTTGAACACGAGTCTAGAAAATACGTCTAAGCATACAATTGCGATAACTATGAGACAACTAATATACAACTATGATACACAAATTTAAAGTAAAACTACTTATGCAACTATCACTTAAACAATAATAATGCAATCAACTTAACATTAACAGATAGACAATAAGACAATAGACTGTGAAATACATGTACAATTTGGCAAGGTATACTTGCCTGGTCTTCTAGACATGTTTGCGGTTGATGACATGAAACAAGAAGTCCTCGAAATGTGGAAAGAACCTAACCATAATATAACAAAATTAAGTATAATTAAAGGTGAAGGGTTACCTTTTTTGTTGCTTATTTTAATTACTGTAAACTATTTAGAATATAAAGTACCAAAAGGGAAGGTCTTGTAATTACCAAAAGTTCAAGGCTATATGGTGATGGTCCCGCCTTTAATACTAATGCACGTGCTGTGCTGTGTTGTGCATTGCTTGTTTCTTAACTCATTCCTTCTTAGTTCTTTTTATTCTTTATGAATCATCTTTTTCTTCTTTTGTTCCTTCTTCTTCTTCTTATATGTGTTCGTTTTGCTTTTCCTTTTCTTGCAAAAGCTCAATTCCTCTTTCTTTCTTTAGTCCCACATCGGATGCACCAAAGTCCCCTTGTGCATATATATATTACTTTCTCTTCTTTGCTCTATTAAGTTGTTGTGTGGGGAACTCCTTGGGCCACACGCGCGCGCCGCCGCCGCCGTCCGGCCCGGTTCGGTTCGCGTAACGGGTGCGGGTACGCGCCCACATCTGCGGGCGCCGAATGCCGATCCGATTTCCTCTTCGGGTTCGGGCTGGGACCCTAAAAATCTTTTTGCTTCTCTTCTTACTTTCATTTATTTTTTCTTAACCGTTGGAATTTATTCTAAACGTTACAAAATTAATTCTGAACGTTTTGGACCGTTACAATTATTCATGTCCAGGTTCATTCGTGTAATGGCTGAATTAATCGTAAATTAATTCTGACCGTTACACAAATGTTTTATATATATTCAGTTGTGTTCTTTGTAAATCTGATCAGAAAATTTTCTACTCAGAACCTCTCTCAACATTCTGTTCATTCCTCTTCATCTCCAAGCTCTGGGCAGAGCTAAGTCCTAGTCATTCTCTCCAAGTCGTGTGCGGCAACGAGATACCGGTAATGCGGGGGTTTTACCACTAGGAGCTTCGGGTACGTCTGCACACAGATCCCGAATAAACTCTTAGGGCAGTGCTTCGTGCACGACTTCCCCAGAGGCTGGTAACATTGTTTAATTTTTATTTTTGTATTCTAAAATTGTTCAATAATAAAAGACAACAAAATTCTAACAATATGTATATTTTCCATTGCTTATAGAGAACAGCAGTTGCTCAGGCTCAGGTTCGTGAGCACTCGTAGGGAAAGCAAAGAGCCTTTCGCGCGGCGGTGCCAGATCCGGATGATCGGACGTATCACGGAGGCTGGGATGTAAAAGGAGACGGCTCAACAAAGCGGTTGCACGCGTCAATGGAGGCGGTCGGACTTCTTCGATCACCTTAGCTCGTCAACTGTGCAAATCGGCCGAAACGACATGGCACCGAGTTGCTCGACCGGCGCGGACGTCCACACCGCCAAGTGTACAGAGCAATGGCGGGGATAGGTAGTTGCGGAAGACGGCTTGTAGGAGAAGAGCAGGGCTCTGATGCTCTCTTCCAATTTGCACATGGAAGGAGAGATGAGGGCAGAGAATTTGCTTAAGCTATATTATATATATATACACTATATGTATGGGGAATGGGTACGCGGGTTTGATATATATAGATAAGCAGGGAGTGAGTCGGTTGATTATTTAGAATATGCATGGGATTAGGATTAGCTTAAGTTTAGATTTTTATTCGGTTTAATTTTAGCTTGGCTTAGAGATTAAGATTATAGATACACACACTTCAACAGTTTTAGAATCATCTAATGAATTTTAAGTTTATACGTACATATATATATTGGAAGGGACATAGGAAGGTTTTTGATTTTATGCATTTAAAATAGGAATAGAATTCTAGTAAAGCTATGTTTTTATCTAATACATAAATATCTTAATAATTTCAGATACCATCTGATATCTAGTTCATTATATATTAGTTTTGCTAATTTGATTTCCTAATAGCTTTCTTTAAATTATTATTTATTTATTAATATTATGGTTGTCCCATAATTTGGATATCTTAATTACTATGTTTATTTATCCATCATAACTTCTAACTTCAAAATAATTAAAAAATTTACTAAGCTGAAAAATTGGGAAGGAGGATATTACAACGGGACTAGGCCACGTGGAAATGGCCAGCCAATACGTAATAAAGGAATTGTCCAATTTAATGGAATTCCCAACTACGTAAATCGTTGTACCTAAAGAATAATATAGTCACAGACATACTAAATCTCATCCACAGAATATAATAAACTAGTCTGAATATGGAATAGTCATGTTATCAGAATATGTCAATACAGAACCAAATAAGTCTAGAGTTGGTGGAGACAAATCCACTACATAAACATGCAAAAATAAAATGCTGAAAGTAAGATAGATAGCGACGAACTCAAGTAGAAGTCCGCAACCAAGATGGTATCATACCAAGATCATAGGTACTCGTCGGGGTACACCTCATCTGCCTCGTAGATAGCGTCAGGACCCGGCCCGTAAACCTACTCGTACTCTGGCTCAACTAAACCTAGAAAAGAACCAGGTCCTCAGAGGGACATAACAAGATACATAGAAACATGCCACTAATGATATGAAAGTACTGCAATAAAATAAAGGGTGTAGCAATCTAAGTGTAAATGCAATAAGTACCACGTTCGACGCATGCGCTGTTGCCTAATGGGATCAGCATAATTCCCTAGGAAAAACAGAGGCCTAAATATGGCATAGCGCCGTGGACATCATAGGCCATCTCTTTCTCTCTCATAATCATAAATCCATGGTCATCGTACCCGGTACTCCGACGGAGACGGTGGGTTACAAAGGGATGTGTAAACATAGCCCATACGTTTAGTGAGTGTTCTCCCCACCCAATGTTGTTGTATCTGTCGTGCACCACGCCATGTCCAGCTCCTACTCCTAAGTCAAGATCAAAGTATCTAAATGATACCGTCACGTATCTCGATTGTACCAGTGTACAGCTGGTACAAGTGTCTGCGTCCACACATGAACCACTTCGTGTCATAAAAGTGTCAAGGCCATAGAGAGGTTGGGGAACCTCTCAAATAAGGGGTTTGACTTCTAAGTACTAAGTCGTGCGTAATCGATCCAACACCGACTTGCACCCATGTTATTCTTGGACACACAATATCATTCAATCAGAATAATAAATAAAATAAATGCAGTATTTAAAAATTGTAAACAAGAGTGGCAATGTATACTTGCATGGGTCCAGTAGTTGGAAGAAAGAAGAGGATAGTATAGAACTCGAGTCCAACGAACCAGGGTAACCTAGAGCATAAGTTAGAAATAATTTAATTAGTCGATTAACTATTTAGGTTACTAGATCACTTATTGCTAAGTTAACAAAAACATTTAAGAAAGATCAGACATATGTCTATATCTAACGTCTTCTAAAATAAAATAATAAATAACTATACTTAAGAAGTAGATGACTGTATCCATATATATGTTCCTAAAATTTCTAACTCATGATTCACCATATATTTTATACAAACACTACCGACCTCATAAAGCCAAAAACTAACACACTACCATCACCTCTTATTTCTTCAGGCATACAAAATATACCCAACAACCTCTATTAAGTGGAAAAAGAATGAAAAAGAAACCATAAGCAAATAAGCACCCACATGCATATACAAATGCACTTGTTATATATTTTCAAACTTACCCACAATAAGGATCCCACAATAATGAGGAGTGCTCGGCCATGTTCCCAGTGTCTAGTTATACATATTCATTAGCTCATTCACTGATTAAATATAAAACCCCTCTAACCGATTGCACTGGTGCATGTAGTCATCTTTCTCTTCATAACACTTTCACCATCACTTTGTGACACGCTCTCTTTGTTTATATCTATACCCACCCATTCCTTACTTTAAGTGGAACAGTAAAAAGGTGTTCACACCCCATGAACACAGTCACCGGTGACTAACTAATCGGGT
The DNA here is from genome assembly GCA_036927795.1 of Iris macrosiphon. Lineage (NCBI taxonomy): Eukaryota > Viridiplantae > Streptophyta > Magnoliopsida > Asparagales > Iridaceae > Iris > Iris macrosiphon. The sequence goes on along the minus strand of JAYESA010000006.1, from coordinate 74,723,243 downwards.
ATTCTCCATTCTCTCAAGTTACTCACATCAACATCCAATATGTTTATTGTCACTTCTTCTTAAGTACAACTATACTAACTCTTTCTTAATGATACAATCAAAACACCCACACAACCATAAATGCTCTCTTCCAATCAGAGCCTGCCATCATATTTAGCCACATCTAAGCAAGCATAATAATATGCATCAACCGATCCACTTGTCCATGACCATTATTCTAATTATTTTTATTGTTTTGCAAGCACACCTACATATTTCTACCCGTCATAAACCTTCCAAAGCCATGCCCATAGTTATATGTATTAGTCTTTTAAGAAACAAAAGACCACAGACTCACCATCTCTTTCATAGGTTTTCACCAACACCACACACATTTCCATCCAATATAAACTCCCTCACCCAAAATATATATTTTGTGTGTATTTTATATTATTATATTTATTATAGATTATTTTAAATATTGAACTTCTTTAGAGTATTCTCTTAGTTAATTAGAAAATAAATTTTTTAGTATATTTACTTATGTAAATATTTATTTAGAATCATTTTTAGGCTATTTTAGATTTTTGGAGATTTTTCTAGAATTTTTAGGTAATTAAAACATAGTGAACATAAATTTCTAGGACTTTCATGATTTACTATGAGACCATACTTTGTTCCTACCAAATATTTATTTTAGGTTAAAATATTTAATTATATTTTTTGTAATTTATGTAGAATTTTAAGAAATTTATTTGGATTTTTGAAATTATTTAGGATTTATTTGGTTATATATAGTCTTAATATTATATAGATACTAATTTAGTATTAATAGATATTAATAAAATTATATATAAATTATTTGTATTATCTATAATTTTATTTAAGATTATAAATTATTGAGATAAACTCAAACTCTATTTTAAATTAATTCAAATCCTGAGCCTACTAGGAAAGCAACTTCATGCATATCATATTCTTATTTGAACTTATCATAATCCTATCCAAATTAGCCAATCCTAATCGTATTCAATTAAGTAGTATCCACCATTATAAATACCTCATCCTTCATATTTTTCTTCCCCAAACTCATCTTTTTTCGTCCAAAAATACTCGAAATTCGTCATAAATTCAGCCTCATTTTCTAATAGTTATGACGACTTAAAAAGACGATATCTTCTAGCTCCGGACTCCAAACGCGCTCCAGTTTTTTTTAGAACTATATCAAGGTTAGTTTTCTGAATATATAAATTATTTTAATAATTTATAAACCTATTTTTCCAAAAAATTCTAAAAGTGCCAGTTGTCAAAAATCGGACGTATTTTTGTATTTTCGAGATTTCGGGAGATCCTGAATTCGGAATTACGAACCGTTTGAAGTTTCGGAAAGTTGATATGATGAACTTACATAAAATAATATTTCCATAATTTAACATATAAGTTTAATTTACTGTAAAATTCGTGCAACGTAGAGGTAAATAGAAAACCACCAAAAATTGTCATTTGTGCGCCCTTGCGGACATAACTCTTTACCGACTTGTGATTTTATGAAACCGTCGATTCTGGTGTTCATGTAGCACTAAAATCTATAGAATTCTACACACAAATCAAAGTTTTTAGTCGGTTGACTTTTTGGTCAACTGATTGTCTCGATTTGCGTGCCACGGATCACAAATCCGTAAAGTTGACTTTCTTTGGACCAAAATTAGGATTTAACAATAAAATTAGATTATAATAAGATTAAAATACTATTTTAGGTTATTTTGTTCATAATTAAAATAGATTAAAATGGATGAACCTATTCACCCACTTTTATAACCTAACTTGTTTAATTTATATGACGGGTAGATCGGACGACGCCTTGAGTTACGAATTCATCCATTTTTAGACCAGACAAGATACCTTGCCAAATTGCTTACAGTACTTTGCATGCTTATTATATTTTTATATATTTATTGCATATGTATTTTTTTTCAGTCATAATTATTTACTATATATATGTTGACACACACTTGACACATAGTATCATGGGAGGGGAGGACAATCAGTAGGCGTATGGGCTATAACCACTCTGGTAAACCGTAGTAACTAGCACGCACTATGGTAGTTGTGTCGCGCTGGTCGCTACCCTCGAGTTATGTCGATTTCTGGTGTCGCGCTGGTCGCTACCCTTGAGATATGTCGATTTTTGATATTCTTGACGTGTGTGTATGTTGTGAGATTAGAAAGAGTAGCCTACCCATGTCCATATATCGAAAAGCTGTCCTCATTGTGCATATTCATATAGATTGTCTTGTACAGCGTACTTATATATTTTCTGTCTATTATGCATGTTTATTGTATTCAAATGGCATGCTTTTATGTATCTTGTTACGTCCCTCTGAAGACCTGGTCCCTTTCCAGGTGTAGACGATCATGACTATTTGCAGGAGCACGGATCAGGACTTGCTACTTCTCTCTCTTTCGAGAAGGTCTTCTCTTCAAGCCTCATGGTTCATTAGATGTACCTATTTTGTTTCTCTTATATTTCTAGTTTGGTAGTGGATTTGTCTCCACCCAACTACTTGTTCTTATCAAGCATTTTATACTTGATTCAGTTATATAGTTGATTGGTTATTTGATTCTGTGGATGAGATCTAGTTATGCCCTGTGACTTGTGAAAATATATATACCACATGTGAGTTAACATTCATATTATAACGTACGTGTGTATTATGGTATCCATATATTGGAGTTGACATATACATACGGATGACATGCTTATGTATTCCTAGTCCTACGTATTTTGGGACTGGGACGTGACATCCAATTAACATTCACCCTATATATTTTCTATTTGTCTGGGATACCAATGCACATGTACACATCAAAAAGAATTGCTCCTATGCTACCATTCTTTATTGCCATGCACCCATACCTCATCCTCCATTCGTAGCTAGCATATAGTTTCTTATATAAAAAAATAACGACGACTATTGGGAAAAAAAAAAGAAACGAATAGGGACTTGCAATTGATACTAACAATACTAAGGAGAGGGAGGTCAAAACGAGAGAGAAAAGATTTACCACGGATCAATACGGGAGGAAAGGGAGCTTGGCACAGTGCTCGACGTTCCTCATGCGCCGATCTTCGCTGCTCGCTGCGACGCCTAGAGGCTGAATTCTGCTAGAAGCGGGGATGAGCGAGCGCACAACGAATCAACCAGACCTTTGGTAGCGTCAGGTATCGTCTGCATCTACTGCGGTTCGGATCACCTCATCGTCACAGCAACAAAGTAGAGGCAGCGGCTAGAACGAAGGAAGGAAAAAGGAGAAATATAGAGCAAATGCGGCTAGGTCACTGAGTTTAGGGTTTTTAGGTGATGGTGTATATATAGAGAGAGAGAGGGAAAAGAGTGTGATGAGCGTTAGATGTGGAGGGGTTGGTGGAGGTAGCTGGAGGAGGGCATTGTCGATTAGGTATTGAAGGGGTGTTCCCGTACGATAGTACATGATCGTGTAGTAAGGACCTGTCATATTGTTATATATGGTTGGTTATATGTTGTGTTTCACTAGGAAGTTTGCAATGGAATAGGTGGTAACGGGTGTTCCATGCAAGTTTGGGTTCAAAACAATTAATTCCAAGTGACTAATAGCATGCAAGCAGCTACTTGCTTGCCACTCCATGCTTGTCTAGGATTTAGGTTCCTAGTTAGGTGCAAGCTAAGTCTAGGTTTTAGTGTGGGTTGGTGACATTTGTAGTCATGATAAGCCTAGCAAGTAAGGAAAGCTTGGGCGGTTTGTTTAATCTACAGACCCTATAGTTACTTGTCATATAGAGTTGCCATGTGGCACTAAGTGAGATGGTCCACTAGGATTACATTAAAAGAATTTGCTAAAATCTACAAGGAAAATATTTTATTTACTATAAGATGGATATTTATATAACAATAAAAAATTTAAACCTTAACATACAATAAGTATTACTAGTATAAATATTATCAATACTATTATTAGTGCTAATAAAATAAAATAAAATAAAATAAACATTTTGGAGGGGGGATACAGATCGGTCACAACAAACCTGGATTTGAAATTTTCTGAAACTTGTTCCAGCCGTAAAAACTTCGTTTTAACTCAAAATTTAACATTTCAAAGGTCAAAATTGAATAAAATAAAATTATCTACAATATGGGATCATTATAGTTCACAAATTATGAGATTTATAGATCAATTCTTTGAAATAATCTAAAAATAGGTTTTCAGAAAACCAAAACATGTCTGAATTCCACCAAACTCAAAACCACTAGGGTAAGGGCTAGGTAAGGGTCTCATATAGCATATGGGAGTAAGTTATACAAGAAACATATGGGTATCATACATGATACTAATATCATATCCCGTATCTCGCGGTTAGATCTAGGAATAACTATGACCATAAACAAGAATAAAACACATCAAAATATACAAGGCCAAGAACTAAACTAGTAGAGAACCATGTAAGAAATATTTCTATCCAATAATATTCAAAAAATAATGAAGACAAAAGAAAACCAAAATCTCAGGTTCATAGAATGGCAAGATGTACTTGCCTAGGTTCGAGCTCCCAGCCTAAACCTTCTATTTTATTACCAAAAGGGGTTCAGAAACCATACTCTTAGGCCTCAAGACCAAGATCCAAGATCACCCAAAAATAGAGAGGAAATGAAGAGAGAGGGAAAAGAAAAAAAAAAGAAAGGAGAGAGAAAATAAGAGGGTATAAATAGAAGGAGTAAATTAATCATGACCGTTGGATCTGCCACATTAACGATGCACGTCACAATTTAAATCAATTATAACCATCCAAAAGAAAACCAAGTAACCATTGGATAATAGGGTGATTCAGAACCAAGAAACCAATGGGTAATAGGATGCATCAAATACTCTTCACCAAAAATATCAAAATACTATTCACCAAAATATCCAAAACAATAAGAAATATCTGACCATTCGAATTTTTTGATGGTGTTTCGTGGATCATCTGAATGAAGGGAAACACTTTTACTTCAGAAAATTCCAAGGTTCTCTATTCTACGCACAGGTCATAGAACGGGTCTATGGCAATGCCAATGTATTTTCTACTAGTCCATTGTAGTCTTTAATATCAAAATGAAATCCAAATCACGAAAATACAACAAACATGATATGCCAAAATATAAAATACAGTCTAAGTTAATTTTTTAAATAAATACCCAAAATTCATAAATATGAAATTCAATAACGAAGGTTACAACTAGAGATGAATGTATTATGTACTTCAATAATTTTGAAGTATTTGACTTTTTCTGATGAATATTTGTGACTTGTGCGAAGCTATAGATGATTTTTTTCTTGTGATGTTTATATTGCCGTTTGGAAGGACTGTTTTGACTGGTGTCTGTTTGAAATAATCTATTAAAGTGTCATCTATTTTAAAAAAGTAACATTGTGGACTAGAAGAGATGTTTTGCATGTGTTAATAAGTTGATCAAATGTTCTCTTATTGACTGTTTGTTTAAACTATTACTTCATTTGTGTTTTTAGCCTAATTGTGGTTCAAACTAAAAATTGGATTATAAAAATAAAATTAAAAAAATAAACAGGAATACTAATAACTGTTGCAAAACTAGCCATAAGAATAATGCTTGCAAATTATATTTAGGAATGGACTTTAAGCGTTTCAAAATGATATTTAGAAACGTTTCAAAGATGTTACAAAAATAATTTAGAAACACATTATATATATTCCTAAAATCTAGTTTTGGAATACCTGATAACTGTTCCAAACAAAAAATTGGAATGCTTTATAATTGTTTCAAATATAGCTAGTCACTTTTAGGAACGATTATCATAAGTTCCTAAAAATATTAGGAACATATAAAAACTGTTCCAAAAGACCTTTTTTGTAGTGTGGATTCTACGCTATCAGTCCCCCTTGCTTCAAGAGAACTTGTCCCTGAGTTCTTGTTAGAATAAAGCGATTCACCATGAGAAAAATACTCATAAAGATCGACGACATTAAGGGTTGGAAAGATCTGCATGTCTTCACGCACTTTGTCACTGGCATCATGATAGTACTAAAGTTGCGAATGAATCGTCAGTAGAAGTTGGCGATGCCATAGAAGCTTTAAACTTTAGTAATTATCTTTGGAGTAGGCCAATCACAAATTGCTCGAATCTTCTCTTCATCAATATAGAGGCCATCGACGCTAATCATAAAATACAAGAAGATGAGTTGGTTGGTAAGAAAGTAACATTTGAGATTGACATAAAGTTTTTTTTTAATTCGGAGAAGATTGAGAACTTTTCTGAGGTTCTTCAGATGATTAGCTTGGCTCTTCCTATAAATAAAGAAATAGTCAAAGTAGACAACTATGAATTTTCTTCTTAAAGACTTCAAACATTGATTCTTGAGGCATGGGAATGTGCTTGGCGCATTCGACAATCCGAAAGGCATAAAGAGCCAATCATAGAGTCCTTCTTGGGTCTTAAAAATAGTCTTACCTTCATCACCAAGTCGGATCAGGATCTGATGGTAGTTGATGGTGATGCGGTTGATAGCCTGGTTGTTGATGCATATATGCCATAAGCTGTCTTTCCTTGGCACAACCTCATGTCCATGAGCTTTTGTCTCTAATGAGGTATTTATGTAGATAATATGCAAAGAAGGAGGTGACCTTGAAGCTGCCTGAAGAAAACACATATATGTAGGATTATTTTTAGTATCTCAAAAATCTAAGTACTGACGATAAATAATGTGTCTGGTGGATCACTGCAAGGCTTGTGATGTTTAGTTGTAACTTCCTTCGGAAGAGATAACCTAAACTTATCCATGAGATCACTAACCCTTGACTCATCCTTCTTTTCAATTAATTTTTTTTCTTGATTAGAAACTGGAAACTTCATGTCTTCTTGACAGGTTAAAGATTTTAGCTCAGCATCTGCAAAGGGTATATCCCACTTTGATACATTCTCCCAATCTCGTCATCTTCATAGCCAACAATGACAACTGGTGCTCCGAGGGGACAACTGTTGTAGGCATGCTCGAGCCCCTTTTATGGGCGGTTGGTAGTAGGATGAGTGTTTCTGCCTTTTGTCTCTACGGACGATATTCCCGTAAAATCAACCACAATGTTGTATTTGGCTCCAATAAGATCTAGTACTCTGTCAAATTTGTCAAACAAGGCATCGAATTTGTTTGACAAGATATCAACATTATATGATAGGGCATCAACTTTACTTGACAAGATTTCAATATTTCTTGGCAGGGCATCAAACTTCTTGCGCATGATGGATTTTGTCATTGTTGTTTTGAAAATGAAATATTTCTAAAGGTTTTGGAATCCTGGATCTGTGTTGCTCTGATATCACTTGACACAGCTTGATAGCGAAACAAACTTACCTTTGTGCCTAGAAATGGCCAAGTCGATCGGTGATGACGATAACTGGACCACCGTTGCTTGATGAGAGCGAAACGGTACCGCAAAAACTCTGACGGATGTCCTGGTGAGGGGTCCGCACAAAGGTTGCTTGAAAATCTCAAGCAAGGGGCTTCTGAATCCATGGAACAGTCGAGTCCAAAACCAATAAAAGCATAGAACAAATCTCAGAACTCAAAGGAGAATTTTATTAATTAAAGTTGTTATCCAACTGGATACAAAAGATGCCTATTTATAGGACTTTTATGACAAATCCTAATCATAATCAAATATTGTAAAAATTAAAGATAAAGCATATACTAATAAAAGATAAAGTCAAAATAAGAGTCATAAAAGAAATAGAATTCTTAACAACTATATCATAAAAAGATAAAGCATATCCTAATAGAGTCAAAATAAGATTCTTAAAAGAATAAGATTCTTAAGAACTTTATAAAAAAGATAAAGGTAAAAAAGAAAAAGAAATAGGGATCCTATAGGGGTTAGGATTCTACGCTACATCAATATTACTATAGATTGTTTCTATGTTGTGGATCAGACCTTAAATATCGCAACCTCAGTACATCAGACTTGGACAGATCGACAGACAAGTATACCTTACCTTATGATTATAGTATCTACATGTTTTGTATATTCTTCAGTAATGCTCTATTGCCATACTGTTACATGTATCTTATGTTCCTTTTTTCGGTCTTGTTATATCTTATTACCTACCGATACATATAGGGTTGAGACACGAATATTCATATTGCGTGCATATTACTTGTTTTATTGAGTTGCTTGTATAGTTATTCCTAATTTGGCGTGATAGACTTAACTTGTTTAGTTTCATTGGGTGGGGAGGACAATTACTACACGTATGAAAACTTTTACACTTTTACCTAATGATATACATAGTTGGCCTCTGGCGTTTGTTCAACGATGTGCAATCAAGATGTCTTGTGTAGACAAAAGGGTTCTAGCCTTGGATGAGTGCTAGACCTACCATATTTAGCCACAACTCTTATGCGTGCAAGTGTTGTCCTCAATTGCATTCACATAGATTGGCTAGTATTAGTATACCATGTCACATGTTATAGTTATATCCTATACTCACCTGCATGTTTTTTATTGTACTTCATTCGATATTTTTATGTATCTTCTTACGTCCCTCTGAGGACCCGGTGATCTCTCTAGGTATTTGCTGGGCTCGCTTTATAGAGTAAACGGATGATTGATGATTGCGTCTCCAGGATTCAGGTATCACTAGTGGTATTTTTATCGTTCTTCCATCTTCTATATTTTATGATGACATCTTCTGATGTATAGCCTAGTTTTACGAGCTTTATTCTTCTCAAGCCTAATCGGACCAAGTGTATTATTGGACGGCCGACTCTAATGTACTTTGTTCATTCTTGATATATTTATTTTTTATATGGATTAGGATATAGTTTGACTTGCCATATTAGAAATGATACCCTATTGTAGACAAAATATACGTATTCGAGTTATACTAGAGTCCACTTGATACGTAGCTAGCCATTGCCACGTACTCTAGTCCTACGTATTTTGGAACTCGGGCGTGATATGTTGTATGGTTATCACCAGATTTGTCTCATATTTAGAGTATTGTATGATGTACATGAAACTATATTAGTGGATTGGGTGATCGTGTGGGTATGTCTGCTAGATTTTGTTTTTTTATAGTTTCTATGATTGAGTAACGATTTATGTTTATTGAGATTTAGAATAGCTGACTACCGTCGACATTGCGACGTAGGCTGGACGTCCACAACTCATGCCTAAATCAAACGGATGCGGGATATGACACATTTTTACTGGTGGTCCATGCAGGTCCATCCAATAATACTTAGGACTAGAGTTCTATTAGGATCTTGCAAGCGAGGAGTGCTCAACCACAGTTTAGGAATTCCTTACTATGGTTCTCTCTCTATTCCCTTGATCATTATCGTGCCACTCCTGAAAATTCGAGAATGGAATTTTTTCTAAGGTGAATAGATTTGTAACCACCGATATTCAAAATTTAAATTCATTTTTTAAATATTATTTAGTTTATATAATGAGTTATAAGAAAGATATTAAATTTTGATTACTGTTATATCATATTATTGATATTTAGTTACTTCTTATATTATGGTTATAAAGTATATTTTGTTATTAGATTAGTAAAGCAAAAGTGTATAATATTTTGATCAATTAAGAAATGAAATTAAGTTTATTCTTCGTCTCTTCGGGATTCCTTGAATTGGTACCGCACCCACATTCGTTAATTTAATTATTTATTCAAATTCCTATTTGTGCCCGGGTTACAGCCTAATAAACTTTAGGATGTGAGCTGGACCCAAGTTTTTACTATTAATTGGATTCCTTGGATTAGAAATAAAAGATTATTCCTTTTAGGCATGAAAGTATAGAAAGACCCTTTGACATATCCAACATGCCATGACAGTTTAGTTAAGATGAATTAGAATGGGCTGCTATCAGTCCGTTGAAGATTCTCTTCCACTGAAATTTATAAACCACAATTACCTTGATTATTGGGCTAATAAGTAATAATTAAAAGGAAACTTCTAAATTAATATCTAATTAAATATATGACTAACATCTAATTAAATATATGACTAGGCAGGGGTAAAGTGTAAAATTTCCTCCCGTAATTTATCTCGTTACAAAATAAGACAACGTAGATTTTTTTTGATTAATTCAACTCTCCCGCAAAATAGCAAAAGATCAAAATACTCCCTCCCGTCTATTTTTTCGTTGGAGTTGGTTGTTAGTGGCTGGTTAAAAAAAATACAATACCTAAAATACCTCTCTTTCCCTACCCACCCCACCCTCACCCCAGGCTACAGAAGCTCCCCCCCCCCCCCCCCCCCCCCCCCCCTACCGGCTCATCTCCTCCCCAGAGCTCCCTCTCCCCCACCAGCTCCTCCCCCTCCTCCCCGAGCCCCCCTGCTCTTCGCGTTCACCCCCCTCTTCTCCGACCACCACCTCCTCCCCTGCGCCTCAACCCCTCCTCCCCGCGCCTCCCTCCTCTCAGCACCTCATCCCCCCTCCTCCCAGTGCTCCACCCGCAGCAGCCCCGCGCTCCCCCTCCTCCCCCGCTAATGATGCTGCCTGAGCCGCCGGCCACCACTGAAGAAGGAGGGGGGGAAGGGCTGGATAGAGAGTGTTAGTGTGAGGCGCGGGGAGGGCCGCAGGAAGGAGGGGGACGAGTGGGAGGAGGAGGGGGGCTCGGGGGGAGGGCCGCGGGGACGAGGGGGACTTGGGGGGGTGCGGGACCGAGTAGGGGGAGGAGAAGGGCTGAGTGGGGGTAGGTCTGTAGCGGGTGTGGGGGGAGGGGAGAGAGTGTTAGTGTTAGGATTAGAGTTAGGATCAGAATTAGGAATATGATTAGTGGTGGGTATTTTAGGCATTTCACACATAATCTGACAGTCGTTAGCGACAGAAACCAAATTGGATGTAAAATACACCAAATATAAAATACAAGAGTTTTTTAAAACAAAGAGTCTTTAATTACAAAAACGCAAATCTAAGAAGAGATGTTTTATACTTTATCCGACTAGGTAGTTAGTTAGTTATAACTAATTATTTTTAGAAAATTTTAATTAGTTAAATAAATGAACCTAGTTAAGTTAATTAATCTGACCAAGTTAATTAGACATGTGTTCTTAGGCCAAACTTGGGGTCCAAATTTTCCAATCCTATAAATATCATAGATTTCCAATTCATTCCCAAATGTAAACCCAAAACCGAGGCCTAAACCCATTTTCAAATAAGACCCAAACCCTTTGCTTGTTGTGTCCTGATTTGTTTTATATATCTCTGTCCAATCCAGATTTTGTGTCAGCTGTGTCGGCCTCGGGTCCAACCCCGTCGTGTCCAAACCAAAATTCTTATGTCTATCATAGTACAATACCGCAAAGATCCACCAAAACTTAACGTGTCCAACACGACATGTATCAAAACCAATAAAGGCCAAATCTCTTCCTTGTGTCCCCAGGTCCAACCCCGAGGACATAAACACCTCATAAATCCTAACTAAGACCCGTGTTCCTAACTAAGACCCGTGTATGCCACCCTCGCGATTCTCCACGGCCATCGTGCTCCACCAGTGGTCGTCGTACCCAACCAGCGCCGAGCTCATATCGGTGACTGTTTCTTCCAGATCTGGAAGCCTCCTCTCCGTGTGGCCGCTCTTCCGTACTCTCCTGCGGAGCATCTCATTCCATCGTCTCTGGATCCGCCGCCTCCTCACTTCTTCTCGAGCTTCGTCGGAACTGACCTCTCGAACCCGCGTCCGGTCCGGTCATAAGTCGCCTTCGAGTTCCAGCTGCTCAAGCTCTCGGTTCTCCGTGATAGAGCTCGCACCGGAGCCATCGGCGACACCTTGAGCCGCCTTTAACCCTCCAGCACACGGTGCGACCTCGATCCGGTCGGTCGATGCCTCGACGAGTCAATCTCCTCAGCGAGCAGCGCCACTCCACTCCTCTCTGGTGAATTTTCCTCTTTGCCTCTTTCTTTGTGATTTTTTGGATCTTTCACAATCTCTCTCTCTCTCTCTCTCTCTCTCTCTCTCTCTCTCTCCTTATATGTTTTTCTAATGATAAGTATATGATTATCTCTCTTTCTTTATTTTTGGCTTTGATAAAGGCACTACAAAAATGACTCGGGGCTTAGCCAAGTATTGGTGTTAGTCCAGTTAGAAATTTTTTTTACTCAGTCTAGTCCAAATTTTACTAGGGCTGTCCACCCTCTTCACTTCCCTCCTCCTGCTCCTCCCCCACCGCCTCCGGCCTCTCCTCCTCCCTCCTATCGCGATTTTTGCCTCTCTGCCTCGTTGACCTCGATATCGACATCGACCGCGTCGTCGCCGTCGAGCTGCACCTCAAGCACCTTCCTGTCGGCTCCGTCACGAAGGCGATGAAGAAGAAGAAACAACGTGCTGAGGCATGCGCTCGCGGGGGGTTGCGGCGAGGCCTCGCGGCGCCGCCGCCGACGGCGGCTACAACAACAGCAGCAGAGGCGAGCGCGTGCGTCTACGCCTCGCCGCCGCCCCCGCACGCGCGTCTCCGCCTCCTCCCCCGCCTCCACCCGCTGCCGCTTCCTCCTCCTCTTCCCGCACCCTCTCCTCCGCCTTGTCTCCCCTTCCGACCTCAACGCAGCCCCGCCCTCGTGTCACCTCGCGTAGCCCTTCTCTCCGGACTGTCAAAATTTTGACAGTCCTACCAATTAGAAGGACTGTCAAATTTTTGACAGTCCTAAAAAATTAACATATTTTTTAGAACTGTCAAAATTTTGACAGTCCTTCCAATTGATAGGATTGTCAGTCTTGATTATAAAAAAAATCAATTGGAAGTTGACAACTCAATTTTTTATGACTGTCAAAATTTTGACAGTCCTTCCAATTGATAGGACTGTCAGTCCTGATTATAAAAAAATTAATTGGAAGTTGACAACTCGATAAGTAAGTTTTGAGAGTGACAAACTTGTAATTATTAATGACAAAAATTTGAACTGTCGTGAATTTTTTTGTAGTGTTTTTATCAAGAGCCTTTAATTAAGGGAATAGAAAGGCGAGGTTTGGTAAATAGCGATAGTAGGGACTTTGCAGAGGATAGCTAAAGAATAAGTGTAAGTACCAGAAGATTCCTTTGGTTTAGTAGGAAGCAAGACTCCTACTTTCTCTTTCTTTACTAAGGATGAGGTTTGATGTCATTCAGTTGATCCTGTCTTGGGCCAGGAATATCCGGGCTTGGTTAATCAACAGGGAATTAAGATGTTTTTCTAATACCATAAAGGAAAATATGTTATAAAAATAAATTGTAGCCTTTGACACATTATTTTATATTCTTTAGAAAATCTGTGAGCTAGACTTTTACCTAGTCTAATATAAATCAAATATCCTGTCATGGATTTTAGTGGGAATTGGGCTTAGAATAATTAAAATGGAGCTTTGGGGTATAACTCATGGGCTTTGGATTTAGATGGAATAACAACAGATTATAAACCAGGAATGGACATTACTGTTAGAAAGACTCTTGGGCTTTTGAACATTAGTAAATATAGGATTTGGAAGCCTTGCAAATAATAGATATTGAAATAGAGTTTTAGGCCAAGGACTCATTAAGGCTTTCTAGAACCTAAATAGGAAATTTTGTTGGAAACGAAAGTACGGAAACCGTTCCCCAAATCAGAGAGTACCTGCGAGAGAACCGAGCAAAACGTACAAACAAAAAATGTCAAACACAAATCGCAGACACATAAATTTTTGACGTGGAAAACCCTTGCGGGAAAAACCACGGGACGATCGGAGTCCAACCCTGAAAAGCCTCCACTAATGAAATAAGAAATACACCGGCTCCTTACAAACTTCTCACCGATCCAAACGGATCACCATAAACCTTTTGGAACAGAAAATAGATTATAACCACGAAGAAGAAAGACAACGAGAAATACCTGAAACTGATCTCCTTCTTCGAAATGGCCTCAAATCCTTCTTTCTCCTCTTCAATGTTGTAATAGCACTCTTGTCTCATTTTCTCTTCTTGTTGCTATATTTTTTTTAGAGAGACAGATATATATATATATATATATATATATATATATATATATATATATATATATATATATATTAGGGCTAGGAGACACCTATATATAGCCTCAAACCCACAACTAGCATTCCTTTTATAGATAAGAATATCCAATCCAAATCCATTGACATATTCCTAATATATGTAGGAATATTCAATCCAAATCCATTGAGATATTCCTATTATATTTAAGAATATCCAATCCAAATAAATTGAGAAATTCCTATTATATGTAGAAATACTCAATCCTACTCCGGGATATTTTACACGTAGGTTGGGAACCACACCCACTCCAATAAATCTCCCCCTTCACAACTATGTGGAGGGGGTCGTCATCCTGATGATCTGTCTGCAGTACTCAAACTTTTTTCTTGGTAGAACCTTTGTGAACATATCTGCTCCGTTGTCATTTGTATGAACCTTCTCAAGCGCTGCTTCCTTCTTGTTAACCACATCCCGTATCCAATGATATCGGATATCAATGTACTTGGACCGGCTATGAAATGTCTGGTTCTTCACAAGGTGAATAACACTCTGACTATCGCAAAGTAAATGATACTGCTCCTGCTTTAGCCTAATTTTCTGCAGCAGCTTCTTCATCCACAATAACTCCTTGCAAGCCTCTGTCACCGCAATGTATTCTGCCTCTGTCGTCGACAAGGCAATACACTTCTGTAAATACAACTGCAACAATACTGCTACACCAACAAACATCATCACATAGCCCAAAGTTGATCGTCTCGTCTTTACATCTCCAGCCATATCAGCGTCGGTATATCCAACCAGCTTCGGCTTGTCACCACCAAATGAAAGTCTCCAATCGGTAGTACCCTGAAGATATCGTAGAATCCACTTGACCCCACTCCAATGTACCCTTCCAGGATTGGAAGTGTACCTGATAACTATGCCGACTGCGTGAGCAATGTCTGGCCTCGTACGTACCATAGCATACATAAGACTCCCCACGACTGAGGCATATGGAACTCGCTTTATATCTTCCTTCTCGTCCTCGATAGATGGACACTGCTCCTCAGTGAACTTAAAGTGAGCCGCAAGAGGGTTACTCACTTTCTTCGACCCATCCATCCCGAAATGCTGAAGTATCCGATGAATGTAATTCTTTTGGGACAAGTATAGCAGCTTAGACTCTCTCTCTCGGCTGATCTTTATCCCAAGAATAGTCTTCGATGCACCTAAATTTTTTATAGAGAAGGTCACGTCTAGTTGGAGCTTCAACTCTGCTATCTTGGTGGCATTCCGACCCACCAACAGCATGTCATCAACATAAAGCAACAAAATGATGAAATCATCCTCGATGAAGTACCTCACAAAAATATAATGATCCAACGTCGTCTGTGCATAGCCATGCTCCCCCATAAACGACTCGAACTTCCTGTACCACTGCCTCAGAGCCTGTTTCAGACCATACAATCTCTTTCTCAACCGGCAGACCAAATATGACTTTTCCTTCTCACAGAATTCCTCTGGCTGCTCCACGTACAACTCCTCCTCAAGATCACCGTGGAGGAATGTTGTCTTCACGTCCATTTGCTAGACCTCCAAGTCGAAACTGGCTGCCAATGCTAGCACCACCCGTATAGACGACTGCTTGACGACTAGCGAAAAGATCTCATCATAATCTACGCCTTTGCTGACCGTAGCCTTTAACTACCAGTCTCACTTTTTCGAGGGAGAGTAGCATCATCTGTCTGCTTCACTCTGAACACCCATCGATTCTTCAAAGCCTTCTTGCCCTTTGGCAACCACACCAGATCATAAGTAGAGTTGGCCTCCAAGGAACTCATCTCCTCCTGCATGGCCTCCATCCACTCCTGTCTGTGTTCGTCTTCCATAGCCTCTGCAAAAATTTTGGGTTATCTTCCGTCAGTAAGTAGCACATACTCACCCGGTGAGTATCTCGTAGATGGTCGACGCTCTCTATCGCTCCTCCTCAACGGAACCACTATGCTGGCTGTATATCTACAGCCTCCTCCCCTCCAGGATCTGCCTTCTTGGCATGCTCATCCTCCTGAGGGTCATCCTGACCACCATCAACAGGCTGATGATCAAGGTTGGGAGTAACTCCATGTATTGGCTCCCCCATAATTAGATCCTCTGCGATGTCCTCTAGAAACTGCTCGAATCAAAATAACTTTAACTCAGGCAATTCCTCAGGCTCAGAAGGCATCTCAGAATCCTGAGTGTTGGTCATGGTCTGATCCTCGATGAATACTATGTCCCTGCTTCTGTAGAGCTTTCTTTCCACTGGATCGTAGATTCTATAGCCAAACTCATCCCGACCAAAGTAGACAAAGACGCACAGCCTCGTCTTCAGCTCAAGTTTGGATCTCTCATCCTTCGATACAAGCACGAAGGCCTTACAACCAAACACTCGCAGGTGATTGTATGAAAGCTCTTTGTCATACCATACTTTGTCAAGCACATCACCCTGCAAAGGAGCACTAAGAGATAAATTAATAACATAAGCAGCTGTGTAAAGTGCCTCACCCCAATAGCTTCTTAACAAGTTTGCTTCTGACAGCAAATATCGCACCCTCTCCATCAGTGTCATGTTCATCCGCTCCGCTACATCGTTGAGCTGCGGTGTCTTTGGTGGATTCTTCTGGTGTCATATCCTTTGATCTCTGCAATAAGCATCAAAGGGACCGATATACTGGCCACCATTGTTCGACCGAACACAAAGCAGCTTCTTGTCCGTCTTTCTTTCAACAAAGGCCTGAAACTCCTTGAAAGTGGGAAGCACATGATCCTTGATCTTTAAGGTATAGACCCAAACCTTCCTGAAACAGTCATCAATAAATGTTATAAAATAAGAAGCACCACCAATAGATTTTACCTTCATAGGACCGCAGACATCTGAGTGAATCAACTCGAGCAACGCCGGCTTTCTTGAACTTGGGTGACTTTGGAAAGACATCATATTTTGCTTCCCCGCTAAACAGTGCATGCACTTATCCAACTTTGTAGACTTTAGCCCTGGAATCAACTTCCTGTTTACCAAGTAGCTCATCCCATTCTTGCTGATATAGTTGAGCCGCCTGTGCCACAACTCAGTAGATGCATCAATAGCTGCGTTAACCTCCTGTGCCCCTTGTGCGCTCCCTTCCATATAGTAGAGTCTGGACCTCTTGCTTCTTCTGACAATTACCATTGAACCTCTGGAAAGCTTCCACTTATTGTTTCCGAAGAGACTAAAGAAACCCTCGTCATCCAACCTTCCAACCGATACCAGGTTGAAACGAATATCAGGGACATGATGGATATCTTTGAGAACAAGAACTACACCTGTCTTTGTCCTCAAATGTACATCTCCAATGGCAACCACCTTCGACACATCTCCATTGCCCATATTCGACACTCCACAGTCGCCTGTTGTATATGTAGCAAATAGTGCCATGTTGTGAGATACGTGCGCTGAAGCACCTGAGTCCACCAGCCAAGAGTTGTCATCGCAGACAAGGTTCATAACTACCTCATCACCTACAATGATCACGTCACCTCCATGTGTCGAGGCCGCCGCTGTAGTGTTCTCACTTTGCTTCCCCTTGTCGCCCTTCTTCTCTTTCTTCCAAGCAAAATAGTTTCGCTTGATGTGGCCCTTCTTGCCACAATGGTAACACTCCGAGTCCTCGTACCGACCCTTAGACATTCCCCTGCTTTTGTATCTGCCATCGCCTGGACCTCTGCTTTTACCCCTTCTGAGATTATCTAAAACAAGCGCCTCTGAGTGTGATGTGGATGAAGTGCCCTGAGAATGTCTCTGTATCTCTTCATTCAGTACCCCGCTCTTGGCAAACTCTAGACCGAGCATGCCTTCCGGAGCAGAATCGATCATAGACACTCGTACGGTCTCCCACGAGTCTGGCAATGTACACAACAACCATAGTCCCTGAACCTCGTCGTCGAACTTGACTCCCATCGAGGATAGCTGGTCAACCATGCCCTGAAACTTACTCAAGTGATCCGTAATAGACGCCCCATCTTTGTACCGCAAACCCATCATCATCCGGATCATGAACAATGTATTTAGTCCTGTCTTCTTCGCATACAAAGATTCCAGCTTATCCTACAATATCCTTGCATGCTCAATACTGGCAACATGGTTGTACACGTTCTCGTTAACGAACTGCCTAATGTACCTACACACGTATATGCTCGAAATTCTAGTCCTCTTCGGATTTGTCACTGGCCCTCTCGGAAGCAAATACCGGCAGATGCAGCTTCTTGACAAATAACAGATCCTTCATCTTGCTCCACCAGTATTGATAGTTGGTACCGTTTAGATTTACCATGCGCACTGGCTTCGCGTCCACCTCTCCTCCCTCGTTTGCCTGCCAACTCCTGACACTCTTCTGAAATTCCAGAACCTGGCTCTGATACCATTTTGTTGGGAACGAAAGTACAGAAACCGTTCCCCAAACCAGAGAGTACCTGCAAGAGAACCGAGAAAAATGCACAAACCAAAAATGCCAAACACAAATCACAGACACAGAGATTTTGACGTGGAAAACTCTTGCGGGAAAAATCACGGGACGATCGGAGTCCAACCCCTGAAAATCCTCCACTAATGGAATAAGAAATACACCGACTCCATACAAACTTCTCACCGATCCAAACGGATCACCACAACTCTTTTGAAACAGAAAATAGATTATAACCACGAAGAATAAAGTCAACGAGAAATACCTAAAATTGACCTCCTTCTTCGAAACGGCCTCAAATCATTCTTTCTCCTCTCCAATGTTGCAATGGCACTCTTGCCTCATTTTCTCTCCTTGTTGCTATATTATATATATATATATATATATATATATATATATTTAGGGCCAGGAGACACCTATATATAGCCTCAAACCCACAACTAGCATTCCTATTATAGATAGGAATATCCAATCCAAATCCATTGATATATTCTTATTATATGTAGGAATATCCAATCCAAATCCATTAAGATATTCCTATTATATTTAGGAATATACAATCCAAATAAATTAAGGAATTTCGATTATATATGGAAATACTCAAACCTACTCCGGGGTATTTTTCACATAGGTTGGGAACCCCACCCACTCCAATAAATTCTAGAAGATATATAAGAACCTAATACCTCATCCTTGTATTGTGATTAGGTTTTGGACTAGGAGCAACGTCAGCAAATCGGACTTGAGACAAGTACTTCCTTACTTATGTTTCTCAATACATTATAAATGCATCATTTATTTCTTGTCTAGTCATGTTTTAGATTGCGACACGGTTCCAATACGTGATGGTTCATATCTATTGATCATGACCCGTGTATTGATCGTATTATTTCATGTTCTCTCTTGTTGATATTGTTCGTGAGTCGTGGGAGGAAAAATGCCAAGTAGGTATGTGTACACCCATATCGTTCGTATTTATCATTGATAACACACATATACCTCACGTATGTCGTACCATACCATATCGTAGATAGCTATCTTCGGATGTGCCGGATTACCTTAGTTGACCACATACTAAAAACAAAAACTAAAAACAGAATTTCAATTGTACATAGAGTCTAGTCGTATTTATTCTTGTTCATTGTTGTTTGTTATAGTTTCTCGTGTTGCAGGTTGCATCTTATTACAACATTCAGTTGCATTGTATGGTTTATTTTCTGTCCTTTTTACATGCTTTATTTTGTATGGTGCATGCAACATTTGTATGAATGTACTTTGCTCCAATTCTGATCGGATATATTAGTGTATTTGAGTTTGGGTGTATATGTAACTATGTGTGTATATACTAGTGTGTATAGTTTTATATATATATATATATATATATATATATATATATATATATTAGTGAGAGGAGTATATATATACATAGTTGTGTTTGTGTTTGTGAGTTGTGTGAGCTTAGTGTGCTTGTGTTGTGCGAGAGGTGTGGTTCAACACACTGTAACTTTGAAACACAGAGCACAGTAGCAGACTCCAGTGCAGTCTTCAGTGCACTGTAATGGAGAGGGGCTCGTGCACCGAAACTGTGTAGAGGAGAACTCGGGCAGCATATCAGGAGCTCACTGGTGGTGCACATCAATATGAAGAGAGGCAGTGGCAGGCGAGGTCCAGTATCAGCTGAGCACAGCAGGTTCAGTGCAGTTGTAAACCCCCTCACTCAAAATTAGGTTTACTTGGCTTATATAGTGGAATTAGGGCTAGTTTGAACCCAATTAGAATTTAGAACACGACATTTGATTTAACTGTATATTATTTTATCACGTAGCGCACCTTACCGTTGCTTCGATAATTGGAGCACTACACTAGCCATTGCATTCCAACGAATTTCACGACCTTGTCCTAGACAAGCCCGCCTACCTTTCTGACCTTTGTGTAACTTATAATCAAGATCTCTGGTGCTACATCTTATTCGCACAATAAACGTCGCGGTCAAACCCAAACCCAAATTTTTACATGTATAAATATACTTTTTCTAGTTTTCTCCACCAAAAATAAACCACAAAAATAACAAACCCACTTTCTGTGCAAATTTCTAAATTTTGGGGACTTATTTGCAAAAGTGCAGTGAGGTGTCACCAGCCTATTGGTTTAAATCAAATGAAGAACCAAGCCCCTCTCTTTGACAGTTCCACTCATCCCCTCTCTCCTCCTTGGTTGGATATTCCCCTCATGTTGAACCTAGACCACTCATTCAAATGGAGCCATCTCCACCACACAATACCTTCACCTAGGTATATATACATATATATATTCCTCATAGACCCCCTCCCAATGCAAACTCCATCCCCATATGTACTTGGCCGGCCCTAAACCCTATGCTACCATCATCCTCATCCCCCACATGCAAAACCAACTCCTCCCCTATTAATTTTCATCATCACCATCACCCTACTCCTTCAACTCCAACCGAAACCCTAACCCAACCCTATTCATCACCCTCAATTCCGGCCACCCTCACCGGAGTAGCCCGCAACCCCTCCACCACTGCCGTACAGCACAGCCATCGTCCCCTCGACATCATCCCCGGTGTCCCGAGCTGCTTCACCAAGCCACCTCGACCGCTGTTCCTGCTCCCTTCTCCATCTTCTTTCCCCCTTCAGCCAGCCGACCGGAGACCCAAGCCCACCGTCGGACTCGACACCGTGCACGAACCCCTCGACACCTTGTACGAACCCCCTCCTCACCGAGCCGTGGATTGCCGGGAGCCGCTGTCCCGACCCTGGCCACCTGAAGCCTCCACTATCAACATAAACCTCATCACCATCACCTACATCGTCGTCCTCGCAATCGCTAGCATCCACATTGTCATCCCTGCCGTCATCGACCTCGCCCTCATCATCATCATCACCTCCATAGTCCTCATCGTTATCATCATCTTCATTAACACCAACCCTAATAACTTGTTCATCATCCCTATCATCAGGATCATCAACATTATCATCATTCCTATCATCCTCAATATTGTCATCACCGTCATCTCAAACCATCATCATCATCTCTCATTCTCAACACATAAAACCCTAATCATTGCCTCGTCATCTTCATTAGCACCATCATCCTCGCCATCACCATCTTCGTCATCTGTAATCATCATCATCGCTTCCATCGTCATCGTCATCCATATCGTTATCATCATCGTCGGCATAGTCATCACCTTCACCATCATCATTACTATCACTCCAGTCACCCTCTACAGCATCCTCCTCACCTCCTCACCTAATCACCATGATCGATATCACCCTTAACCATCACCCTTAGCAACCTCAAACATCGTCACCCTCGTCCTCATCGACATCATAAACCCGTCTGTAAACACCCTATTTTTTTAGAATAATTTTTAATATATTTTCGGTATTTTTTGGAAGACGAACCAAGGTAATTGGGAGTTAAGGATTTTTAAATGCAGTTTACTGGTGTTAAAATATGATGAAAATAAGATTTTATGGTGTAAAATGGAAAACCGGACATGTGGTATTTTTTGGTGAATTTATTGGACTACGGAAACGAGTTTTAGGACCTATAAACTTTTGGGATTGATAAACCGAACCAAACCAGAGCAAACCCACCCTGCCTGAACCGAACCCAGCCTATTGGGTCGGGTCGGGTCAGATCTGAGCCAAACCCGACCCGAAACCCGTGTGGAAACCCTAGCTACCGAATTTACTGTAGCCGCCGGTATAAAACCCCTTGGCATGCATGTCCAGCCCATCGCAGCACCCTTCCTCTCCCATCTCGAGCGCCGCCTCCATCAGCCTAACTCCGGCGCCGCCCTCCCATCTCGAGCGCCGCCGACCCGACTCCGCTGTGCTCGACGCCTCCCTCACAGACCCTCGCCGCCCGTCTCAACCCGTACGACGATCCCTCGACACCTCCACCGACTCGCAGCGCCAGCCCGTCGACCTCGCCGCTGACCCGACGCCCCAGCACCCCAACCCCGACGCCGTCCCCTCTGATCAACCCGACGTCCCCTCTACTCAGCTCCGGTGCCGTCGACCCGATCCGCTGCTGTCGACCCCGACCAGATCCGCTGCTGTCGACCCGGCCCAGATCCACCTGTCGTCGACGACCCGACGCCTCCCGAGCGCCACCCCACTGACCCGAGTCAGAACCCTAGCTCAGACTCTCGACAGACACGGGAATCCTCGACCAGGACACAAAGTTGACTCTCGGACACGTGGAATCCAGCGTTCACGGAGCCCCGTTCAGGTATCGTTTTCTCTCGTCTCGTAACTCCATTTGAGATTTCGTCAGTTGCTACGCGTAGACTGTATAACCCTCTCGGTGCCCGTGCAACCCACTCGGTGCACCGCGTCCTGTGGTGATCGCACACCGCGATCCAAAAATGGGAAAAACAATGCCCTGTATCACCCCGGAACTGAGTGCGCCCCGCCAAACGGGACGACTTGGTCGCACGCGGTCTTTACCGAAACATGCGCGTCGTTGATACGGTCGTGTGAGATTTCGCAGAACTCGATTCGGCTGTGCATGCACACCGGGATCAACGCGTATCCGCCGACGACACCCCGTATCCGTCCTTTCTGGAACACGCTGTAACTTAGTGTACACACGTCGGATCGAGACAAAACTTGCGCCATCGGACTCGTAGCAATACTCTGGTCCTGTGACCCAAGTTTGGTCCGATTCTGAGAACGTTGACAAAATCGCGTATCGTGGGCCCCACAGGCTCCACTTGAGGGGCGATTTTGTGATCGGCACATCGGAATCTAATTCTGGATGTTCCGTTGAGTTCGTATCATCGTTTCTGACTTGTAGACACTGAGTTTGAGGAATTTGGAGACCTTTGACCCTGACACACTTTTCGGTGCAAAGTGGCCTATATGTGGATCCCGCTTTGGCCCAAAAATGACCTTTTTGCCCCTGTGTCCGAATTGGATGTAAGGACAGGCATTTCTAGCAGTTTGACATCTTCTGAGACGGTTGGTGATGTTTATTACAGCTTTTGGAGGAGTACCTACAGGATCCACTGATACCGGGACAATTGTGGATACTCAACCATCAGGCAAGTGTACCTTGCCAAACTCTACAGTATTGTCATATATTTTCCTTGTTTCATTATATTGCTGTGCATGCTTAACCTAGGACCGTGTGACGTACCTAGCGTCCGATTATTAGTCGGGTGCCAATACTGTACGCGGTGTTGGGTACTGTCATCTAGAGATGGACATTCGTGACACTATACATTCTCGTACTTGTCTTACCAAGTACACCTTGACCCAGAACACTTGACACCATTCATGAGACAGGATCTTCCCGAAATATTTGTGGTGATTCTGTATAGGGTACAGGACTGGACATGGACATTATATTCTTATATATTGTATGACTGGTTGCATTAGCTATGATCCTGCGTGTCATGGACATGAGACGTGAGATTTTATTGGGTGGGAAGAGACACACAGGCTACAGGCTGTTTTATATATATGTTATTATTGAGAGGTCGTAGACTCTCGGAGCAGAGCTAGACCCACTACCGGGTATTACCGCTACCGGCTCCCCGACACAGAGCTTGTAGTGGCTCAGCCTGAGTACTCGTGATGCTCTCACTTGCATTTTTACTTAGATGGTTACTTACTTGCCCTATTTATTCCATTTATTTTCTACACTGTATTTATTTTGGCATGGGCTTTCTTGTACCTTGCTATGTCTCCTGAGGACCTGGATCCGGATTATGTCCCCAGGATTTGAGGACGAGATCTATCCCGAGGTATACGGGACCGGAGCAGGAGCTGATCCAGGAGCTGTACCGCCATCCGAGGACGAGGTGTTAGCCGAAGACTTCTCCTGAGCATCTATGTTTCATGCTCAGTATTTATTATTTATTTCAGTCATTTACTTTCTGGTCTGTTGAACCATTGTATTAGATATTTATCGGGTTGTTCTCCGAAGCATTTTGTTGAGACTAGCTGATGATTTACATTCCTTATTATTCTGTGGATCATATTTTATATCTTGTGTGGATGAGATTAGTTGTGCCATGATTGTCGTAGACTTTGTTTTACAGCTTAAGTATGTCCTGATGGATCCATTAAATTGGGTTTGTCCATCAGTGTGTGCTGCTGGCCATTGCCACGTGGCTAGTCCCTCGATATTTTGGGACTGGGGCGTGACATGGTTTTTGTGGTGGCCCATGCAGATCTACGACTAAATCGTTCATATTCAACTTAGGGACCGAACCAGCCTGCCCTAAGGATTGGATAAGTTCTAGGATTTCATCCATTATTTAACCCATTGTTGAACTCTATATCGAACTCAAAATTGTTACTTGAATTGCATCCTATTTTAATTCCTCTGAGCGTTCTTACAGTTTATCTTTTGGTTGCAGAGAAATGGATCCCAGGAACGGAGATAAGATTCCTTTGGACGCGCCACACGACGCTGTGGTTACTTATATAGACGGAGTGACTCTAGGAAATGGAGGACAAGCATCGCAGAGCGATCAAACCGGTCAGCCTAATCCAAGGTTCCGGAGAGATGACATCCCACCTCCACCACAGTTCACTCCCCAGATGCCAGTTTTTTCGCCCGGATAAGCCATGAACGGGCAACAGATATTCCAGATGATGTATGCCATGATGCAGGCCCAGCAGCAGATCCAGCAAGAGGCCCATCGCCAGGAGGCAGAGTATCTGAGGACCAGCCTGGTATCCGCATTGGAGCAGGCAAATCCACCAACGAGGTGAACAGCGACGGGATCTATCACCGATTTTCGTCATCTCAAGCCTCGCACATTTTCTGGTAAGGAAGGGCCAACAGAAGTTCATGAATGGCTCACTAACATACAGCATCAGTTGGAAGCCGCTGAACTTCCAAGAGAGAAGTGGATGACTGCAGTCAGAATATAGTTAACTGAAAATGCGCATCACTGGTGGCTAGCAGAAGAAAGGAGGCTCGGACAGGACCGAGTCACTTGGGAAGAGTTCTCCAGACTCTTCCAAGAGATGTACATTCCAGCAGTTGCACGGTCAGAGCTCAGAGACAAGTTCAACCGCCTCATCCAAGGCAGTATGACAGTGGAAGAATACAACGCGAAATTTATACGCCTAAGTCGCTTCGCTCCAACATTGATCTCGACAGAGGAAGAGAAAGCTAAAAAGTTCTTTGACGGACTGAAGTTCGAGCTCCAGAGATTGATTGGCTCGGTCGCACCTACATCCTATACCGACGTCCTTGCAGTAGCACGACGCATGGAGTGCATCACTAGAAGGGAGTCGAATCTGAAGAGGCCAAACACATCAGCACTATCCAAGACAGCACCTGGAGATTCTGCAAAACGATTCCAGAGGAGTATATCGGAGAAAATAGCACATAGGGACAGACCTCTTCCTACTTGTCACCACTGCGGCAAGGTAGGACACATTGAGAAAGAATGCAGGCGTAAGTTGGGACTATGTCTGAGCTGCGGATCCAACCAGCATTTTTCCAGGGACTGTTCTGAACGCAGAGACGGAGCACCGAGACTAGCTTTACCTGCACCAAGACCAGCTTATCCAGCAGTAGGAGCACAGCAGACAGGAGCTGGAGGAGTTAGACCACCAGCTACGGGGGGCTACCAGTAGAGACCACCACTGGCACCACAGGCAGCCCTATTTCAGCAGCAGCAGCAGCAGAGAGGTCCAGCTCAGGGAAGAGGCCAGGCATTCACATTAGCTGTTGAGCAGGAAGCTACTGCAGGCGAGGTCATCGCAGGTACTATTTTAGTAGCTTCATTACCAGCTGTAGCTTTATTTGATTCTGGATCATCGCATTCATTTATAGCAGCTAGCTTTGTAGCCACCCATAGAGTAGCTACCGCACCCCTTCCGACGATGAAGAGAATTCTTATGGGAGGTAGAATTATTCCGGTTAGTGACGTCTGTAGATCATGTTCTGTAGTAGTTTGTGGCAGGGAAATACGAGCTCAATTTCTGATATTTTCTATGCCGGATTATGATGTCGTACTTGGTATGGACTGGTTAAGTCAGTATCATGCGACTCTTGATTGCCGACTTGGGAGGGTTATATTTAGACCGCCTGGACATCCAGAATTTGAGTTTCTTCGAGGAGCAGTAGAGCAAGGAGTTCAGCCAACTCTTAGGGTACTATCTGTAGAAGGGGAGACAGGCTACCCAAGAGTCATATCAGAATTTGTGGATGTATTTCCTGATGATCTTCCAGGTTTACCACCTGATCGGGAAATAGAATTCATAATAGACTTAACTCTAGGAGCAGAGCCTATCACTTCATCAGTATATCGGCTAGCACCTAAGGAGTTAGTGGAGTTGAAAGAACAGGTTGATGATCTTCTGGAGAAGGGTTTCATTCAGCCCAGTATTTTATCTTGGGGAGCACCCATATTATTTATGCCGAAGAAGGATGGAACAGTACGGTTGTGCATTGACTACAGGGTACTGAATGTTGTGACCATCAAGAATAGGTATCCCTTACCACGCATTGATGATCTATTCGATCAGTTGAGTGGTGCAAGGGTATTCTCGAAGGTTGACCTACGATCCGGCTACCATCAGATCAAAGTAAGGAAAGAAGACGTACCGAAGACAGCTTTCAGGACCAAGTATGGACATTATGAGTTCTTGGTAATACCGTTTGGTTTAACCAACACGCCAGCAGTGTTTATGAGTTTAATGAACAGAGTCTTTCATCAGTTCTTGGATAAATTCATGGTGGTGTTCATTGACGACATTCTCATATATTCCAAGAACCACGAAGAGCATGAGGATCATCTCAGAATCGTGTTAGAGACCTTGAGACAGGAAAAGTTATACGCCAAACTCAGTAAGTGTGAGTTCTGTATGGACAAAGTATCTTTCTTGGGACATATCATCTCAGGAGAAGGACTTTCAGTGGATACAGAGAAAGTTGCGGCAATAGAGACTTGGCCTACACCCACATCAGTTACAGAGGTGAGAAGTTTTCTCGGACTCGCGGGATATTACCGAAGATTTGTAGAAAATTTCTCGAGGATTGCAGAACCGATGACGAAGCTGACACGTAAAGACCAGGAGTTTATATGGACAGAAGACTGCCAGAAGGCCTTCGAAGAACTGAAGAGAAGATTAACAACAACACCTGTCTTGACTCTTCCTTCAGGGTCAGGAGATTTTGTTGTTTACAATGATGCATCGGGTAGTGGACTGGGATGCGTTTTAATATAATATGGCAAAGTTATTGCTTATGCATCAAGACAGTTGAAGGTCCACGAGAAGAACTACCCAACCCACGATCTGGAGTTAGCAGCAGTTATATTTGTATTGAAGATTTAGAGGCACTACCTTTATGGAGAGAAAGTAGACATCTTTACAGATCACAAAAGTCTGAAGTATGTATATACTCAGAAGGAGCTTAACATGAGGCAGAGGCGTTGGCTTGAATTGATGGTAGATTTTGAACATAGATCTACAGTATCATCCGGAAAGGCGAATGTTGTAGCAGACGCACTAAGCAGGAAGCCTACGGCTTATTTCTTGACGATGCAGCCCGAGTTATTGAGAGATCTACAGGAGCTTCAGATAGAGGTTGTTTTACCAGGACAAAATGGCTTGATGGCTAATCTTGAAATTAAATCATCACTCGTGGAGAAGATTAAAGAGGCATTGCCCACCGATGCTAGATTTAGAAGACTCAAAGAGAGGACAGAAGCAGGCATGCAGACAGGACTTCGCATACACGAAGACGGGACATTGAGGTTTGGAAATCGCCTGTATGTTCCGAATGGAGAATTGAGACAGGAGTTAATGACTGAAGCACATAGCTCTATGTACTCTGTTCACCCAGGAGGAACCAAGATGTACCGAGACTTGAGACAGTATTACTGGTGGCATGGAATAAAAAGAGAGATTGCAAAATTTGTGGCCAAATGCTTAGTCTGCCAGCAAGTAAAGGCCGAACATTAGAGGACTGCAGGTATGTTACAGCCGCTTCCTATACCAGAATGGAAGTGGGAACATATCACGATGGATTTTGTCACAGGATTTCCAAGGAGCCCCAGCGGAAGAGATGTAGTATGGGTTATCGTGGATAGACTTACTAAATCGGCACACTTCTTGCCATTTAGAGTTGGACAGTCCACAGAGGTACTAGCCGACATGTATATGCGACAAATTGTCAGATTACATGGAGTGCCGGTTAGTATTGTATCGGATCGAGATTCGAGATTTACCTCTCATTTCTGGAGAAGCATGCAAGAGAGTCTGGGCACCAGACTCAAATTTAGCACGACTTACCACCCACAGACAGATGGCTAATCGGAGCGCACCATTCAGATCTTGGAGGACATATTGTAATCATGTATGCTAGACTTTGGAGGATCTTGGGAAGATCATTTGCACTTGATGGAGTTCTCCTACAATAACAGTTATCAGGCCAGCTTTCAGATGGCACCATTCGAGGCATTATACGGAAGGAAATGCAGATCGCCTATATGTTGGAGTGACGTTGGTGAACGTCAAATACTGGGTCCAGAATTGGTAACGCAGACAGTGGAAAAGGTGAAACAGATTCGGAATCATCTACGAGCAGCCCAGGACAGACAAAAGCATTGGGCAGATACACACAGACGTCCCCTAGAGTTAAAAGAAGGAGAGCACGTGTTCTTGAGGATTTCGCCCACTCGTGGTACTATCAGATTCGGGAGCAGAGGCAAGTTGAGCCCAAGGTATATTGGGCCATTTGACATTCTAGAGCGCGTTGGTGAGGTGGCTTATCATCTTGCATTACCTCCATCCTTAGAGGGAGTGCATGACGTATTCCACGTCTCACAACTGCGCAGGTACGTGACCGACCCAAGTCACGTAGTCGATCATTCAGAGATCGTAGTGGGCCCTAGCTTGAGATATGAAGAACAACCAGTGGGCATCCTTGACGTCAGTGAAAAGACATTGCGGGGAAAGACAATCAGAGTGGTTCGTGTAGCTTGAAAACATCATTCTCCTGGCGAATCGACTAGGGAACGAGAAGATAGTATGCGCCAGCGTTACCCCCACTTGTTTGAGGAGGCAGTTATAAACTAAGCCACCTTGTATTTTCATAATTATTTCTTTAGTAGCTTATTCTTTGATTGCGAGGACACAATCCTTTTAAGGAGGGAAGATTGTAAATACCCTGTTTTTTTAGAATAATTTTTAATATATTTTCGGTATTTTCTAGAAGACGAACCAAGGTAATTGGGAGTTAAGGATTTTTAAATGCAGTTTACTGGTGTTAAAATATGATGGAAATAAGATTTTATGGTGTAAAATAGAAAACCGGACATGTGGTATTTTTCGGTGAATTTATTGGATTCCGAAAATGAGTTTTAGGACCTATAAACTTTTGGGATTGATAAACCGAACCAAACCAGAGCAAACCCACCCTGCCTGAATCGAACCCAGCCTATTGGGTCGGCTGGGTCGGATCTGAGCCAAACCCGACCCGAAACCCGTGTGGAAACCCTAGCTACCGGATTTACTGTAGCCGCCGGTATAAAACCCCTTGGCATGCATGCCCAGCCCGTCGTAGCACCCTTCCTCTCCCATCTCGAGCGCCGCCTCCATCAGCCTAACTCCGGCGCTGCCCTCCCATCTCGAGCGCCGCCGACCCGACTCCGCTGTGCTCGACGCCTCCCTCACAGACCCTCGCCGCCCGTCTCAACCCGTACGACGATCCCTCGACACCTCCACCGACTCGCAGCGCCAGCCCGTCGACCTCGCTGCTGACCCGACGCCTCAGCACCCCAACCCCAGCGCCGTCCCCTCTGATCAACCCAACATCCCCTCTACTCAGCTCTGGTGCCATCGACCCGATCCGCTGTTGTCGACCACGACTAGATCCGCTGCTGTCGACCCGGCCCAGATCCACCTGTCGTCGACGACCCGACGCCTCCCGAGCGCCACCCCGCTGACCCGAGTCAGAACTCTAGCTCAGACTCTCGACAGACACGGGAATTCTCGACCAGGACACAAAGTTGACTCTTGGACACGTGGAATCCAGCGTTCACGGAGCCCCGTTCAGGTATCGTTTTCACTCGCCTCGTAACTCCGTTTGAGATTCTGTCAGTTGCTACGCGTAGACTGTATAAACCTCTCGGTTCCCGTGTAACCCGCTCGGTGCACCGCGTCCTGTGGTGATCGCACACCGCGACCCAAAAACGGGAAAAATAATGCCATGTTTTACTCCGGAACTGAGTGCGCCCCGCCAAACGGGATGACTTGGTCGCACGCGGTCTTTACCGAAACGTGCGCGTCGTTGATACGGTCATGTGGGATTTCGCAGAAGTCAATTCGGATGTGCGTGCACACCGGGATCAACGCGTATCCGCCGACGACACCCCGTATCCGTCCTTTCTGGAACATGCTGTAACTTAGTGTACACACGTCGGATCGAGACAAAACTTACGCCATCGGACTCGTAGCAATACGCTGGTCCTGTGACCCAAGTTTGGTCCAATTCTGAGAACGTTGACAAAATCGCGTATCGTGGGCTCTACAGGCTCCACTTGACGGGCGATTTTGTGATCCGCACATCGGAATCCAATTTTGGATGTTCCGTTGAGTTCGTATCATCGTTCCTGACTTGTAGATACTGAGTTTGAGGAATTTGGAGACCTTTGACCCTGACACGCTTTTCGGTGCAAAGTGGCCCACATGTGGACCCCGCTTTGGCCTGGAAATGACCTTTTTGCCCTTGTGTCTGAATTGGATGTAAGGGCAGGCATTTCTAGTAGTTTGACATCTTCTGAGACGGTTGATGATATTTATTACAACTTTTGGAGGAGTACCTACAAGATCCATTGATACCGGGACAATTGTGGATACTCAACCATCAGGCAAGTGTACCTTGCCAAACTCTGCAGTATTGTCATATATTTTCCTTGTTTTATTATGTTGCTGTGCATGCTTAACCTAGGACCGTGTGACGTACCTAGCGTCCGATTATTAGTCGGGTGCCAACACTGTACGCGGTGTTGGGTACTGTCATCTAGAGATGGACATTCGTGACACTATACATTCTCGTACTTGTCTTACCAAGTACACCTTGACCCAGGACACTTGATACCATTCATGAGACAGGATCTTCCCGAAATATTCGTGGTGATTCTGTATAGGGTACAGGACTGGACATGGACATTATATTCTTATATATTGTATGACTGGTTGCATTAGCTATGATCCTGCGTGTCATGGACATGAGACGTGAGATTTTATTGGGTGGGGAGAGACACACAGGCTACAGGCTATTTTATATATATATTATTATTGAGAGGTCGTAGACTCTCGGAGCAGTGCTAGACCCACTACCGGTTATTACCGCTACCGGTTCTCCGACAGAGAGCTTATAGTGGCTCAGCCTGAGTACTCGTGATGCTCTCACTTGCATTTTCACTTAGATGGTTACTTACTTGCCCTATTTATTTTATTTATTTTCTACACTGCATTTATTTTGGCATGGGCTTTCTTGTACCTTGCTATGTCCCCTGAGGACCTGGATCCGGATTATGTCCCCAGGATTGAGGACGAGATCTATCCCGAGGTATACGGGACCGGAGCAGGAGCTGATCCAGGAGCTGTACCGCCATCCGAGGACGAGGTGTTAGCCGAAGACTTCTCATGAGCATCCATGTTTTATGCTCAGTATTTATTATTTATTTCAGTCATTTACTTTCTGGTCTGTTGAACCATTGTATTAGATATTTATCGGGTTGTTCCTCGAAGCATTTTGTTGAGACTAGCTGATGATTTACATTCCTTATTATTCTGTGGATCATATTTTATATCTTGTGTGGATGAGATTAGTTGTGCCATGATTGTCGTAGACTTTGTTTTACAGCTTAAGTATGCCCTGATGGATCCATTAAATTGGGTTTGTCCATCGGTGTGTGCTGCTGGCCATTGCCACGTGGCTAGTCCCTCGATTTTTTAGGACTGGGGCGTGACACCGTCACCCTTGCCAGACAACCCACAATAGTTACCTCGATTCCCGTACCCGTGCACGCTGACCCCGAGGATCTATTGGATTGGTTCTACGCGACTTTCGGAGCTGGTTATTGGTGCTACGCAGTCTTCTTGCCAGGCAAGTATACCTTGCCTTGTTATACTGTTTAATTTCTGTATTTTAGCTGCCTATTCATTGTTTTAGCTATGATAACTTTGCGCGTCCGAGAGAGACTCGGGTGCAGTCAATGAATGCGTTGACGCTAGGACTTGTGTCTGACCTAGTGTCCAGTAGACCCACCTAAAGTTGTGGAGTTATTGGTATGACTCCCAGGCCTTGACACATCTCGTACACGTGTTATGAGTCTCATGTAGGGCACGGTCCCGCGTATGTGGTTGGCCACCTGTACGTGTAGGCGTGCGACGGATAAGGTATAACTGGTAATAGTGATGCATGTTAGAAGACTAGCATTTATTAGTAGGTGGAGCATAGACTAGCGTGGTACGATAGTCCCATCCCTGTCCTTGTTTGGTTGTAGGGATGGACCCTTGCTCTAACGTAGACTATGAGCCAGAGTTACGATGCCCTGGCGTAGTAGCTGAAGCGTGTTGTGGATACAACATGCTTAGATCATTGGGCGGGGAGGACGACTAGTAGGCGTATGGGACACCCACCTCCTTTATACAGATACAGCACTCGACGAAGTGATACGGACGTATATATATATATATTGCAGATACCACGTACTTTAGAGTGTTGGATGTTACTTAGATATTTTGCAGATACCACACTCTAAAGAACGTTGGATGTTATACTATTTCAGATACCATGCTCCTCGGAGATGGACGTTATCAGAGTGCCCATGGTCTGGGGGCATATGTGGCATATACTAGTCAGTCATGACGATTGGTAAATTACGTCAGCATATGTCTAGCCTACACTTTCCCATATGTACCAATGTTGTCCTCAAATTGCATTCACTTAGATGGTTAGGTCACCTTGGAGTTATTTATTCAGTATTTACTTTACGGCATGTTTTATGTATCTTGTTACGTCCCTCTGAGGACCTGGTCCCTTTTCAGGTGTATTATTCATTAGTGTTTGCAGGAGCGCAGATCCGGACTGGCTACGTATTTTGCGATGAGGTCTTCTTGTCGAGCCTATGACTGGTAGTTGATATTCTTATATGTATGTATCTTGACTATTCTATATTTTAGTTCGGCAGTGGATTTGTGTCCATCCGACTATCACCATTAGATGCTTTATTTTGAGTTCTAGCTATAGGTATTGGTTATTCCATTATATTCGATTTTTTGTGGATGAGATTTAGCTAGGCCCTGTGATTTAAATGTTTACCACTTGTGAATTGTTATTCATATTATAGCGTACGTGTGTTATGGTTTCCATATATTGGAGTGCCATTTTCATACGGCTGGCATGCTTACGTTTCCTGGTCCTACGTATTTTGGGACTGGGGCGTGACATATTTTTGTGGTGGCCCATGCAGGTCAGAGCATATTGTCTCGGTTACGTTACTGTACCGAGCAAGCCTGCACCTAGGATTAGAGTATAGGATCTCATCCACAACTAACTATGACTCATCCTCCTTCCAATCCATTCTATTTGAATAACTGCATCCTGCTTGATTCATGTGCTTCCCTATTATTTCCTTGAGTGTAGCCTTCTCCTAGAATATAGAAGTCCTTGTTGTTAGATAATAAGTAGGGTAACCTTCCTATTAAGAGTAACTAGAACCCTGAGACGTCACTAAGTCTAGAATATTTAAGTAAACCCTAGCATCATTATCTAAAGAATGGCTAATCATTATTCCTTGACATAATTATAAATGACTTAAGAGTAGTATAGGCACTACTAGAGCTAGTTAGAGATTTGACCCTAATGTTTGACCCTAGTATTGATGAACCAATAGAAATTCGAGATCGAATGTAGGGACTGAACCTAATGTGCATAGTGAGATAGTGTTAGGATATAGATTCTTATCGTGAGATTAGCATGCAGTACCTCAGGAAGCCCAGAGCAACGAGTATGACATTCCCCTTGAGATCATACCTCAAACACGGAGAATTGCTCACCACCTTCCACTTAGGAAACCATGATATTATCTTGAGTCCCTCTATTTTAATTTTATATCTTGTTCCTCCAAAACCTTTGCGTTCGCTAATTACGCGAAGATTAAATTATGATTCTTCTTTTCTCCATCTTTTAACTAGTGCCACTCGACTCCTCTGATTATAAGCCGAGTGATCTTCTTCTACGATAGGATATATAGTTTACTAGGATGATAATTGTAATCTTGAACTTTGAATTTTTGTGCATGGTAGTTAGAATTTGATAGTTTGAGTGGTTCCCCTAGATTGTGATATGATTATTCTTAGTTTTAAGTCACGTAACATGTACCCCACCTCAATATAGATTATATCCTCTTTTTCCCTTGAAGACCAGTAACTTCTCTAGTCATACTTTTGATACTTGTTCTATGAACACTATGAATAAGATTTAAGATGACCGTGACCTACATGATACAATAGGAGACCCAATTGAGTACTAAGATCCGTTCCTCGTATAGCCCAATAAGAATTTGTATTTTACTTACAAGAACTTTATTGATTTGTAGGATCCCCTTAAGACTGTCACAGTATTAGTATATTGTTTTGAGTTGGGTAGGATGCCTCACGACATAGTATTACATAGCCCTATTTACCCACTGACGAAGTATAATAGGATGACACAACCTTAGACTTGCATAAAGAGATAGTGTTTATTCAGACTGTAGAAATTAAAGGTCCATACCCCTATTTGGTCAACTAGCGACTTAGATAAGGAGGGAGTATGACAACTGTAGAGATTGTAGAATCTTAATTTTTTTCTTGTTTGGTTTTGTGAACTTAAATTATTTTGTAATTTCTCTCATCATAACCTAGCGTGCTTATATTTTTGTACTACCTCGACTTATGCTGCTGTTACAGCCTAGTTTTGCATGCTCAGTCTTTTATCGAGCTTGTTCATGACATATGTATTATTGGATGCGTATACTAATACATTTTAGAGTCAGTATACTACGGTCTGATCAACCATAGTGAGCTTGGTTCGCCCTTCGCATAACTACTTTACGTTGATTGAGATATATATAGTGATTAGTAGACGAATGTACTTGCCCTCTAGATATGTCTGAGCATATCGTATCCGTTACATAACTGTACCGATGCGAGCATGTGAATAGGAATTACCAAAATAGGATTTCAATCCACAACTGCCTTGACAATTTCCATTGAATTCTTTAAACAGCTTGATCCCCATACTCCTAATCTATTACCTCCCCCTTGAACTCTTTATTATTGTTTCCGTCTTCCCTTATTTCGGAAAGACGAAACCTCGTGCTCAACATAAGTTGGTATACGGATAGTATTAGATGTACCCTATGGACCAAACACATTAATTGATAATTATTTTGTAACCAAGGGCATGCCACATGCAATATATTTGGCGTTAAAATTTTGAGGAATGAGTAACATCGATTAATTAAAATTGAGGAATAAGTTTTCTTAAATGAAAGAGCCTTATGTGATTGATGGGTAGATCCTAAGTTGGGTAGCAGTTGCATTGTTAACTCAAGAGAAACTTCTCTTAGATTGTGATCGAAAAAAATTGGATGAAGAGGCTCAAGTCATTATAAATTGAGAATTCTAGAAGAATGATTAATATGATGAAGGATTGATGAATTTTAAAAACTGGGATATGGCAAACCAAATACCGGTACGTGAGCATATGATTTAAAATTTTAATATTGAAGGTTGAATCAACGATTTAAACCTCGAGTAAAATAAAGAGAACTCTAAACATGGACATGGACATGGACATGGACGGATTAAATTTCAAATTTGAGGATTAAATTAAAAGAAATTTTTGATTGCAGGATTACCTATTTGAACTATTAAGGATATAAATTGAATTTAAATTGGAAGAGTACAAAAGTTCATAAGTTGAAAAATAGGAGGAAAAATATTGATTAGAATCATTTCTAAAAGAGATCTTTTTTTTGAAGATCGCGATATAAAAATTTGATATGCGAGGATGTTATAAGGATTAAAATTAAAACTGGATGTTGATGAGGGAGTACGATAGGTTAAAATTTGATTTGGACAGTGACCATCCAAATTTTGAAGTAATTACGAAGGATTGATTAAAATTTTAATTATCGCAAAGATATCGCGATTGACTTGTCTTATGTATGTAAAGGGATAACAGACTATGCCTTATTTTAATTTCGAGACAAAATTATTTTTAAGTTGGGTAGATTGTAAACCCTCTCACCTGAAATTAGGTTTACTTAGCTTATATAGTGGAATTAGGGCTAGTTTGAACCCAATTAGAATTTAGAACACGATATTTGATTTAATTGTACATTATTTTATCACGTAGCGCACCTTACCATTGCTTCGATAATTGGAGCACTATACTAGCCATTGCCTTCCAACGAATTTCATGACCTTGTCCTAGACATGCCCGCCTACCTTTCTGACCTTTGTGTAACTTATAATCATGCTCTCTGGTGCTACATCTTAGTCGCACAATAAACGTCGCGGACGTTATTTCCTAATTCTATAAATAAATCCCGATTTTGTACCCTTGTGCGTTCCAATCAAAATTGGAGACATAATCTTGACCGTTTTGTACCACCTAAATTTTATTAATATTTATACTATACCCTCTACGTCCCTGACACTTGTGGCCCACCTAATTTTATCTCCATGTACCCCAAATTAAATCCAGAACACCGTGCACGATAATTTTAATTTAATTAAATCCAATTTCTGTCTTTGCACAATTTTTCCAATTATTGGGCACTTTTATGCAAAGGCGTATTGAGGTGCCCCCACCATAGGACAATACGTGAAGAAACTCAATTTTCTCTTCACGTGGATTTTTCATAATTTTTAGGGATGTGCAACGCGCGCACATCGCCCCATATATTAAATCTACCCTTGCATTTAATTAATGCAAATTCTAGCCCTCCCAACATCCTCATGAGAGCCGAAGCCCAAGCCCAAGGAGCATTGACCAAGCCCAAATCCTAGGTCAAACCCAAGCCTAAATTTCTATATGTATAAATATATTTTTTCTAGTTTTCTCCACCAAAAATAAACCACAAAAATCCCAAACCCACTTTCTGTGCAAATTTCTAAATTTTGGGGACTTATTTGCAAAAGTGCAACGATGTGTCACAATCATATTGGTTTAAATCAAATGAAGAATCAAGCCCCTCTCTTTGACCGTTCCACTCATCCCCTCTCTCCTCCTTGGTTGGATATTCCCCTCATGTTGAACCTAGACCACTCATTCAAATGGAGCCATCTCCACCATACAATACCTTCACCTAGGTATATATACATATATATATTCCTCATAGCCCCCCTCCCAATGCAAACCCCATCCCCATGTGTACTTGGCCGGCCCTAAACCCTAAGCTACCATCATCCTCATCCCCCACATGCAAAACTAACTCCTCCCCCATTAATTTTCTTCATCACCGTCACCCTCCTCCTTCAACTCCAACCGAAACCCTAACCCAACCCTATTCATCACCCTCAATTCCGGCCACCCTCATCAGAGCAGCCTGCAACCCCTCCACCACTGCCATACAACACAGCCATCGTCCCCCCGACCTCATCCCCGGTGTCCCGAGCTGCTTCACCAAGCCACCTCGACCGCTGTCCCTGCTCCCTTCTCCATCTCCTTTCCCCCTTCAGCAAGCCGACCGGAGACCCAAGCCCGCCGCCGGACTCGACACCATGCACGAACCCCTCGACACCTTGCACGAACCCCCTCCTCACCGAGCCGTGGATTGCCGGTAGCCGCTGTCCCGACCCCGGCCACCTGAAGCCTCCACCTAGTCGAGCTCTCCTCCCTGCTCGACTCGACCTCGCTGGAGTCGAGCAGCAGCAGCTCCCTCTCTTCCTCTTCTCCACCTCACTGTCATCCCCTCCGGCAACTCGACCCCGCTGTTCGCCACACGTCGATGAACACACCTCTCCACTCCCTACTCCCTCCACCACCCTCTTCCTCCTGTGCACCGCTTCACCCCGAACCTCCTCCACGAGAACCGCCCTGACATCCTTCTACTCCTCCTCCTATCGACGGAGAGACACACCCCGACCACTACCTGTCCCTCTTCCCTGTCCCAGTCCAACCCCTCCTCTGGCCTAGCTCCTCCTCCTCTTCCACCAGCCTCCACCACCCCTTCACCCTCTTCCTCCTCTTCCCCGCTGACCTGAGCCGACCACGACCCACCAGTCTCCGTCCATCTCCGAAGCACCACCTCATCGCAGTATCAACCTTACCACCATCCTCCCAACTCATCTCCATTACCATCATACATAGTCATCATCTTCACCATAAAACTCTACTAACACTACCACCATCAACATAAACCTCATCACCATCACCTACATCATCGTCCTCGCAATCGCTAGCATCCATATTGTTATCCCTGCCGTCATCGACCTCGCCCTCGTCATCATCATCACCTCCATAGTCCTCGTCGTTATCATCATCTTCATTAACACCAACCCTAATAACTTGTTCATCATCCCCATCATCAGGATCATCAACATTATCATCATTCCTATCATCCTCAACATTGTCATCACCGTCATCTCAAACCATCATCATCATCTCTCATTCTCAACACATAAAACCCTAATCATTGCCTCGTCATCTTCATTAGCACCACCATCCTCACCATCACCATCTTCGTCATCTGTAATCATCATCATCGCTTCCATCGTCATCATCATCCATATCGTTATCATTATCATCGTCATAGTCATCACCTTCACCATCATCATTACTATCACCCCAGTCACCCTCTACAACATCCTCCTCACCTCCTCACCTAATCACCATGATCGATATCACCCTTAACCATCACCCTTAGCAACCTCAAACATCGTCACCCTCGTCCTCATCGATATCATAAACCCGTCACCCTTGCCAGACAACCCGCAGTAGTTACCCCGATTCCCGTACCTATGCACGCTGACCCCGAGGATCTATTGGATTGGTTCTACGCGACTTCCGGAGCTGGTTATTGGTGCTACGCAGTCTTCTTGCCAGGCAAGTATACCTTGTCTTGTTATACTGTTTAATTTCTGTATTTTAGCTGCATGTTTATTATTTTAGCTATGATAACTGTGCGCGTCCGAGAGAGACTCGGGTGCAGTCAACGAATGCGTTGACGTTAGGACTTGTGTCTGACCTAGTGTCTAGTAGACCCACCTAAAGTTGTGGAGTTATTGGTATGACTCCCAGGCCTTGACACATCTCGTACACGTATTGTGAGTCTCATGTAGGACACGGTCCTGCGTATGTGGTTGGCCATCTGTACATGTAGGCGTACGACGGATAGGGTATAACTGCTAATAGTGATACATGTTAGAAGACTAGCAGTTATTAGTAGGTGGAGCATAGACTAGCGTGGTACGATGGTCCCATCCCTGTCTTTGTTTAGTTGTAGGGATGGACCCTTGCTCTAACGTAGACTATGAGCCAGAGTTACGACGCCCTGGCATAGTAGCTGAAGAGTGTTGTGGATACAACATGCTTAGATCATTGGGCGGGGAGGACGACTAGTAGGCGTATGGGACACCCACCTCCTTTATATAGATACCGCACTCGACGGAGTGATACGGACGTATATATATTGCAGATACCATGTACTTTAGAGTGTTGGATGTTACTTGGATATTTTACAGATACCACACTCTAAAGAACGTTGGACGTTATACTATTTCAGATACCATGCTCCTCGGAGATGGACGTTATCAGAGTGCCCATGGTTTGGGGGCATATGTGGCATATACTAGTCAGTCATGACGATTGGTGAATTACGTCAGCATATGTCTAGCCTACACTTTCCCATACATACCAACGTTGTCCTCAAATTGCATTCACTTAGATGGTTAGGTCACACTGGAGTTATTTATTCAGTATTTACTTTATGACATGTTTTATGTATCTTGTTACGTCCCTCTGAGGACTTGGTCCTTTTTCAGGTGTATTGTTCATGAGTGTTTGTAGGACCGCAGATCCGGACTGGCTACGTATTTTGCGATGAGGTCTTCTCGTCGAGCCCATGACGGGTAGTTGATATTCTTATGTGTATGTATCCTGACTATTCTATATTTTAGTTCGGCAGTGGATTTGTGTCCATCCGACTATCACCATTAGATGCTTTATTTTGAGTTCTAGCTATAGGTATTGGTTATTCCATTATATTCGATTTTCTGTGGATAAAATTTAGCTAGGCCCTGTGATTTATATGTTTACCACTTGTGAATTGTTATTCATATTACAGCATACGTGTGCTATGGTTTCCATATATTGGAGTGCCATTTTCATACGGTTGGCATTGTTACGTGTCCTGGTCATTCGTATTTTAGGACTGGGGCGTGACATATTTTTGTGGTGGCCCATGCTGGTCAGAGCATATTATCTCAGTTACGTTACTGTACCGAGCAAGCCTGCACCTAGGATTAGAGTATAGGATCTCATCCACAACTGACTATGACTCATCTTTCTTCCAATCTATTCCATTTGAATAACTGCATCCTGCTTGATTCATGTACTTTCCTATTAGTTCCTTGAGTGTAGCCTTCTCCTAGAATATAGAAGTCCTTGTTGTTAGATAATAAGTAGGGTAACCTTCCTATTAAGAGTAACTAGAACCCTGACACGTCACTAAGTCTAGAATATTTAAGTAAACCCTAGCATCCTTATCTAAAGAATGGCTTATCATTATTCCTTGACATAATTATGAATGACTTAAGAGTAGTATAGGCACTACTAGAGCTAGTTAGAGATTTGACCCTAATATTTGACCCTACTATTGAGGAACCAATAGAAATTCGAGATCGAATGTAGGGACTGAACCTAATCTGCATAGTGAGATAGTGTTAGG
This sequence comes from Iris macrosiphon, assembly GCA_036927795.1. Classification (NCBI taxonomy): domain Eukaryota; kingdom Viridiplantae; phylum Streptophyta; class Magnoliopsida; order Asparagales; family Iridaceae; genus Iris; species Iris macrosiphon. Next base: position 74,681,830 of record JAYESA010000006.1, on the reverse strand, counting down.
ATATAGATTCTTGTCGTGAGATTAGCAGACAGTACCTCAGGAAGCCCAGAGCAACGAGTATTGCATTCCCCTTGAGATCAAACCTCAAACACGGAGAATTGCTCGCCACCTTCCACTTAGGAAACCATGATATTATCTTGAGTCCCTCTATTTTAATTTCATATCTTGTTCCTCCAAAACCTTAGCGTTCGCTAATTACGCGACGATTAAATTATGATTCTTCTTTTCTCCATCTTTTAACTAGTGCCACTCGACTCCTCTGATTATAAGCCGAGTGATCTTATTCTACGATAGGATATATAGTTTACTAGGATGATAATTGTAATCTTGAACTTTGAATTTTTGTGCATGGTAGTTAGAATTTGATAGTTTGAGTGGTTCCCCTAGATTGTGATCTGATTATTCTTAGTTTTAAATTACGTAACATGTACCACCTCAATATAGACTATATCCTCTTTTTCCCTTGAAGACCAGTAACTTCTCCAGTCATACTATTGATACTTGTTCTATGGACACTATGAATAAGATTTAAGATGACCGTGACCTACATGATACAATAGGAGACCCAATTGAGTACTAATATTCGTTCCTCGTATAGCCCAATAAGAATTTGTATTTTATTTACAAGAACTTTATTGATTTGTAGGATCCCCTTAAGACTGTCACAGTATTAGTTGATTGTTTTGAGTTGGATAGGATGCCTCACGACATAGTATTACATTGCCCTATTGACCCACTGATGAAGTATAATAGGAAGACACAACCTTAGACTAGCATAAGGAGATAGTGTTTATTCAGACTGTAGAAATTAAAGGTCCATACCCCTATTTGGTCAACTAGCGACTTAGATAAGGAGGGAGTATGACAACTGTAGAGATTGCAGAATCTTAATTTTTTTCTTATATGGTTTTATGAACTTAAATTATTTTGTAATTTCTTTCATCATAACCTAGCGTGCTTATATTTTTGTACTACCTCGACTTATGCTGCTGTTACAGCCTAGTTTTGCAAGCTCAGTCTTTTATCGAGCTTGTTCATGACATATGTATTATTGGATGCGTACACTAATACATTTCAGAGTCAGTGTACTACGGTCTGATCAACCATAGTGCGCTTGGTTTGCCCTTCGCATAACTACTTTACGTTGAATGAGATATATATAGTGATTAGTAGACGAATGTACTTGCCCTCTAGATATGTCTGAGCATATCGTATCCGTTACATAACTGTACCGATGCGAGCATGTGAATAGGAATTACCAAAATAGGATTTCAATCCACAACTGCCTTGACAATTTTTATTGAATTCTTTAAACGCCTTGATCCCCATACTCCTAATTTATTACCCCCCTTGAACTCTTGATTATTGTTTCCGTCTTCCCTTATTTCGGAAAGACGAAACCTCGTACTCAGCATAAGTTGGTATACGGATAGTATTAGATGTACCCTATGGGCCAAACACATTAATTGATGATTATTTTGTAACCAAGGGCATGTCACATGTAATATATTTGGCGTTAAAATTTTGAGGAATGAGTAACATGATTAATTAAAATTAAGGAATAAGTTTTCTTAAATGAAAGAGCCTTATGTGATTGATGGGTAGATCCTAAGTTGGGTAGCAGTTGCATTGTCAACTCAAGAGAAACTTCTCTTAGATTGTGATCGAGAAAAATTGGATGAAGTGGTTCAAGTCATTATAAATTGAGAATTCTAGAAGAATGATTAATATGATGAAGGATTGATGAATTTTAAAAACCGGGATATGGCAAGCCAAATACCGATATGTGAGCATATGATTTAAAATTTTAATATTGAAGGTTGAATCAACGATTTAAACCTCAAGTAAAATAAAGAGAACTCTAAACATGGACATGGACAGATTAAATTTCAAATTTGAGGATTAAATTAAAAGAAATTTTTGATTGCAGGATTACCTATTTGAACTATTGAGGATATAAATTGAATTTAAATTGAAAGAGTACAAAAGTTCATAAGTTGAAAAATAGGAGGAAAAATATTGATTAGAATCATTTCTAAAAGAGATTTTTTTAAAGATCGCGATATAAAAATTTGATATGAGAGGATGTTATACGGATTAAAATTAAAACTGGATGTTGATGAGGGAGTACGATAGGTTAAAATTTGATTTGGACAGTGACCATCCAAATTTTGAAGTAATTACGAAGGATTGATTAAAATTTTAATTATCGCAAAGATATCGCGAATGACTTGTCTTATGTATGTAAAGGGATAACAGACTATGCCTTATTTTAATTTCGAGGACGAAATTATTTTTAAGTTGGGTAGATTGTAAACCCCCTCACCCAAAATTAGGTTTACTTGGCTTATATAGTGGAATTAGGGCTAGTTTGAACCCAATTAGAATTTAGAACACGGCATTTGATTTAACTGTACATTATTTTATCACGTAGCGCACCTTACCGTTGCTTCGATAATTGGAGCACTACACTAGCCATTGCCTTCCAACGAATTTCACGACCTTGTCCTAGATATGCCCGCCTACCTTTCTGACCTTTGTGTAACTTATAATCATGCTCTCTGGTGCTACATCTTAGTCGCACAATAAACGTCGCGGACGCTATTTCCGAATTCTATAAATAAATTCTGATTTTGTACCCTTGTGCGTTCCAATCGAAATTGGAGACATAATCTTGACCGTTTTGTACCACCTGAATTTTATTAATATTTATACTGTACCCTCTACGTCCCTGACACTTGTGGCCCACCTAATTTTATCTCCATGTACCCCAAATTAAATCCAGAACACCGTGCGCAGTAATTTTAATTTAATTAAATCCAATTTTCGTCTTTGTGCAAATTTTCCAATTGTTGGGCACTTTTATGCAAAGGCGTATTTAGGTGCCCCCACCATTGGACAATACGTGAAGAAACCCAAATTTCCCTTCACGTGGATTTTTTGTAATTTTTAGGGATGTGCAACGCGCGCACATCGTCCCGTATATTAAATCTACCATTGCATTTAATTAATGCAAATTCTAGCCCTCCCAACATCCTCATGAGTGCCGAAGCCCAAGCCCAAGGAGCATTGACCAAGCCCATATCCTAGGTCAAACCCAAGCCCAAATTTCTACATGTATAAATATACTTTTTCTAGTTTTCTCCACCAAAAATAAACCACAAAAATCCCAAACCCACTTTCTGTACAAATTTCTAAAATTTGGGGACTTATTTGTAAAAGTGCAGCGAGGTATCACCATCCTATTGGTTTAAATCAAATGAAGAACCAAGCCCCTCTCTTTGACCGTTCCACTCATCCCCTCTCTCCTCCTTGGTTGGATATTCCCCTCATGTTGAACCTTGACCACTAATTCAAATGGAGCAATCTCCACCACACAATACCTTCACCTAGGTATATATACATATATATATATATATTCCTCATAGCCCCCCTCCCAATGCAAACCCCATCCCCATGTGTACTTGGCCGGCCCTAAAACCTATGCTACCATCATCCTCATCCCCCACATGCAAAACCAACTCCTCCCCCATTAATTTTCTTCATCACCATCACCCTCCTCCTTCAACTCCAATCGAAACTCTAACCGAAACCCTATGCTACCTAGGTATTGGTTATTCCATTATATTCGATTTTCTGTGGATGAGATTTAGCTAGGCCCTGTGATTTATATGTTTACCACTTGTGAATTGTTATTTATATTACAGCGTACGTGTGTTATGGTTTCCATATATTGGAATGCCATTTTTATACGGCTGGCATGCTTACGTGTCCTGGTCCTACGTATTTTGGGACTGGGGCGTGACAGCAGCCACCACTACACATATTGGTGCATTCACTGTGTAGCCGAGCACAGAATCAAGTAAAAATTTCACTATGCAGTTTTTCCCAAACACAGTTTCAAAGAGAGGGGGAGCCATCAACAAGCAAATACAGGAAGTCGGGCACTGCATTTAAGGGAAGTGCAGCAGCTACAGCTAGCTGTTGAGGCACAGTAGCTCGGGTAGTAGCTCAACAGTATCGGGTTCAGTCATTCAACTGTGCAATTCAGCATTTGTGTATCAGTCAGTCCAAGTATCAGTAGGATTAGTTTCAGTCAGTATTTCAGTGTAGTGTTAGTTTAGTTTGTTAGTTTGATTTAGTGAGTTAACCAAGATATTGGTTGTGGATAGTTAGTTGTTTAATTGCTTAGTAGTAGTTAGTTATGGTATATATTTATTGTTAGTAGTTAGTATCTATATATATTAGTATAGACACATATATGTGTTAGTATGCTAGTAACTAGTTAGCTACATATAACTATATATATATTTGTAACAGTTGATATTGTATAGTGGTTAGTTAGTATTTAAGGTTTGGTTTCAGTTAGTTTCAGTATTTAGCAATTAGTTAGTTAAGGTATTTGTTTAGTAGTTAGATACATTATAGTAGTTAGTTATATTTGTATTAGCTATATATATTAAGTGTTTGGGTTTTGGTATTAGTGTTAGTTATAGTTAGTATATTAGTTTGGGATTTTATATATATATATTGGTATTAGTTATATGTTAGAGTTTTGGATTACCTCGGGATACCAAGGTATTACCAAGGTATTGGGCCGATACCCAAGGTATTGACTTTGGGTATCGAGATAGGTGTGATACGCATTGGTGCAAGGCCAAGGTATCCTATTTTATTTGTATTGATATAGTATTATAATATTTGACTTGTATATATATATATATCTCTAAAACACTATTTTCATATACGGAAACTTACGTATCTTGGGATACGGCTTTTGAGTGACTTCTTGTATCTTAGTGCAGCTTGCATAGTTTTGTTTCATAGTGTATCGACTTAGTGACTTCGTGTTAGACTCTTGTAACTTAGATTTCATCGGTTTGACCTAGAAATGGCTTAATGACATAGAATTGTATCATTTCAACTGATTTGCATTCTAGAATCTTGTATTGATGCAACATACCATATATAGGTTGTGTGACACCAGCTTGGGCATCGAGAGACACACCTTGCTCAGGACTTCAGGCGAGTATATTTCTCTGTTAGTTTTTATTTCATGATAGTGTATATATCACTTTTTCTAAAAATGCATACTTGATTCTGATACTTGGTTACACGGACTGGTACTATATGGATCCCGTCAGGAGGTGTTATCCTCTACCGTGTTCAGCGGGTACTCATTCACATATATTTTATCGTGTGCATCGGGTATTGATTTTCATGTGCTTCTTGTGCATCCACTATTTCGTGTGCTAGTGTGACTATATCGTGTTCATGTATGTAACGTGTCATGATTGGATCCATGAGTATTAGTTGGAGAGGAGAGTAGAAGTTGGTTATGTGATCAAAGTCCTATTGATCTCATGTGCATGTTGATTATACACCTCACGTATAATGAGTTATATTTATACCTCATGTGCAACCTAAGCCGATCACATAACGAACTTGCACTCTAAACCACATAGCTAGTATTCTTATTTTCTACTTGCAGTTTATTTTTTGTATTTATTTTCCAATTCTTATTGTGGTTATTGTCTGTTCTCACCTGTATTGTACATTCTTACTACTTGTGCATCTTGTATCACTTTCTATTGCTCGTTATATATGCTCGATTATGTATTTGAAACTACTTTCAGAGGTATGTACTTCGCTCCAATCCTGACTGGATATATTTTTCAGATGATTGGCTAGAGGAGCCGTATCCTACGTATTATGGCTCACAGTAGGGTGAGACTTTAGAGGATACTCTCCTAGAGCAAGAGGACATAGTACCAGTGCCTGAGAAGGTTTAGTTTATGTTTGGCAATTTTTGTATTAGACTATTCTTTTGTTGAGATTCACAGTTGTTTTATTCTTTCAGAATGTGGATTATATCTTGTATTTTTCCCTTCGCTATTCCATTCGTGCATTATTGTTTCTTAGTTTGTTTTGTGATTGAGATTAGTTATACTTGTGAGATACCATATTGCTCCTCCGTTTGGAGTTGAGATGATTGACAGGTACCATATTATATTGTTGAGATGTTAGACAGTTAAAAATGACCCAGACATCGTTCTACCTTCGATTCTGCGGCGTAGGCTGGACATAACCACGTAATCGTGCTCGAATATCCGAGTGCGGGTCATGACATACTTTTCATCATTGTTTCCATTACAAAAAGAAATGCTTCTTTTTATATAAAGATTTTTTTAAAGAGTACAAAAGAATCCTAAATACACAAAGGATTCTAAGTACAAGAATGATCTGGAGAAGTGTGGCTGTGGAGATCAAATCTGTAGTCTACTTCTGTCCTCGGTTGATGATCCGAAGGTAAAGACTGGAAAGAAAACTAGCTAACTCTTGCTAACTGGCAAAAATAGACAACAAGTAGGTTCAATTCACTCAGCTTTCGATGGTTTGGGAAGTACATGTCCCTACTATTTATAGTCATTTACACCGTAACGATTATGTGCATGAAACTTGAAAAGTCACTATTTTCTGGCTTCATGCGCATAGGGCTTTACAATAACTCCAGCGCATATAGTGGATATGAATGTATACGTGCATCACGGTCTACTCGACACGTGGCATGCGTTACAAAACTTCAAAATTCCACATTAATACGATAACTATCGTCTAAAATGTGTGTGCATTCAATGTGTCTCTGAACGTACGTGTATTAATATGCGCATTCAATATGTATATTTATAACTATTCTCCTGCACATAGATGAGGAAAGAGAACTTCAAGGACTTGCATGCGCATGTATCCTTATGCGCATCTGGCCGAACGGTCATGCATAGTACCATGTGGCATCGTCTTACTGTATAAAAATAAAATATAATGATTACGTTGATATCTTCTCGTTTGGCGTGAAACCGTCGTCTACACAGTTCACGGAGAGGCACAACATTCAATGCAACGCTTTAAATGTGTTATCTTATGCGCATAGCTAAATGCAAATAGGTCTGAGCGCATAATCACATAATTACCGTCTTTGGCGCATGTCGCATAGGCGTTAGCGCATAGCACATGGCTTCTTCTTATGGCTTAAAAAGTCCATTGTCTTTGGCATTTAGCGCACATAACAGTTCTCCATAGAATCAACTTCATTGAACCAATAAATTATGCACACAGCCACAATGTGCATAGAAATTTTCATGCTTCTACAATCACACTGCCTGTATTGATTATATATCTAGCCACCTCCCAATATCATAAGTTCTATCTTAGTCACGTGTATGTCTAAACAGAGCTACTCGTGAGTACAAATTGAATCAAGTCTTTCATGATGCTCACCAAGGAGATCGACCTATTTAAGATTTCTTCTCCCTCCTGTCTGGGCAATAGGACCAATTGTTGTAGGGGAGCCAATCTTTCCAGTATTGTGTGATTTTGTGCTTAAAGTTCCAAAAATAACTAAATCAATAACACTTATATCATTTTTTACATGTCTTCTTCTAAGGATCACGTGGTTATATTCTCCTTCGCTTGTTCGAGTTTTATATGTACATCTAGCTTAACCACTTCAACAAGTAGACCTAGTAATAGTCAATGTAAGATGTAAACTGGTTCAATCTGTCACAAGAATAATGTGTTTGAAGTGTGACGCTTTCAAAGACGATGATAAGTGGCAATCCTAGGAAGATTCTCTCTCCAAAGAAGTATAATAATGTAGATAACTTCAACTTCTGAGCACAGTCAAGTTTGCTATGCATGTTTAGCTGGAGCAGCTGTTTCAGTAAGATTTTATTTCACCATTCCTACATAGCACCAAGGAATGCTTCTTCCAAGAATTGTTTATGGAATAATTATAATAACACAGGTAATTAAACATCAGGAATGTAAAAGTTTGTAAACATTTGCTAATTCTTTATGATCCAACAACTATAACATGGGGAAGCCATTAGGAATTAACATTAATGTCTATAGAAATCTTATCTCCCATAAACCATAAATGTCAAGTTTTTCTTTTTCAAGAATTTTCTTGACAATTGCGAAGTAAAGATCATACATAAATAGAGAATTTGGAGGCAGGTAAATTCTAAGGTAACAAAATAAAGAATAAATAAAATTTAATTTAATTTAATTCTTTTTAAATGAGATCTGAACATAATAGGATTTTGGAAACAGAAAGCATTGTTGAAAGACTATTATGTTAGAGTTAATCCTGTTGAGGAGGTTGAAACGGTTGTTATTTGGATTTTAATGAATCCCTAGTCTTTAGGAATTTTGTTTGTTCTATGTCGTTAATTTGTTTTGATTTGTTAGTTAGAATATGGTTAGATGGTCTACTTTTATGCATTCTGTTAGAGTTGTAAATGGCTATTTAAAGGCCAAGTTGAGGTTGAACATAATACAAATTATTCATTCTAAGAATCAAATACTCCTCTCATCTTATATTTGGTATCAGAGCTATGGCAACCAACGACGAGCAAAGCCCCACGACACAGACATCTATGAAGGAGAGCTCATTCACCTTCAAGTACCCTATGATGACACGGACCAACTACGCAGATTGGGCTCTCTTAATGAGAGTCAACATGCAGGCGCAAGGCCTGTAGGAGGCGATCGAACCTGGGAAAGCTGACTACCGCGACGACGGGATGGCCCTATTCGTTATACTCCGTGTCGTACCGCCAGAGATGCTTCGGACACTAGCAGTGAAAGACACTGCCAAGGAAGCATGGGACGCTGTGAAGATGATGCGGATGGGGGTCGAGCGCGTGCGTGAGGCCAAGGCGCAACACTTGCGCGCTGACTTCGAATCAATGAAGTTCAAGGACGGCGAGTCCGTCGAGGACTTTGTGATGCGGCTCACGGGACTCGTCAGCGACCTGCAACTACTCGACGACAAAATAGATGACGAGAAGGTAGTTAAAAAATTCCTTCAATTTATTCCATCCAAGTACACGCAAGTCGCCATCGCCATTGAGACTTTAGTGGATCTCAAGACGCTGTCAATTGAAGAGCTTACCGGTCGTCTTTTAGCCGTCGAGGAGCGGTACGATCTTGGCAGCAACTCTGACGACACAAGTAGCCGCCTTCTCCTCTCCGAAGAGGAGTGGCTCGCTCGCACGAAGTAGAGGAAGGAAGGCGAGGCCTACTCCATTGGTGGCAAAAGTTATGGTCGAGGACGCGGCAAGCCAAGAGGTCGTGGCCGCGGCAACAAGAACTACGACAACGGCAACGCGTCCGGTGGCACGCACGACAAGAAGGGTAAGTGCCACAATTGTGGCATCTACGGTCACTGGGCGAAGGACTGCCGCAAGCCAAAGCGCGATGAGCACGCCAATCTGACGCAAGTCGATGACGATGAGCCCGCACTGCTAATGGCGCAGGAGTACACTCTCGCCGAGACCACTGTGGGCATGACCAACAATGTCGTACTCGACGAGGTGCATGCTCAAGTGCATCTGGGCCGTGAGGACGACCACCACGACGAAGCATGGTACCTCGACACCGGCGCCAGCAACCACATGACGGGCTGCAAGGAGGTCTTCGCCGAGCTGGACACTGGAGTCATGGGCTCCATCAAGTTTGGGGACGGATCTATCGTCGACATCCGAGGGCGTGGCACAATGATGTTTACGTGCCAGAACGACGAGCACCGCGCCCTCACCGGCAACAACTTCATCCCGAAGCTATGAAGTAATATAATCAGCCTTGGGCAGCTCGATGAGAACGGCTGCCAAGTCTTGATCGAAGGCAGCGTGCTCTCGATTCGAGATCGTCAGCAATGCCTCCTCGCCAAGCACTACTCAATGACGATGCATGGCGGTGGCATGCACGGTTTAGCCACCTCAACTTCGAAGCACTCAGGAAGTTAGCTCGCCGCAACATGGTGCACGGGCTACCACAGATCGAACACTGTCAATCAAATCTGTGATAGTTGTCTTGCCGGAAAGCAGCGCCGCACGCCATTTTCGCAGGAGACCAAGTACCATGCTGACAACCTGCTAGATCTCGTTCACGGTGATATCTGCGGGCCGATCACACGGTGACACCTAGTGGTAAGCACTACTACTTGCTCTTCGTCGACGATTTTAGCCGCTACATGTGGTTGACGCTACTGGGTTCGAAGGATGAAGCACCGACAGTCATCAAACGCTTTCAAGCCCATGTTGAGGTAGAGACAGGACGCAAACTGCGTACGCTCCATACTGATTATGGGGGCGAGTTCACATCCATAGCATTTGGAGAGTATTGCACGGGCCTCGGCATCAAACGACAACTCACAGCACCATACTCACTACAGTAGAACGGCATCGTCGAGCGCCGAAACCAGACGGTCATCGTGATGGCGCGCAGCCTTCTGAAGGCAAAGTATATGCCCGAGAAGTTCTGGGGCGAGGCAGTCACGACGGCTGTCTACATCCTCAATCGCTCACCGACACGGAGCGTCGACGGCAAGACGCCATACGAGGCATGTCATGGACACAAGCCAAGCGTGCACTTCCTCTGCACCTTTGGCTGTGTCGCACATGTCAAGGTGGTCAAGCCGAACTTACATAAGCTAGAAGATCACGGCAAGCACATGGTCTTCATCGACTAAGATCCCGGCTCCAAGGCGTACCGGGTATACTACCCCGCTGGTAAGTGCGTGCACGTCACATGCGACGTTGTCTTCGACGAGGAAGCCAAGTGGGACTGGGGCATGCAAAACAACGTAGGTGAGACATTTACTGTTAAGTATACTATACCACATGTTGAACACGTAGGCATGCCGGTGTACGGGGGTGGCGAACCATCAACACCAGTGGCACCCAGTCCAGGGCCGTTGACGCCGGCATCCAGGGCAGAAACATCCGACTCGGTGGTACAACATGGAGTGGAATTTGTCTCGCCACCCACCAACGCCTCGTCCATGCTCAACACCGATGACGACGGGCCGCGCAGGTACAGGACCTTGGCGAGCTTGCTTGACACGACCACCGTCCGCGAGCTCAATGTCGACGAGCTGCTCCTCTTGGTTGACAAGGAACCTGCTGCTTCTTTGAAGCCGAGAAACATCGATGTTGGCGCTAAACGATGCTCAAGGAGATGAGCTCCATTGAGGAGAACCGTACATGGAACCTGGTAGACCTTCCACCCGGCCACCGTCCGATCGGTTTAAGGTGGGTCTATAAGCTCAAGAAGGACGAGCACGGCGCCGTCCTCAAGCACAAGGAGCGGCTAGTGGCAAAAGGATATGTGCAAAGGCAAGGAGTGGACTTCGACGAAGTATTCGCGCCGGTTGCTCGCCTCGAGTCCGTCCGTTTGTTGATCGCACTCGCCGCGCATGAGGGGTAGGCGTTACACCACATGGACGTAAAGACGACGTTCCTCAATGGCGACCTCAAGGAGGAGGTGTACGTCGCCCAACCTCCCGGCTTTGTTATCGAAGGACAGGAGCACAAAGTGCTGAAACTTGACAAGGCACTGTACGGGCTACAACAAGCACCGAGGGCTTGGAACACCAAGCTTGACAGTTGCCTACTGTCACTTGGTTTCAACCGGAGTGCACAGGAGCACGCTGTGTATACACGAGGCAAATTTCCAGCTCGCCTACTTGTGGGTGTGTACGTCGACGATCTCATCATCACCGGAACAGACCCATAAGATATTGCCAAGTTCAAGGAGGAGATGAAGGCCTTGTTCAAAATGAGTGACTTGGGATTGCTCACTTTCTACCTTGACATAAACGTGCAGCAGTCCAATGGCTTCATCACTCTCAGTCAGGAGGCATATGCGCTCAAAATCTTGGAGAAGAGTGGCATGGTGGATTGCAACCCGTGCCACGTCCCTATGGAACCGAGGTTCAAGTTAAGCGAAGTAAGCTCATCCCCTCCGACTGACGCCACATCCTACAGGAGCATTGTCGGGAGCCTCCGGTACTTGGTGCACACGCGTCCAGACATCTCGTACGCGGTGGTCTACGTGAGTCGGTTCATGGAGAATCCGACCACCGAACACCTTGATGCCGTCAAGCGCATCCTTCGCTACGTCACCGGCACACGTCACTTTGGTTGTCTCCACGCAAAGAAGGTGGAGGAACCACGGCTGATCGGCTACAGCGACAGCGACAGTGACATGGCATGTGACATCGACACCCGCAAGAGCACCACTAGCATATTATTTTTCCTCGGTCGTAGCCTCATTAGCTGGCAATCTCAGAAGCAGAAAGTCGTGGCATTGTCATCCTGCGAGGCCGAGTACATTGCCGCAACAACAGCGGCATGCCAAGGCATTTGGCTTGCAAAACTCCTTGGTGACTTAAAGAACAAGGAGGCCGGCAGCGTCATGCTCGAGGTAGACAGCAAGTCCGCCATCTCCCTTGGCAAGAATCCCGTCTTCCATGACCGAAGCAAACATATTGATACAAGGTATCATTTCATTCGGGAGTGTGTCGAGAGAGAGAATGTTGAGGTCGAGTACATCAACACTGAAAAGCAGCTAACAGACATTCTTACCAAGGTGCTCGGGCGAGTCAAGTTCATTGAGATGAGATAGAAGCTCGGCATCATAGAGGTGAATCTCATGCAACAGGCTTAGGGGATGATTTGTTAGAGTTAATCCTGTTTAGGAGGTTGAAGCGGTTGTTATTTGGATTTCAATGAATCCCTAGTCTTTATGAATTTTGTTTGTTCTATACCGTTAATTTGTTTTGATTTGTTAGTTAGAATATGGTTAGAGGGTGCTACTTTTATGCATTCTGTTAGAGTTGTAAATGGCTATTTAAAGGCCAAGTTGAGGTTGAACATAATACAAGTTATTCATTCCAAGAATCAAATACTCCTCTCATCTTACATATTAGACAATTTACAACCAGCCTGACGAAATGCATTGCAATATGAATTACCCGGTGTTATGACAACACATTATGTGATATTCAGATACTAGCCTGCAGATCCCTACTATGACATTTAGATAAGTTTTCCAAATAATCCACATATTAGACACCGAAGGCCTAACGAGTTAAGCAAATTAGTCCTTTTTTGGGGATCGAACTCGATTGTTCAGTAGACAATTAGTAGTAGTAGTAATTTACTCTGAAAGATGGAACGTCATTGAGGATACTGCCTATGATGCCCAGAAGTATGACTAATCTCAGACATTCCGTCCACTTAGATGACATCTGTGGCACAACAAAATAGAGTGTCCCGATCGATGATATAATAATATTGGTTCTAAAGCAAATAAAATAATTCCATTCTCCAAGTATTCACCCATAGTACCACTCCACCTCTTTCATCATACTATCCAAAATCCTAAGCCACTGGAAAATTATAATGCAAAGCCACACTGCAGCTATTTAAACGCTAAAACATATTATTTCTAACGGTTTAAAAACCACAAGCTAAGTTATCTAAAATCCACAAGGTAAGTTCAGGATTGGGGTACGACACATCTCAACTCCACAAGATGTTAATCTAAACGAAAAATAAAGATAAAAAATAAAGTCGCAAGCCAGTATCTGATACAAAATATTATAGTTCAGTACTACCATTTCACATTACATCATCAAGTTGTTCTACAAGAAATAAATAGTTACTATGTAATCTCTATAAAATCGAACATCTTAAATGGAATTATTGCTGCTAAATGCCTAACCGGATATGCAAATCTTAAATTTCTATTCTAAGGTGAAAGTCAAATAAGAATGAAAATCTACAACCTCAACTACAAGCTGAATAATCATATCTAGCAATTTACCTTTTTTTGAAAACTTGCATATTAAAAAAAAAATTAAAGCAACAAAGTGCACAGCTTGAAAAAACATGATATATTCTCATATAACAATTTGCCAAAAATTCTAAGAACAAAACAAATTTATAATTATGCCTCAAGATTCCATCTAGTGCAACATGCAGCCTATTATTTTGCCATTGAGCTTGTTAACCGCCATGAACAATCTACCGAGTGAATAAAAGAATATGGCCACACAATAAAAACATGCACGCACAACTCAAGGTTTTTCTTTGCTACCTACCTATGACTTTACTTCCTCACAATAAGATACCTATATAACAAAGTGTTGCTCAAGATTTCTTTGTTTATCGATTATATATAATAAAACATGTGTACAAAATATGTTATAAGAACAAATTACTGTAGACAGACGAAGAACGCCCACACATCTCTTTGCATAAAAGACCGAACTCAAGTGACCCTCGTGGTTACTGAAGAGAGAGATAAGATTCCGACTGGATGGCGGAAAGATCAGTGAATCGAACCACGGGGACGTATTATTCATTCCATTTATTAATGGTGGGAGTTGGAGGGAAGGGGTGAGGGGGCAGTAGACGGGTGCAAGCGAAATGCCGGACACATAAAACTAATATTGTGTGCATAAAACTAACGTCACATATATCCAAACATCTGAACGGGTTGGCGTGAATGCGGTCACAAGAACAACAACAACAACAACCCATCATCCTCCAACTTCCCGACCATCTTCTCCTTACTCAACAAGCTCAACCGCGGCGCCGACCCCTCTCCTGACACCATCACCTATGGCATCTTCATCGACTTCTGCGGCCGCTCCAACAATGTAGACCTCGGCTTCGCCGTCTTTGCATGCATGCTCAGACGCGGCTGGAGTGCCACCATTGTCATCCTCAACTCTCTACTCAGAGGTCTCTGTGTCAAGAAGAGTTTCGGTGAAGCAGCCCAGCTGCTCGACAAAATGCCTCAGTTGGGTTTTGTGCCAGACGTTGTATCTTACACTGCTGTCATAAAGGGTCACTGCGAGAGCGGAAACACGGACTTGGCAATCGATGTACTCAGGAAAATGAATACCAAACCCGATGTGGTCACTTACAATACAGTCATCAACGCTCGTTGCAGACAAGGAAAAATGAGTAGTGCTTCTGAGCTGTTCGAGGAGATGGTCAGCATGGGAATCAAACCGAATGTCCTTACGTACAATAGCATTATTAGAGGCCATTTGGTTCTTAGTCGCTGGAAAGAGGCCAGCGGAATCTTTAAAGAGATGGTCGATAGAGGACTCATACCAAATGTTATAACATTTTGCACGTTGATGGATTATCTTTGCAAGCAGGGAAAAACGACCGAAGCGCATAAGCTACTCGATTTGATGGTTGAAAGAGGTGAGAAACCCAATAAAATTACGTATAATGTACTACTGCATGGATATTGTCTCCAAGGCAGGTTCGAGAAAGTGGATGAGTTACTCAATTCTATGTCTCGTGAGGGTCTAAGGCACGACGTCCGTAGTTACACTGTTTTGATTGATGGGTACACTAAGAACCAGAAGATAGATGGGGCTATGGATGTGCTCAAGAAAATGCGAAAAGAAGGAGTGCAGCCGGACACTATTACTTACAATATTTTATTAGATGGACTTTGCAAGATCGGAAAAGTGGAGGAAGCTGAAGATCTCTTCCATCAAATGGTAACACAAGGCCTCTCTCCCGATATTATCACTTATAACACTTTGATTGATGGACTTTGCAAGATCGAAAAAGTGGAGGAAGCTGAAGACCTCTTCCATCAAATGGTAACTCAAGGTCTCTCTCCTGATATTATCACTTATAACACTTTGATTGATGGACTTGGCAAAATCAGAAAAGTGGAGGAAGCTGAAGACCTCTTCCGTCAAATGGTAACTCAAGGTCTCTCTCCTGATATTATCACTTATACCACTTTGATTGATGGACTTTGCAAAATCGAAAAAGTGAAGGAAGCTGAATACCTCTTTCGTCAAATGGTAACTCAAGGTCTCTCTCCTAATATTATCACGTATACCACTTTGATTGATGGACTTTGCAAAATCAGAAAAGTGGAAGAAGCTGAAGACCTCTTCCGTCAAATGGTAACTCAAGATCTCTTTCCTAATATTATCACTTATAACACTTTGATTAATGGATTTCTAAAATTAGGAAAATGGCAAGTAACTTCTAGATTGCTCGAGGAGATGAAGGATCAAGGGATTAAACTTGATTTTGTGACATTTAATACGATAATGGGTGCTTTGTGTAAAGAAGGAATGGTCGAAAAAGTTTAAAAATTATTAGATGTGATGATCCAAAGAGGTTTGGACCCCAATGTAGTAACGTACAATATGGAAGGATATTGCCTGATACAAGAAACAAGTAAAGCATTTAAAGTTTTTGAGCTAATTCTCTCACGGGGTCATAAACCAAATACAGTTACTTTCCTCACCTCTGAATGCGGATTTACTTATCATGTTTGTTCTTTGTGCACCTGCTTGACCTTTTTTGCTTTATTGCCTTACCGATGCTCCACAGCGACTATTCTTGATAGAATCCTATTGTTTACGGATGCACATCCCCAGGCTCTATTGAGGATAGCCTTTGAGCTTGTTTTTATTAGACTATGTTGTGAGGGGATTCTCAACTTACATTAGTAATTAGGCAAACATAGGTATCTAACAATAGCAACCCATAGGACTTTTACTGCATGGTATGCTTGCCTTAGTAGGATAGCTTGTCTTTTCTTATATGCTTGATTGCTAGTTTACACTCATGTCTTTTCTGCCTCCTCAACACATTGGTACCGTGCTTGTCTTTACATTTCTGCCTTTACCGCATTTCTTTCCTGTATTCGTGTTTTGCGTTTTGCTATCATCTTGGGCTTCGTTTATGGCATTCTGCTAGGTGGGGTCTGACTTATCATGGTTTCATATTAAGAGCCTGTGAATAATGAAACATGACTACATGAATCCCTTTGTGGTTTAAAAAAAAAATCAGAGAACTATTAGATTCAACATGAATTTATGGTTTGATTTGTATAAATTTCTGTTATGTCTTTTTATTCAATTTCTTAGCTTTAGTTTAGAATTGAGAGAAAGTGTTAAAACGTTTTAGGTTTCAAACTTCATATCATCTTAGATCACTCATTGTGAACAATCCTCGTGACTCTTATTAATAAAATCATTAGTGTTTCTCACATTATCTCAGTGTTTCTCACAACATCTCAGTGATGTGAGAAACACTACCCATTATTTTGCCATAGAGCTGGTTAACCGCCATGAGCAGTTTACCAAGTTAATCAAAGAATATGGCTACACAATAAACACCTGCACGCACGACTCAAGGTTTCCATTTGCTACCTATGACTTTACTTCCTCATAATAAGATTCCTATGTAACATAGCGTTGCTCAAGCTTTCTTTGTTTTTCGATTATATATAATAAAACATGTGCAAACACATATGATATTTTATAAGAATAAATTACTATAGACGAACAACACCAAGACATTTGTGTGCATAAAACTAACATTACATATATCTAAACATCTGAATCATCATGTTGTAGAGATATAAAAAGTTTGTATTATTGGTATCGAAATTGGAATCGGTATCGGTATTGATCATTCCTATAAGTATCGGAATCGGCTGTATCGGCAGTTTCAGATTGGAGTATCAGAATTTTGGAAAGCAAATAATTATTATTAAATCACTAATATTTTAGATTTTTTTTATAGATTTATGCATAAATTGAAGTATTTCATGTGTCATTTCTTTGTAGTTTTGAAATTGAATGAAATAGTAGTTACCATTGCCGATAGGTTTACCTGCGATAGATAAGTTTTCTTCTTTTATATGCTTTTACACCTTTGCTATGCTTTAAACCATTGTTGATTGATTCCGAAATAACCGTCTCCAATGTCGTTATCGGTCAGTATAGGCCAATATCGAATATTAGTTGATAGTAGATCGGTACATGCCAAACTATATCGATATTGGCCGATACTGCAAACTATGGATATAACATTAAGTTGCATGCCATAAACACCTTATAAGGTTGCAATTTTTGTTAGTCACTTTTATTTTTTTTACCAATAAGAAAAGTGTTACTTTCTAAATGTAGAGAGTATATACATGCTTTATTAATGCATAAAAAGGTTATTTAATTAAGACCTAAGGGTCACATAAAATTAGTTACGTAATTAAGGTCCAAAATGTAATTAAGGTACGACGCCCCAACGATCTCCCCTCTTCCTTTGAGGGACTAAGAAATAAGAAGCTTGACTAGAGCGAAGCCGGTGCACTGTGTAGGTAGTGGTCACTTGTGTGTGCAGATGAAGGCCTAAACCGTGCTTCATGGAGTACAATGTACTTATATGCATACGCTCAGAGTAGTTCAAAGATAACCCTTTATTGAGGAAATAAGGTATCTTTTCTGGTTGAATTATATTGTCAGGGGAAGGGATGTTAACATTGGCGGATACATACTTCTCCAGCTCATCCTTCTCCTTGGCTACCCCCAACGCAAATGAAGGCTTTGGTGATTTTTTGTGTAATTTTACCACCAAAGGTTCGGAAGCTGCAGCCATTGTCGGGTCTTCCTTTGGTGGTCGATTCGGCCTGTGAAGGCGAACGACCATGGGTTCGGAAGGCGTAGACAGAGGAGGATCTTCTTTTGGTGGTCGATTCGGCATGTGAAGGCGAATGGCCATTGGTTCAGACAATGCGGTAGGTACCGGAGATTTAGATGCCTTCATGTGCAATTTGACGATGAGTGGGGTGGCCGCGTCGGAAGGGCGAGCCTTGAGGCAGATTCTCAGGGGCTCCTCGGGTGTTGTTAAGGCCTCGGTTTCATCATCGGCCTCATTGTCATCTTCATCTTGGCGGAATTTCTTGTAGAGGATTGAGTCAGAGTAGTAAATTTTGATTCCTTTAAAAGGATAGACATCAGCGAACTCCGTCTTGACGAAACCGTGTTCGTCTACTTACTTCAGGCATTGGTGGAAGGTGGACGGCACGATCCTGTGTTCATGTATCCACGGACATCCCAACAAGACATTGTAGGATGTATCTACGTCTATGACGTAACATGTGACTTATGTTCTTAGGTCGCTGATCTGGCATTTCAAGCAGATTTTTTTTCCAGAGAATAGTTTCTTCCTTTGTTGAAGCCACTGATGGCAGTATTGGTGGCCGCTAGACGATGCATCGGGATCCACATGATCTGAAGCAGACTTCTCGGGATGATGCTGATCGACGAACTTGGATGAATATGCATCTGGTCCGCCTTGACGTCGTAATATACCATGTGTAGTACAAGGGCCGATTGTGCCTATTATTTTTTAACAACATGTCCTGTTGCGAGAAGGTGATATTGGGTATCACATCTATGGCGTTGTTGCAATGTGGACAAGCAACAAGATCTTCGGCTGGTAGCTTGACTTGCACCAGGTAGGTATCGGCATTCTGTAATGCCCCACTCAGGGCAGCCCGAGTGTCTTTGGAGAGCCGCAAAAGCTCAAATAGCGACAATTTTGCCGGAGTGTTGGCTAATTGTGCTAAGATATCGAAGTTATAGGGCCTTTCCAGTGTCACGACCCGCACCCAGAAATTCGGGCACGAGTGCGTGGGTACGTCCAGCCTACGCCGCAGTGTCGGCGGTAGTACGCTGTCTAGGGCATGACCACAAGTAATAAATCTAGCTCATTCACAATAATTAAATAGGCAAGAAAATAGCAGGAAAAGAATGCTAAGATTTTATAACCAGAATGTGATAATCAGATCCGGAGTTTATTACAGAACCATAGATTATATCGGGGACAAACCCGATTACTAAGATGAAAGGAAATAAACAACTAATGCTAACTACTCTGCAGGAGTAGTCTCCTGGGTGGGAACCGGCTCCGCAACTGTATCACCTGCTGGCTCATAGGGTCCATAATAGGTGGGGGCAAGGTTCTCATCATCGCCTAAACAACAGATCCAGTCAGGAAAGGAGCAGAGTACACAGTGCACAACAATGTTAAACTAAATATTTATGACAATTAAACATTGAATATCATGTTAAGGAAATTGCATAAAGGAATGTTAATATCTCAGAGTCAACACTATAAACAGGAATATGAGAAAACAGAAGTAAATGAGCAGAGTGAAACTATCACAGTCAGCAAGAAAGATAACATGACTAGAAACTATCTGTATGAAACTTGTGTTTTGTTTTTAGAATACATAGTTGGCATGCAGGGGTTTATAAGGCTAATCTGGCCGTCATAAACGGCTATTAGACAATTCAATCGAGATCCGGCTGATGGACAGTCGTGTACCAACAGCTATTAGTCAATCCAGGGGAAGGGTAAACTACATGCCTTCTAGGTATTCTCCCACCCGACATGAAAAACAAGACAGGAACTATCAATATTCAAGACATGAAATTCAACATTTCTACACGATGTGTAATCATCAAGGGTACATGTAAGACAGGGAATTAATTATCACAATATAAAGATTAACTTGAGTTGCAGGTACTTGCCTGTTGTTTGGATCTGATTAGTTAGGTTCTTGGGGGAAAAGTCCAGAGATGAGTCCAGAAGCTGAAATAGACATTACCATCATGCTCAGAAGATGTCAAATAGCTAGAAACGCCTGTCCTTGGGTCCAATTTGGAGACAAGGGCAAAAACGGCAGTTTCGGGTCAAAACGGGGTCCGCCGTTGGGCCCGCTTTGCACCGAAAAACGTGTCCAGGTCAACGGTCTCCAACTTCACCAAACTTAGTGTCAACAGGTCAGGAACGCTGATACGAACCCAACGGAACTTCCAGATTTGGATTCCGATGAGCCGAACACAAAATCGCCCGTCGAGCGGGGCCTGTGGGGCCCGCGACACGCGATTTCGTCAACGTTCTCAGAATCGAACCAAACTTGACCCACAGGACCAGCGTATCGCTACGAGTCCGATGGCGCAAGTTTCGTCTCGATCCGACTAGTGTACAAGAAGTTAGGGTGGATTGCAAAAATTGCGGATACGGGGCGATGTCCGCGGATACGCGTTGATTCCGGTGTGCACGCACACCTGAATCAGCTTCCGTGAAATCTCACACGTCCGTATCAACGCTGCGCACGTATCTGTGAAGACCGCGCGCGACCAAGTCATCCCGTTTGGCGGGGCGTACTCAGTTCCGGGGTGAAACAGGGTCTGGTTTTTCCTGTTTTTGGATCGCGGTGTGCGATCACCACAGGACGCGGTGCCACGAACAGTTTGTCCGGACACCGAGAGGGTCATACAGGCTTCACAACGCAATTTACGGAATCGAAAACGGAGCTACGGTTAAAAAGTTACACGCACCTGAAGGGGACCCGAAAAACAGGTTCGAGCCGTGTCCGACTCGTGTCGGACACGCGGTGAATTAGGGTTAGGGTTTGGGCTGTCTCGCCGGACACGGCGGCTGAGGGCGGCCGTGCAGAGGCGGAGGGGGCCGGGGGCTTCGCGGCGGCGCGCTGGGGACACGCGGCGGAGCTGGAGGCGGCGGCTCCGGGCAGCGTGGCGACGCTGCGGCTGCTGCAGCGGCTGAGGAGAGGAGGAGGGAGGAGCGGCCGGCGGAGCGCTGGGCTGGGCACGGCGGCTCTGGGCGGAGCGACGTCGGCGCAGGAGACGGTGGTCGACGAGGCGCAGCGGCGGGGAGGCGTCGACGGCGGTGGGGGTTGAGGCGAATGGAGGCGGAGGAGTACGGGGAAAGGGGTTTATAAAGGGTGGCCGGAGGGGGGGTCGGGGCCGAGATGGGCGGGGAGAGGGTGGACGTGGCCGAGGATGGCGGTGGGGGTTGAGGCGGCCGGAGCGGGCGGAGGGTGCGGTCGTGGTGGCGGAAACCGCGGGGGTGACCGGGTGGGGGAGACGGGCTAGCGGGTTCGGGTCGGGCGGCGGCGGATCCGACCCGACCCGCTAGGGGTTGGGCTCGGGTTGGGCTGGGTTTGTTGGGCCGGGCTGGGCCGGCCCAACGGGCTGGGTTGGAAAATTAATAATAATAATAATAATAATAATAATAATAATAATAATAATAATAATAATAATAATTAATAGATAATTAAATAAATACTTTTTAGGCATTTAAAAATAGGTCCGGGGCCCGATAAATTCCAGAAAAATTGCCCTAAGTCCAGTTTTCCATTTTACACCCAAAAATGTTATTTTCATAATATTTTAATATTATTTATTAGCAATTAAAAATCATTTAATAATTAAAAGCCTTTATTTTAATTACAGAAAATTTCCAGAAATTTCCAGAAAATTAGGAAAAATCCAAGATTTAATATTTTTGAAAAATCAGGGGCTTACAATCTACCCAACTTATAAAATTTCGTCCTCGAAATTTAAAATTATAGCGGGGTTCTCTCGGTCCAATCTCACTTGATCGCGGTCGCTACCCAACTTAGAATTTTACCCATATCCTCTAAGGCTGTACAACTAGTAAAGCTAGGTCCAACTAAATAAATCATGGTATTGAATCTTTAAGTTTGCAATACAAACACATCACCTAGGGTATTGCCTTGGTCATAAAGGGTTATCATCAATTTGACCGGTCTGAGGGGTATGTCTAGTACTACAATTCAACTTATATCAAACACAGGATTTTGTCTTTCCGAAGTAAGGGAAGACGAGGATCAATAATAAGAGTTTAAGGGTGAGGTGGTAGAACAGAGGTATAGGGATCAAGGCGTTTAAAGAATTCTAATGGGGATTGTCAGGCGGTTATGGATTGAGATTCTATTCTGGTAATCATTTATTCGCATGCTCGTATTAGTACGGTTATGTAACTGATACGATATGTTCGGACACTTTTTAGGGGCAAGTATACTAGTCGACTATACCTCAATCCACATAAGTAGTCATGCGAAGTGCGAATCAAAATGCGCTAAGGTTGATCAGACCGTAGTACACTGATTCTGAGTAGACACTTGTATTAGTGGGGTTGATCAGGCCTCAATAATACATGTGTCATGAACAAGCCCGATAAAGAGTAAGCTTGCAAAACTAGGCTATAAAATAGCAGCATAAGTCAAGTTCAGCAAAATTAAGTGCGCTAGATGGTGATGAAAAGGAGGTGCAAATTATTGAAGTTCACAAAATAACACAAAATAAGCACAATAGCAAAAAGTCTCTAAAACAGTTATCAAATTTTAAAAGCATACCAGGTATTTAGCAAGTTCAAAATTACTAGGTTGGGGCTGAGGTCACGAACTAATAGGCATGAGCTAAACAATACTAGAAAAGGTATCTACGAATCACTTACGCGCATTAGCTGCTTCCAGAGTTTGCGCGTTCTCCACGGTCATTACGTAAGCCTGTCCGCGTCCTTGAGCAGTGGGGCAGTCCCTCACTCGATGTTCTCCTGAGCCACAAAGTAGACAAACACCTAGCCTCTTTCTGCAAACTTGCCAAGTATAGCCTGGTCTATGACAATAGTTACAAGCAGCAGCTTGTTGGTTCTGTCCCTGGGCCTGGTGTTGGGGTGCTGGAGCTCGAGGGAGAGGACGCTGGGCTTGCTGCGGGGACCTCTGCTGTTGTTGTTGTTGAAAAAGGCGTTTGTTGGGTCCCGCATTTCCGGTATCTCTCTCTCGCTTTAGCTTATGCCCCATGTCTCTCTCAACGCCTTGTGCCACGCTCAAGATTTCCTCGTAGGTGCGAGCTCGGCTGGTGGTGACAGCAAGGCGAATATCCGGAGACAGTCCCTTCTTGAATCTACGGGCCCTGTCCTCCGGGGTACGGACCATGTACTCCGCAAAGTGGCTTAACCTGCTAAATTCAGCAGTATACTCATCAACAGATAGGTTACCTTGTTCCAGTCTCTCAAATTGGCTTTCGAGAGCTTCCCGAGCCACTTCGGGGTAAAATTTCTCCTTGAACAGTCTCTTGAAGTCCTCCCAGGTGAGGTCAGGAGCAGATAGTTGAGGTTCGTCTCTAAACCAGGTCCGAGCTATATCGAACAGTTGCAGGCTCGCAGACTCTACTTTGAGATCATCAGGGACCCGAGCAGTCTTCAGGAGTCGCTCTACGTTCTCTATCCATTCATCGGCGTAGAGAATACCCTCAGTTCCGTAGAATTCCAGGGGTCTGAGGTTCTTGAAATCTTTGGCACTTCCTGGCCTCTTTTGTGGCGACTCCTGGGACCTAAGAGCTTCTGAGAGGCTGGTCCGCAGAAGTGCAGTCTGCTCTTTCTGGGATCCCACCAATCCCTGGAACACTCCAAGTAGCTGTGCTCCATCCAGAGTAACTGTCGGAACAGATAGAGGCGGCGGGAGTGCAAGGGTCTCGGGCACATTCTGCTCAGCTGGTTCTGATGTGCCTCCTACTGTGTTCCTGGTCTGGACCATTCTGTAAGATTAAGGGATAGGGAGTTCAGAATAGGATACTTGGAAATCAAAGGCGATAGGATAATTGAGCAGAAATGATATCAAGAATTGAAATAAGGACCCTATACTGTGAATGAGCTTTTCCTAGAATCCTCAATTTTATTGCAGGCCTGTTCGGTCCCTAAGTTGAAACCGAACAATTTAGTCGTTTGACCTGCATGGGCCACCACTAAAACGTGTCACGACCCGCACCCGGAAATTCGGGCACGAGTGCGTGGGTACGTCCAGCCTACGCCGCAGTGTCGGCGGTAGTACGCTGTCTAGGGCATGACCACAAGTAATAAATCTAGCTCATTCACAATAATTAAATAGGCAAGAAAATAGCAGGAAAAGAATGCTAAGATTTTATAACCAGAATGTGATAATCAGATCCGGAGTTTATTACAGAACCATAGATTATATCGGGGACAAACCCGATTACTAAGATGAAAGGAAATAAACAACTAATGCTAACTACTCTGCAGGAGTAGTCTCCTGGGTGGGAACCGGCTCCGCAACTGTATCACTTGCTGGCTCATAGGGTCCATAATAGGTGGGGGCAAGGTTCTCATCATCGCCTAAACAACAGATCCAGTCAGGAAAGGAGCAGAGTACACAGTGCACAACAATGTTAAACTAAATATTTATGACAATTAAACATTGAATATCATGTTAAGGAAATTGCATAAAGGAATGTTAATATCTCAGAGTCAACACTATAAACAGGAATATGAGAAAACAGAAGTAAATGAGCAGAGTGAAACTATCACAGTCAGCAAGAAAGATAACATGACTAGAAACTATCTGTATGAAACTTGTGTTTTGTTTTTAGAATACATAGTTGGCATGCAGGGGTTTATAAGGCTAATCTGGCCGTCATAAACGGCTATTAGACAATTCAATCGAGATCCGGCTGATGGACAGTCGTGTACCAACAGCTATTAGTCAATCCAGGGGAAGGGTAAACTACATGCCTTCTAGGTATTCTCCCACCCGACATGAAAAACAAGACAGGAACTATCAATATTCAAGACATGAAATTCAACATTTCTATACGATGTGTAATCATCAAGGGTACATGTAAGACAGGGAATTAATTATCACAATATAAAGATTAACTTGAGGTGCAGGTACTTGCCTGTTGTTTGGATCTGATTAGTTAGGTTCTTGGGGAAAAAGTCCAGAGATGAGTCCAGAAGCTGAAATAGACATTACCATCATGCTCAGAAGATGTCAAATAGCTAGAAACGCCTGTCCTTGGGTCCAATTTGGAGACAAGGGCAAAAACGGCAGTTTCGGGTCAAAACGGGGTCCGCCGTTGGGCCCGCTTTGCACCGAAAAACGTGTCCAGGTCAACGGTCTCCAACTTCACCAAACTTAGTGTCAACAGGTCAGGAACGCTGATACGAACCCAACGGAACTTCCAGATTTGGATTCCGATGAGCCGAACACAAAATCGCCCGTCGAGCGGGGCCTGTGGGGCCCGCGACACGCGATTTCGTCAACGTTCTCAGAATCGAACCAAACTTGACCCACAGGACCAGCGTATCGCTACGAGTCCGATGGCGCAAGTTTCGTCTCGATCCGACTAGTGTACAAGAAGTTAGGGTGGATTGCAAAAATTGTGGATACGGGGCGATGTCCGCGGATACGCGTTGATTCCGGTGTGCACGCACACCTGAATCAGCTTCCGCGAAATCTCACACGTCCGTATCAACGCTGCGCACGTATCTGTGAAGACCGCGCGCGACCAAGTCGTCCCGTTTGGCAGGGCGTACTCAGTTCCGGGGTGAAACAGGGTCTGGTTTTTCCTGTTTTTGGATCGCGGTATGCGATCACCACAGGACGCGGTGCCACGAACAGTTTGTCCGGACACCGAGAGGGTCATACAGGCTTCACAACGCAATTTACGGAATCGAAAACGGAGCTACGGTTAAAAAGTTACACGCACCTGAAGGGGACCCGAAAAACAGGTTCGAGCCGTGTCCGACTCGTGTCGGACACGCGGTGAATTAGGGTTAGGGTTTGGGCTGTCTCGCCGGACACGGCGGCTGAGGGCGGCCGTGCAGAGGCGGAGGGGGCCGGGGGCTTCGCGGCGGCGCGCTGGGGACACGCGGCGGAGCTGGAGGCGGCGGCTCCGGGCAGCGTGGCGACGCTGCGGCTGCTGCAGCGGCTGAGGAGAGGAGGAGGGAGGAGCGGCCGGCGGAGCGCTGGGCTGGGCACGGCGGCTCTGGGCGGAGCGACGTCGGCGCAGGAGGCGGTGGTCGACGAGGCGCAGCGGCGGGGAGGCGTCGACGGCGGTGGGGGTTGAGGCGAATGGAGGCGGAGGAGTACGGGGAAAGGGGTTTATAAAGGGTAGCCGGAGGGGGGGTCGGGGCCGAGATGGGCGGGGAGAGGGTGGACGTGGCCGAGGATGGCGGTGGGGGTTGAGGCGGCCGGAGCGGGCGGAGGGTGCGGTCGTGGCGGCGGAAACCGCGGGGGTGACCGGGTGGGGGAGACGGGCTAGCGGGTTCGGGTCGGGCGGCGGCGGATCCGACCCGACCCGCTAGGGGTTGGGCTCGGGTTGGGCTGGGTTTGTTGGGCCGGGCTGGGCCGGCCCAACGGGCTGGGTTGGAAAATTATTAATAATAATAATAATAATAATAATAATAATAATAATAATAATAATAATTAATAGATAATTAAATAAATACTTTTTAGGCATTTAAAAATAGGTCCGGGGCCCGATAAATTCCAGAAAAATTGTCCTAAGTCCAGTTTTCCATTTTACACCCAAAAATGTTATTTTCATAATATTTTAATATTATTTATTAGCAATTAAAAATTATTTAATAATTAAAAGCCTTTATTTTAATTACAAAAAATTTCCAGAAAATTCCAGAAAATTAGGAAAAATCCAAGATTTAATATTTTTGAAAAATCAGGGGCTTACATCCAGCCCTTGTGGTGCATCCTTGCGCAGTGGTTTATCGAAACAAGTTTTCTTCTGCTTAGACTTGTCCGCCGGCGGGGGCTGAGATATCCTCGGATCAGTGGTGGTAGGCGCGACAACCGGGAGCGTATCGCTTTGCATCGGTTGGTACATTACGCCTGACCTTGTGGTACCTGCTGCCAGCTCTTCAGCCGAAGAAGAAACTGTGTAACAAGATTTAGATTTTTTGCCCTTGGACTTGGCGGTGGAGGTTGTCGCCGGCTGCGTCAAGTCTGGCACAAGGTCCGGATGGACCCACATGACCTCCCTACGTGGTGTGGTAAGAGGTATTAGCCCGATCGTCTGGTCTCGAGCTGGTGGAAGGTTGACCACCTCCATAGTTGCCTTTAGGACTGGAATCACTTCGTCTTGGGCTTCCATTGTCGGAAAGTTGTCGAACTGGAGGGATACAATGTTGGCGGCGACCGTCATGTTATCGAAGTCCAGGAAAAGGGTTTCAGTATTGTAACACCCCGTTCCGCTCAAGCAGATTGCCGATCCAAATGGCAAAAGTGCAACGTCCCGACCCGCTTTGCTTCAACGAGAATACTAGTTTGAGGCAAGAGGATTTTCAGACTTGGCCCTTCAGGAGTTCGGCTTAGTCTTTCAGAGGCTCTCTCGGAGTATTGTTCAACCGAGGCGAATCATCGCTAAGGTGGGTGGCTACGGTGAACTTGTCTTTGCTTAGCCAACGCACTTATAATATGGATGTTACATGCTAGTCGCTAGATGAATCACCCCCTGCATGCTAATAAGAATCCAACCCACCTAGCTAAGGGAATAATCCCAACTTGTATTGCTTGTGCTAGAACATGAAAATAAAACTTTGCTTATATATGTGGACCTTCATATGCTACCTTTGCCTTATGCAACTAGACCCCGCTATGCCTCGAGTAGAACGATATGTATATGCTCTTCTTAGTGCACTGTTCACTTGTTTACACTATACGGCCCTAGATCATGTCGCTCGGTTAGTCCCTTTACGGTTTCACTTTTTGGCTTACCTTCGGGCCCGAGTCAACGTGAATACTTGAGTTTTCTATATGAATGCAATGCTTGCCTGTTGATATGTTAACTTGTATATGTTGCCTCGTTTCAATGCTTGTCGCATAAACTATACCAAGACCGTGTAATACTATGCATGTCATGCATTCATTTAGGTTCTCCTCGGAAGACTATCCAATAGTCATTCCGTGCAAGTATGAGCCTGAAAGTATCCAGAACCGTTAGGTCACCAAGGCAATTCCCGAACTAGGGGATTGCACCATGTCAAGTAAAGAAATAATCACAGCTCATAAAACAAGACTCATTCAGGTATTCGGATCCTTGCGGTCTCTCTCGAGCGGGCGAGAGGGTGTATGCGCTCTTATTGCTACATCCATCTCCGCCCAAGAGACTATACATCATCTAATGGCTAAGTGAATCAAGAATTAACATGCTATTCATGAATCCAGTGAATCTGAAACCCAAGATTTGCATGTCGCGGACAACTTAGAAACATGGTACAGTTTCGTAGACGGTCACCGGGGCACTGGGGCCGATCCGATCCGGACAGAACTTCATGATAGTCTCTCGAGCGGGCGGGTTGGTATGCTTCGTCTCGAGATCCTAGCGTTGCATACCACTCTCGCCCAAGACTAAAAATTGTTCCTTTATGTCTATGCCAGCGACTCCTGTTCATATTGATAAGTCATTCTCGCTTAGCGGCTATCCGCGTGCGAGTCATTGCATCGCATCGAGAATAACTGAAATGCCTGAACGATCAAGAGTATAACACACTTGTATATATGGAACACTTTAACATCTTCTGCAACACACCTAATAATCCGTGAAATCGTGTACCCGAAATATTACCTCGCTCACGACACTTGTGTTTGCATATGTTATTTGCCCTGGAATTCATAATGAATGCTTGTGCTTGATTAACTTGGTTTGCCTTGGACAGGGAAGGACAAATGGTAAGTTGGTAAATTTTGTCGTGTTTCCTCTTATATCGTACGACGCACTGCCACACGAGTTAGGCTTTCCATATATGCCATAAAACTGATCCTAAGGCAACTAGAAAGACAACATAATAGTTGGTGCACGAAACCTATATTACGTGTTTGGATTTGTCGAGCGGGCGAGTAGCCTCCCCACCAGTGCATTCATGTACTGATAACCCACCAGATTGCTTGTAGGGTGTGAAAGAATCTCGTTCGGTGCGGATACCTCCTTCGTGCGTGCTAAGGCGTGGAGTTCACTCTGGAGCCTTGGAGCACTGCGTACGAAACTGAAGCACATATATAAGACATAATGTTGGAATATCGCCTATACATCATTCCACAATTGTATCCACTTGGCATGCTTTTATTGTTTCATAGAGAGAGAGTTTGAGCGACTTGTAATCTCGCCCTAGCGCCGCTTGTAACACTTGTTCAATATCAATAAAGAGTTTGCTTTAATTCTATACTTGTGTTATTCAATGCTTCCGCTAATGACGACTCAGTGAACTTGTTACCAATCGCCTATGTGTTTATAATTTCGCTGCACTCGGACAATCTATGCAACTCTGTGGCCTAGACCTCTTATCGCCAGTATGAACCGCGGCCTTGCACGGGCGCGGCTTACGCTCGTACGACATCACGCCCAGATGGGTCAAGCGATCATCCCACGGGAGCGCTGACGCGGTGATTCTCGCCTAGCGGGGACGGCCGATTAGCCCGCGGGAGATCGGGGCGTGACATATTGGTATCAGAGCTTGGCTATACGCCTTTGAACTTCGTTTCGATTTTCTCAGTTTCGAAAGCTTGTTCGTAGGTTATGTGCATGCTCTCTCTCAATGTCCCGATGGAATGTTCCAAACAATGAGTCTAAATACTTTCAAAAGTTGCATGTGAAATGATATGATTGCTTATACGATATTATGATCGGAAGGCCTTTGTGCCAACCTGTGCTAGACCCTTTGGGAATAGACCCGTGCTAGATTTGCAAGTTATGTGCAAACCCAAAATGCCTATACGTGTTTACCCAGCTGGTTAGTGTATGATATTGAATATCGCTCGAACGGTTAGCTATGCACACAGCCTTTTGGCTAAGTTGTGTTCAGTATCTCGCCAAGACCCTTTGGTGCAAGCTAAGTTGCAAACGAGATTGGGATATCGTTCAGGAATAAGATAAGTCAGACTTAGAATGCCAACCGATAGAAATATTTTTAGATTTATTGCTTAGGCGAATATTGAGAATCGTGCTTAGATTTTGGTAAATAGCTTAGACGATATTTTATGTCGGAAGACACAAATCGAATAAGGTTACTTGGAAGACTATCAACAAGGTATATACGAGACTAAGATTTTATCAGGCGATACAGGAGTATCGTGCAAGAATTCTAAGGAACGACTTGGTGAATAGGCTAACGATAATGCGAACATCGATTAAGAATTTGATTGAATGACTCAATTCTGAGTGGTGTATGGATCATTTTAGAAATGTCCAAACGGATTCATAGGTCTCATGCTATAGTCAGATTGAATGATTTGAGAATGTCTTGAACAAATGATAAGGCTCATATCGATTAGGAATTCATGGAAAATGGAAATCGATATCTTGGTTAAGTAAAACTTGTTGGAAACTTGAGGATCGTGCGAGCGATTTCGGATTGAAATAAAACGGATTGAACTTGAAGAAAATATCGCTCGATAGAAGTTAGCCCGAGAATGGATATCGTAGCTTCGGATTATTAGACTTGACTTGGTGTCGATAATTAGAAGATAGCATGGATCGATACAAGCAAAACAAATATTATGGTTCGATGAAAGAGATAAGCGATAACGGATTTGCTTGAAATTTGGAAGAACGATCTTAAAATCTAGTTCGAAAAGATAACTCACAAAATCATTCCCAAACGAGAACGGTTATCTTGCGGGAGCGCCGACGTGGAGATTTCATGTACGGCGGGGATAATCGAACTCACGGGAACATGTTCGGTGATTATTCCAAACAAACTCGATGAATGGAATGTATCAAAATTGGACAGACTTTGGCTTGAAGATTGAAACTTGGTTATTTAAGGAATGCCAAAAATAGAACATGGATTTATCAAACGGTAACATAAAAGTTGGATGATTTTCCTAGACGAATTATAATCATTGCATGAATGGACATGACTTGCTGGATAAATACATAACTTGGATGGAGCAAACTAAAAGGATAAGGTGTCTCGATCGTTTTGAAGTTAACCATAACGTTCAAACGTTCTTGTCTTGTGCGAGCGCAACTCTATGCTCGTACATACGTCACGTCCGGATTAGGACGATTATCCAGCGGGAGCGTTGGTGTGGTGATCTCACGTCCAACGAGGGTGATCGAACTTGTGAGAGACCGGAGTGTGGCAATGGATGGATCATCTTGACTTTGGTTCGATACGATAAGACAAATTTGGAATGCAAGTGAATCAGAAATGTTTCGAGGATAAGTTAGCCTAGAACCTGAAATAAATCACGCTTGAAGGTTTCGTGAACGGATATATGAATCATGTTGGACGACTTGGAGTTATAAACAAAAATGTTTAGAATTGAATCATGGCTTGGTGGTCTAGACTTGGAATGTATAGGGATTCTATTAAAATATGTTTGGAGAGATAGACTATACAAATTACTAAGTTTATCC
Source organism: Iris macrosiphon (assembly GCA_036927795.1). Taxonomy (NCBI): domain Eukaryota; kingdom Viridiplantae; phylum Streptophyta; class Magnoliopsida; order Asparagales; family Iridaceae; genus Iris; species Iris macrosiphon. Next base: position 74,650,134 of record JAYESA010000006.1, on the reverse strand, counting down.
TACAACTTGGATATATCAAGAATTTTACTGAACGAACTCGAACCATATACAAACGAACGTGTGAATGAGAGTAGGATAATCTGTGCTCGATGTTTAGAAATCTGAGTGAAACGAGCTTGGATAGAATATTCCGTACAAATGAACAATGGTTTGACCCTAGGAATTGGGGCGAGCATCGTGCGACAAATTTGTACGATGAATCGCGTGCTTGAACTTGTACCTATGACCTTGTGAGCTGACCTAGCAATTAGGCAGACGACCCTGTGCCGAGTGAAAGAACCTGTGTAACCGACTTTAGATCATTGCTTGAACAAACCATATAACTGGGGCAGAAAGACTTAGGGTTAGACCTGGAATGATAACGTGCATTATGTTTGACCCGAACAGATGGACGCTAGTCGGTAGACTAGATAGATCGTGCTTAACGGTAGTTCAAATACTTGATTTGGTTGGAATGAAAAGATGACTTGGAAAATTGACTGACCCTATCGGAAATATCATTATGATCCATGAAAACGAGAACCCTTGAGATTTTTGCAAGTAGCTTGTCCGATTTTACTATCTCTAAGTTTGGTTGAATGCATATATTTGAGGGAGGCCTTGAACGTGTACACGATCCAAGACTCAATGAGATGTGAAACTCGAGTTCTAAGACTTTGTTATCGCTGAGTTGGTTGATATGCATGTGTTTGAAGCACTTTGAATATGTGCACGATCCACACTCGCGATATGTTAATCTCAAATGCTAGTGCAAGTGAATATCCACATGGACAAGTATAACGACTTGTATAAGTTTGCCTTAGCCTTAGATCGTTGTTTAAGATGGATTATAATGTACCCCGCGTTAAGCAACATGTCCCGCACTAAGGCGCAAATGAGACCGACTCAGCATACACGCAACACGGCGTAAGGAACGAATAGGAGATTGTATTCAAACAAAATTGGATCTAGTAGTACCGATTACTACACTTGGGATAGATACGAGAAGTGCGATAGATTGGCCTGCGCTCAGGAAGTCTCGAGGACGAGACTTGTTCTGAGTGGTGTATAATGTAATACCCCGTTTTGCTTAAGCAAACTGCCGATTCAAACGGCAAAAGTGCAACGTCCCGACCCGCTTTGCTTCAGCGAGAATACTAGTTTGAGGCAAGAGGATTTTCAGACTTGGCCCTTCAGGAGTTTGGCTTAAGCTTTCAGAGGCTCGCTCGGAGTATCGCTCGACCGAGGTGAATCATCGCTAAGGTGGGTGGTTACGGTGAACTTGTCTTTGCTTTGCCAGCTCACTTAAAATATGGATGTTATATTCTAGTCGCTAGGTGAATCACCCCTTGTATGCTAATAAGAATCCAACGTACCTAGCTAAGGGAATAATCTCAACTTGTATTGCTTGTGCTAGAACATGAAAATAAAACTTTGCTTATATATGTGGACCTTCGCATGTTACCTTTGCCTTGTGCAACTAGACCCGGATATGCCTTGAGTAGAACGATATGTATATGCTCTTCTTAGTGCAGTATTCACTTGTTTACACTGTACGGCCCTAGATCATGTCGCTCTGTTAGTCCCTTTACGGTTTCACTTCTCGGCTTACCTTCGGGCCCGAGTCAACGTGAATACTTGAGTTTTCTATATGAATGAAATGCTTGCCTGTTGATATATTAACTTATATATGTTGCCTCATTTTAATGCTTGTCGCATAAACTATACCAAGACCGTGTAACACTGTGTATATCATGCATTCATTTAGGTTCTCCTCGGAAGACTATCTAATAGTTATTCCGTGCAAGTATGATAGTCTCTCGAGCGGGCGGGTTGGTATGCTTCACCTCGAGATCCTAGCGTTACATACCACTCTCGCCCAAGACTAAAAATTGGTCTTTTATGGCTATGCCAGCGACTCCTGTTCATATAGATAAGTCATCATCGCTTAGCGGCTATCCGCGTGCGAGTAATAGCATCACATCGGGAATAACTGAAATGCTTGAACGATCAAGAGTATAACACATTTGTTGTCATGCCCCGGACCCGCTCGGGCCGCCGCTCCGCCTTGCCTCGCCCCCGTATAGCCGGATTATCGAACCGGGCACGAATCACCGCGCCTCGGAACGCCGGACGCGAATCATCGCGCCCGTCCTGCGGGTACGAGGAAGGGGAAGGAATGGCCGGCCCGATCGAGCCTACGTGGACGTGATGCCGTGCGGGCCTGGGGTTGCGCCCGCACAAGGCCTTATTGTTTAAGTTAATTGTTGGCTATCATCGCATCAATCGAGTAAGCAGCGAAAAGGGACTTGTTGCAATGTAATACATTTAGCCAACTGAGTATTCGGGACAATCGAGGGACTTGGGTTCCTTTATGGAAAGGCATTAGTTCCATACATTATGCCCCCATATACGATAATATCTCGGGGCACAATCGAAACCAGGATTACGGGTCTTAGGGACTGTGGCATGCCTATCGCTCCCTTGGACGATCCAGTACCTGCAAGTAAGTAAACTGTTGGTGGGTCAGCACTTTTATAAGTACTGGTGAGATAAAACAACTGAACAGAAACAAGCATTCACTAAAACCAACACTAAGTAATCATACTATAAAATATTATATTACTAGTGATCTTTCTAGTTTTACCTAGGTTCGTTTCATGCAGCAGAAGAAGGGAGTCATATTACATTGTTTTTGGAAACATCTTTTAAAACAGAGTTTCATATTGAATATGCAAGCAAGCAAGCCGTTCGTTCTGTTTCAGGGTGTGCGCAGCGTGTCTCGTACGACTCGAGGGTCAAATGCACAACTAGACACACATACATAATCTTAGGGGCAATCATCTATCCAAGCCAACACAATGACTTAGCTATATGCAGGGCGGTCCCCGAGTATCTCAGGATCGGCAGCTGGTTGTAGAGCATACCAATGACTCTTTCATCTGATGCTATAGCAGCTGTGACCCATGGTGGCTAAGGATGCATGCAGTTCAGCTCTCCACTATAGCCATTGTTCGACCGTATGTGAATGCATGTAACACTATCAAATAAACTCTAGTATACAGACGTGACGAACCATCAGAATACAATCTTTGATGCGGGGCAATCTGACTTATTACTTGAACACATTCAGGCATAATATGGTTCTCTCGAAGCATAGACGATAGTGAACATGTTCATGCACTATAGACAAGCATTTCAGGATTCTCGTTAAGCAGACTTGTTCATTTTAAAGATAAGCTAGGTGAGTTCGTTCATTAACATGTAAGGCAGGTTCTATCATTCTCTTATGAAAATATTGCAAGCAAAAACTCAGGTTATTATTAAGGCGTACAAGAATCAGAGAACGAAGTTCTGCCCACTCACCTGATACATAATGCCGACACGGAGTAGGGCATTACACTTGTATATATGGAACACTTCAACATCTTCTGCAACACACCTAATAATCCGTGAAATCGTGCACTCGAAATATTACCTCGCTTACGACACTTGTGTTTGCATATGTTATTTGCCCTGGAATTCATAATGAATGCTTGTGCTTGATTAACTTAGTTTGCCTTGGACAGAAAAGGACAAATGGTAAGTTGGTAAGTCTCGTCGTATTTCCTCTTATATCGCACGGCGCACTGCCACACGAGTTAGGCTTTCCATATATGCCATGAAACTAATCCTAAGGCAATTAGAAAGACAACATAATAGTTGGTGCACGGAACCTATATTACGTGTTTGGATTTGTCGAGCCGGCGAGTAGCCTCCCCACTAGTGCATTCATGTATTGATAACCCACCAGATTGCTTGCAGGGTGCGGAAGAACCTCGTTCGGTGCGGATGCCTCCTTCGTGCGTGCTAAGGCATGGAGTTCACTCTGGAGCCTTGGAGCGTTGCGTCCGGAACTAAAGCACATATACAAGATATAATGTTGGAATATTGCCTATACATTATTCCATAATTGTAGCCACTTGGCACGCTTTTATTGTTTCAGAGAGAGAGAGAGAGAGAGAGAGAGAGAGTTTGAGCGACTTGTAATCTCGGCCTAGCGCCGCTTGTAACACTTGTTCAATATCAATAACGAGTTTGCTTTAATTATATACTTGTCTTATTCAATGCTTCTGCTATTGACGACTCAGTGAACTTGTTACCAATCGCCTATGCATTTATAATTCCGCTGTACTCGAACAATCTGTGCGACTCTGTGGCTTAGACCTCTTATCGCCAGCATGAATCACGGCATTGCACGGGCGCAGCATCACGCCCAGATGGGTCAAGCAATCGTTCCGCGGGAGCACTGGCGCGGTGATTCTCGCCTAGCGGGGACGACCGATTAGCCTACAGGAGAACAGGGCGTGACAAGTATCGATCGGGCGTTGGATGTACCGCTTTAGGGTATAACACTCCTGCATCGGATGGTGGACGTATTGGTGGAAGTGACAATACTTTGGGTTGTTCATTTCCGTCGCTTCAGGCTGACGTCTGACGTCGGGGATCCAAATTTTGTCTCTCTGCATCAGCATGTCGAAGATGGGATTGACATCGCCATATTCGAAAGAGTAAGTCTCCTTTGATTTTGGAGCCTCTGTCTGCTTTTGTTCAGGTTTCTTGGTCAAGGTGACGACCATAGCCTATTTTTCTTTTCCATCGCGGCTGTTATTGCCGTTGTTACTGTTGTTGTTGTTGTTGTTGTTGGGGTTGGGACGTTTCCCCTTGTCCTCAGTGGTGGGGATTTGGATTCCCAAGTTTTTGGCGTTCTTCAGCTTCTTCTCAGCGTTGACAACGCTTACGATGAATGTTGTCCAGCCTTTAAACTGGACGTCGTCCATCCAGAGGCTGACTGCCGGAAGTAGGTTCCTCTGGCACATTTCCATTAGCGTTGCTTCGAGATTGCCAGGGGACAACCTTAGTGCTGTCTGTCAAAATCGTTCGATGTAGTTACGAGCGAGCTACTTCTCTCCCTGGGCGATATCCATCAGGGAAGACATCGTCATATCATGTCCTGACTCGTAGAATCTTTTAAAAAAAGACTCTTTAGATCGTTAAATGATGATATACAATTGTCCGGCAGGCTACAGAACCAGTCGAAGGCTACTCCCGCCAATGCCCCGACAAAGAGTCTGGTAATGATGGCATCATTGCGGGGTAGGTGCCCTGTTGCTGTCTTGAAGTAGCTCATGTACCGACGAGGGGAGGACTTTTTGTCAAATTTGTCTATATTGAAGGGCTTGTACTTGGGCGGGTACGATACGTCCCTCTATTCCAGCGGGTACGGTTGGCGTACTCCAAGATCGCGGAGTGAGTTTTGATTACCCATGGAATCTAGTCGAGCTCGGAGTTCTCGGACCTATTTCATTGCTTCCTTAGCTTCGTCTGCTTCTGAAGGGGCCAAGGAACCAGGTTGGGGAGGATTGCTGCCCGCAGGTGGAGCAGTTGTGTTTGAATCCATATTGGTCCCGGGATCTAAGTTAGCTGGCGCCGAGGCCCTTGCGTTTGAGAGGCCATGTTTTCCCTGATTTTCAGCATTGTTTGGGTCAAGGCTTGCATCGATGCATTTATGGTTTGCATCATCTTCTCGAGTGCCTCAAGGTGTTGTTGGTTACTGGGGACGTCATAGTCATCTTCTGCCATGTATACCGTCCTCACGTGGGGAGAGATGGACGGGGCAGTGGATGCCTCGCTCTCCGTCTCGGACCCTTGTAGTGAGCCGTCTTCAAGGAAGACATGCGGCGTTGTGTCCTCCTCAGATTCGGAGGGGATACTACCTTCGGCATAGGAGGCTATGTCATCTTTGCGAGAGTAGCTACCCTCAGGGGTTTCAGAATCTGTTCCTTGAGAGTCATCATCTTTTTGGAACGCTGGATTATTGTGTAGGTCCGCTTGGGGAACCCCCAGGGTTCTGAGGAAGAACTACCCCCAACGGCTGACAACTTCTTCCTCGAGCAAGTGCCCTGGAAAATGCCTTTCATGGGTCTTGCTATCGGTCCTCCTAGTAGTCTTCTTCTCAACACGCTGGTCGAGAGTGACAGATTGGAGGTGCTAGACTTCTTTCCTCCTTTGGTGGAGGGGACCTTCCGAGCCGAGTAACATGCGGCGAAGGACAACTCCTCCCTCTCTGGTGCTTGCACATGACCTCCGGGTTGTTACCAGGCAGGTGTCTTCTGGTGCAGTCATTGGAAGGCCGACTGCCTGCTTGTGGGCGCTGCCACTCCGTTGCAGCAACAGTTGATGATAATCTTGGCACAATGATGCCCTGGAGAGGATATTTTACTGGCCGTAGTTGTTTTTCTCGTTTTGCGTTTGTGATTGATCACGTTGTGCAAGTCGAGCGAGGGTTGTTCCACCTTTGCACCCATTTTGTGGACCCGGTTAGACCGAGCGCACGGGTGTGTAGGTGTTGTGTTGGCTTCCGGATCCGAGGTTCGTACAAGAACTTGCCTCAGATCGTCGGCGGAAGACTTTTGAGATCGACCCAGTTCATTTGCCGCTGGGGGCTGGACGCATGGGACAGTTGTAACGACCCATTCTACTCATGCGGATAGCCGATTCAACGGCGCAAGTATGATGACCCAACCCGCCTTGCTCAGTGAGATGACTTGCTTGATGCAAAATAATTCAGACTTGGCCCTTTAGGAGTTCATAATTTTGGCGCGCTCGGAGTATCGCTCGACCGATGCGAATTATCGCTAAGGTGGGTGGCTACGGTGAACCTATCTTTGCTTATCCTATACACTTAAAAAATATGGACGATATATGCTGGTCGCTAGGAGAATCACCCCTTGCATACTAATAAGAATATAACGCACATAGCCAAGGGAATAATCCCATCTTGTATTACTTGTGTTAGAATATGAAAATGAAACTTGGCTTATAGTTGGACCCTCGCTTGCTACTTTAGCTTCGTGCAAGTAAACCTCACTAATGCTTCGTGTAGATCATGATATACTCTTCGTAGTATACCGCTCACTTGTTTATACTTCTCGTCTTAGAGATTATGCCATGACTCAACGACACCTTCGTGCTCGTGCTAAGTACTGCTTATGTTTCGAGTAGACTTTTATTTGAGCAAGTATAGTGTTTTACCCTTATATGTGCTATGCTTATCTCGTAGATTCATGCCACGGACTAGAACATGACTCGGAACAAGATTCACTTTGTTTGACCGGAAGACTATCAATTAGTCGTTTTGTGCAAGTTCAAACATGAAATTATTTGCGACCATTAGGTCACCAAGGTAGTTCCCGAACTAGGAAACTGTAGCACGACAATTTGAGTAAGAGTTATGATAAGACAGCTGGGGGAGAAATATTTGTTCAGGACCTAGATCAGGCGGCTCTGGGAGCCAATTCGTTTGTGAACATGGACAAGATTGGAGCAAGTTTGTGATTTATGTGATTTGATCAAGTTGTGATATATGATTTAGAAGATTTGTGTTCATGCGGTCATGGATAACTTGTGCATAGGGTATTTTGTGTTCCTGCGGACGGTACACCGGGGTACCGGAGCCGATCCGATCCGGACGAAACAATTTTGATAGCCGTTCGTTTCGGGCATGATGGTGCAGACGGCTCTACGGTTCCAACGTTGCAGCCATCCGTCCAGAGGCTATAACTCATCATTTATGGCTATGCCAGTGACCTCTTGTCACGACCCGCACCCGGAATTTGGGCATGAGTCGTGTGTACGTCCAGCCTACGCCACAGCATCAGTGGTAGAACGCTGTATAGGTCTCAACATAATATATATCCTGTCAATAATCTCAACTCCGTACGGAGGACAATGATAATAATCCACAGTTCTATAAATATACTCAATCACAAGCTATAAGAATAATGGGCACGATGAGAATGGAAAAGAGTTCTATAATAAACCAACCACAATAAGTCCAACTCAAGTCCTGGGTCTAGATGACCTCACAAAGTCACAAAATAATAAATACAACTCAGTCTCAGTCTAAAACAATAATGCAGAAAAATAATCTAAGAACAGGCAGATAAGATCTCCTCTAGAATAGGCAACTCCTCTGGGATTTCCGGAGTGCAATCTCCCTCTAATCCTGGGCCGTAATGAGTGGGGCAAAAGTTCTCCAGGTCCTATGAAAAATGTTATCCAGTCAGGATTAGAGCGAAGCACAAACACTAACAGCAGTTTCATTAAGTTGACAAAAACTATAAACAGTGTAAGAAATACAAGATGAGAATAAATGTAGGAATGTAAAGTACTAGAGAAATGAAATAGACAATAGAGCATCTAGCAATGAACAATAACAGTGAATGCTAGAACAAGTGAATCTGAATAAAGAATAAATATCTAGCTAAGTGTTTGAATTATCAGTTTATTATGTGATCGGCTTGGGACAAGATCAGGCTGGTTATATATGATTAACTATGATTCATGTAGGTCAGGCTAACCATATGGTTCGCTATGATGCATGTAGTGGTCAAGCTAATCATATATAACAGCTATGATGCATGTAAATAGTCATGCCGCACCCGACGTGAGAAGTGGGGTAAGCTATGATGCATGTAAATGTTTGGATATGATCACATAATCTACTAATAGTTCCCCATCCCCCAGCTAGCACGATGGATTCCAATCACGACTCCTCATGATGGGGATCTAGGGTGCCAACCCGTGTATCCATAGTGTCAGAATCAAGTATGTACTACAACTGAATTTATAGAAGTAATCAACAAAAATGAAAACTGTCAGAGAATGTACTCGCCTGTGGTCCTGAGTAAACTGTGAGGATCGATGTCCAAAGCGGGATCATAATGACCTAATTATGAAAATTCAATGTCAAAATAATGAATTAAAGGAATGAGCATGATTAACTAATTAAATACGAGGTTTCTAGGTCATACTAAGGTTTAGGGTTCATAATTTCTTATGTGGTAGGTTTTCTCCAAGATGATACTAGTCATACTAAACCTAGTGGTCAATATTAGGTTAACTAGGACCATACTAGGTCTAAACCTTGTTACTTTAGGCTTTTATGTTAATACTAAACAACCTTTACATGCTAAGCATTTAGTAAAATATAACTCCTATCTAGATTCTAAGGTATTACTTAATCTATTTAACTCTTATTCAACTAGTACTTGAAATACAACCCTTAACTCATAAACACTATGTATTAGCTAGGATACCAAGTACTTCATGTGATACCTTCGAGAACTCACTGAAACCTGTGCACCCTACTAATCCTACTGATACATCCACACAGGCAAAAACTCACACTGATATTGGTTCTCATGGACACATAGGTTATCTGCACACTGCACTCTCTCTTCTCACACTCACAGTCTGCACAGCTGCACACACACTAGTTGGATACATAGCTACACACTTAACACACCCTGTTTTCACTCACAGAACTGAATCATGCATACACTGAAATACACAGTTCTAACTCACAGTACTCACACATTGTTCACTGAATTCTAAACTCACATAGGCAGGCTGGTTGAATTACTGGTACAAACACATAGGTTCACATGATACACTGAGCTACACAGAAATACTAAATTCGTACACACACAGGTATTACCACACTGTGTGCTCACTCACAGATTACATACAGGCTATACACTGATAAATCTCACTGAACTCAGGGATACATTCTCAACTGCACACATTAACACATATATTCACAGACACTCTAATACACACTGCACTCTCACTGATTCTAAAACCCATACTGCACACTGATTTCTAACTCACCTCATACACAGACACAGGCATATAACTGATACCAAATGCACCTCATACTGAAAATTACTGATACATAATTCCTACCAAGACACCCCTCACATCTACACAGTTACCTCACTCACACATACATGCTGATACACTAGATGGTCAAGTTCCCTCACACTCTGATACCATAAATTCCTACTCTACCACACACATATACACAGGTGCACACACACACACACTGCTTGTTAAAACTGCTTCACAGGCAATTTGCTGATACATACTGAAATTCAATTACCTATACTGCTCAGAATCCACATTGAACCTAGATAATCCACTCTCAAAAATAGGGACACATACATGTAGTGACACAGCACAGCCATTGAATACACACTCACTGAGACACTACTACCTAACTGATACACAGGTTCTATTTGGTATACCCTAACACCTAGACACACTGAGACACAGGTAGACACAGGTTATCTAACCCCCAGATCTCACTGTCCCTCACTCTCAGGATTCCTCACTGCACTCACAGAGATATACACACACACATGCACAGCACAGGCACACTGGTACACTGCTCCCTCTCTAACTCTCTCACAGGATTTATACACAGGTAATTCACTCCCCACTAAACTCACACACAGCCACACATAGCTCACTGAACACCTACACACAGACCTACTCTCACTGGCACATAAACAACTACACAGGTACTCGACTGCAGACAAGTACACACTGGCACCTAGACCCACAAATACATGTATTCACTGATACACATAATTCTACTCAGTTGCCCCCAAACCCGATTGCACAGAACCCTAAAACACACAGCACAGTTCCGTAGGTATAACTACACATACATGTATATATATATATATATATATATATATATATATATATATATATATATATATATATATATATATATATATATATTGGTTCCTAAGAACTATGAAAAAATATTCATCCTTCTTGGCATAACAACAAACACCTAGTATGTGGAAATCGAATTTCACCTAGTTACTCATGAATCCAAACTTAAAACCCTAAAAATCAAGATCAAATCTATATGTATATGATGAAATCTGCCTACATGTAAACCCCTATGATTTAGGGTCCACGAAAAATTGGGGAAAACCAAACGTAGGTCGCCAAAACCCAAATCAAAACCCTAAATTGAAATCTAAACAATAGGGGGTTTTCCTAATGGCCAACAACAAGGAAAAACAGAATTTAAAATGGGAAAAATCTGGAATTTACCTATAGGGAGATGGTTTCCCTATGAAAGTTCTTCTTCCCCAAGGTTCCTTGACCCAAGCTCCTTGTTCCCCTTGCTTTGGAGGAGGAAAATGGAATCCCTAGGGTTAGATTCTGAATTTGGGGTAGGGGAAATGGCTTTTCTAATGGAGGCTAGGGTTTCTTTCTTCATGAAGGAGAAAAGGGTTGAGGGTGGCTCCCTTTTATATTAAAACTAGGTTAGGGTTTCAAATATATAGGATTAGGTTAATCCCCCCATGTTAGGTCATGACGAACTTAATTAACTAAGGTTTAGTCATTCTAGGGTTTGAGGTTCTAAACCAAAAATTGAAATTCTAGGGTTTGTCTAGAATTTGGATTTCAAACTAGGGTTTAGTCATTAGGTTAGTCCTAATGAGTTCTAGGGTTTGACCTAACCCAAACACAACTAACAATATATAAATAGTTTATAAAACTCAGCAGATTAATTTAATACATAATTATTCAGAATAGTGAAATTACACAAATGCCCTTATCTGGAAATGTGGTAGTGACAAGTCTACCCTCCTAAAAAAATTTTGTCCTCGAAATTGGACTGAACTAGAACAAGATGAAATCAGAAAAGGAATTATACCTCGAGTCTAGAAGAGATACGGGTATTGCTCGCGCATTTCGTCCTCTCTCTCTCCCAGGTCGACTCCCCTGGAGAGTGATGTCTCCATGCAACACGAACCAAAGGAATAGTTTGGTTCCGCAACACCTTCTCTCTGCGGTCCAAGATCTCTACGGGCTGCTCGGGGTAGCTGAGCGTCGGACCAACCTCAATCTCCGAGTGATCAAGTACGTGACTAGGGTCTGCCACGTACCGTCTCAGCTGCGACACGTGGAACACATTATGCACTCCCTCTAATGCAGGTGGCAAGTCTAGTCTATATGCCACTGCACCTATCCTTGCAAGAATACCGAAGGGTCCGATGTAACGGGGGCTAAGCTTCCCGCCTCCACCAAAACGAATCGTGCCACACGTCGGAGAAATCCGTAGGAATACTAGATCGCCAACCTAAAACAAAATAGTCTCAACACGCAGTCTAAACAACATACACAAGCCAGAAAAATAACAATCTATACCTGAAACTCAAGGGGTCTACGGTGGCTGTCGGCCCAATGCCGCTGTCTGTCCTGCGCCACTCGCAGTCTGTCTCTGATGAGTTTCACCTTTTCTGCTGCATCTACGACCATTTCTGGTCCTAGCAAGGCTCTCTCTCCAACGTCGTCCCAAGATAACGGTGTACGATACCTCCGTCCATAAAGAGCCTCAAATGGTGACATCTCGATGCTGGCCTGGTAGCTGTTGTTGTATGCAAACTTTACCAGGTGCATATGATCCTCCCAAGAACCTCCGAGATCTAGAACGCAAGTGCGTAGCATATCCTCGAGAGTCTGAATAGTCCATTCAGACTGCCCGTCTGTCTGGGGGTGGTACGAGGTACTGAACTTGAGCTGAGTGCCCAAGCTAGCCTGCAGACTCCTCCAGAAGTGGAAAGTGAAACGACTATCCCGATCCGAGATGATGCTCACAGGAACTCCATGAAGCCTAACGATCTGTCGCACATACATCTCTGCTAGCCTCTCTATCGACGTGTCCACCTTGAAAGGTAAGAAATGGGCTGATTTGGTCAACCTGTCCACGATGACCCAAATCGCGTCCTTCCCTCCTGGAGAACGTGGAAGCCCTGAAACGAAATCCATGGTCACGTGCTCCCATTTCAACTCTGGGATCGGTAAAGGTTAAAGCAAACCACCTGGCCTCTGTCGGTCTGCCTTTACCTGCTGGCACACTAGACACCGGAATACGAAGCGTGCTACCTCGCGCTTCATTCCATACCACCATACATGCTCCCTCAAGTCTCGATACATTTTGTTGGCACCGGGATGCATCGAGTACTGAGAGCGGTGTGCCTCCTATAAAATCTCCTCGCGCAGCTCCCCGCTCGGCACACATATCCTCGTGCTGTGCCGTAAGGAACCATCCTCTGCGATAGTAAAGTCGTCCGACAATCCTGTCCGAACCTGTGCTCTGATACTCCTCAAAGCCTCATTATCATACTGCGCAGCTCTAATCCTGTCCATCAGCTCGGACTGTATCTGTAATCCCCATATCTGAATCTCAGTACCGGGAACTAACACCTCAATCTCCAAGCTTTCCAGATCAGCCAACAAATGTCTATCTGTCGTCAAGTACATAGCCATCGGATACCTGCTCAAGGCATCGGCGACTACGTTGGCCTTCCCTGGGTGGTACTGCAATGAGATATCGAAGTCCTTCATCAACTCCAATCACCTCCTCTGCCTCATGTTCAGCTCCTTCTGTGTAAACACGTACTTCAAGCTCTTATGGTCTGTGAAGATCTCCACATGCTCTCCGTACAGGTAATATTTCCACAGCTTTAGAGCGAAGATAACAGCTGCCAACTCCAAATCGTGGGTAAGGTAGTTCTTTTTATGAGGGCGTAACTGCCTGGAAGCATAGGCAATTACCTTTCCGTGCTGCTGAAGAACACATCCCAGACCCTTCCCTGAAGCATCACTGTAGATGGTGAAACCACCTGTCCCTGCTGGCAACGTCAAAACTGGAGCTGTCGTCAACCTCTTCTTCAGCTCATCAAATGCGGCCTGGCAATCCTCCGTCCAGACAAAATCCACATCCTTCCTAGTCAGTCTGGTCATCGGCGCTGCAATCCTGGGGAAGTCTTGTACAAACCTCCTGTAGTATCCTGCTAGCCCGAGAAAACTCCTGATCTCGGCTGCCGAACTGGGGGTAGCCCACGACTCCACTGCCTCGATTTTCTGTGGGTTAACCAAGATTCCGTCACCCGATACCACATGCCCAAGAAATTCAACCTTGTCAAAGAAGAATTCACACTTAGAGAGTTTCTCGTACAGCTTCTCCCTCCTGAGAGTCTCTAAGACCAACCTCAGGTGCTCTTCGTGCTCCTCCGGGGTCTTGGAATACACAAGAATATCGTCGATGAACACCACCACGAACTTGTCAAGGTACTGGTGGAACACCTTGTTCATCAGGTTCATGAATACTGTCGGTGCATTGGTTAAACCAAATGGCATCACCATGAACTCAAACTGGCCGTATCTGGTCTGAAAGGCTGTCTTCGGCGTGTCTTCTCTCTTCACCTTCACCTGGTGATAGCCTGACCTCAAATCTATCTTTGAAAATACCTTCGCCCCGCTCAACTGATCGAAAAGATCATCTATCCTCGGCAGCGGGTATTTGTTCTTGATAGTGAGGTTGTTCAAAGCTCTATAATCAATGCACATGCGCACCGTGCCGTCCTTCTTCGGTACGAACAATACCGGAGCTCCCCATGGTGATGAACTGGATTTGATGAAGCCTTTGTCCTGCAGCTCCTCAACTTGCTTCTTCAGTTCTGTCAGCTCGCTGTTGTTGACTCTATAGACATGTTGTGAAATGGGCTCCGCTCCTGGAACCAAGTCTATAGAGAATTCAACATCTCTGTCTGGCGGCAAGCCTGGCAACTCCTCTGGAAATACATCCAGGAACTCCGCTATCAGAGGATGTGGCAACTCCTCTTCTTCCGCCCTGGCTCCGTAAAATATGCTCTTCCTCTGTTCCGCTGCTCCTCTGACGACCTCAAACTCCGGCTCTCCTAGTGGTCTAAATAATACTCTGCCTCTATAACAATCTATAGTAGCATGATGCCTACTCAACCAGTCCATTCCGAGTACAATAACATACCCCGGAAGTGGCATGACGAGTAAGCTCACGCTCAACTCTCGGCCTCCTATTGACACCCTCCGGTCCTTGCAGTGATCACGGACTAGGATAATACCTCCATCAGTCATGATCTTGCAAGTCCTAGCTAATGGTTCTGTGTCTAAATGATGTCGAAGTGCATAAGATACATACACAAAACTATGGGAAGCGCCAGAGTCGAATAAGGTAAATACGGGAATACAATCGAGAAGAACCGAACCTGTGATCAAGTCTCCTGCTGGCTCGATCTCCTCGACTTCCATGGCGTACGCTCGCCCCTGGGGTGCACCTCTCTGCTGCTGATGCTGGACGAACCTCTGATGTTGCGGTGGAAGTGGTGCCCTCTGTTGTTGGCCTCCTGGTACGGCAGGTACCCTGTCTGGTCCTCTCTGGGCGGCTGCTCCACCCTGACCTGGACGAATGGTAGGGCAATTCCTCAGCTGGTGTATCGTCGATCCGCAGGACAGACATGAGCCCAATCTCTTCCTGCAGATCTCTCTAGTATGTCCTGCCTTCCCGCAGTACGCACACTGGATGGCGGGCTGAGTCTGCCTCTGCTGCTGATGCTGGACCTGCCCTCGGGCTGGTGCCTGGTGCTGCTGGTGCTGCTGCTGAAAGGGCCTCTACTGCTGCTGATAGTGTGGACGCTTGCCCGGTCCCGCACTACTGTTTGCTCCTCCAGAAACATCGCGTCCCCTCTTGGGCCTGAGGTCCAAGTCGTCCTCGGCTATCTGGACATCCATCAATATGCCCTCGTAGGTAGCTGTGCGACGTCCCGACGTGCGAGACTTGATCTCCCTTGCCAGCCCCTTTCTGAACTTCCGGGCCCTGTCCCCCGGATCTCTAATCATCGACGGCGCGAAGTGGCTCAGGCGGCAAAACTCTGCGGCATACTCATCGACGGACGAGGTCCCCTGGACTAAGTCATGGAACTGACCCTCCAAAGCTCCCAGGGCAATATCAGGAAAGAACTTTTCTTTGAAGAGCTCCCTGAAAGCTTCCCAAGTGAGTCCCTTGTCAAGGAGTCTCGGCTCTGTGCGAAACCACGTCAAGGCGATGTCGAACATCTGGCTGCCGGCGGCCTCGATCTGAAGGGCCTCCGGAAGCTACAACAAGCGCAAGTTCCTCTCGATGTCCTCTAGCCAATCATCGGCGTAGAGTATCCCTTCTGTCCCCTTGAACTCCCGAGGCATCATCCTCTTGAAATCCATAATGGTGCCCGACCTCTGATGGTGCTGACCAGGATGCTGCTGCTGCTGAGTGACTCTCTCCACAGCCTGGAGAGCCACCTGATGAGCATTCTCCATGCTCACCCTCATCATCTCTATCTGGGCCTGGTGTGCCTCAGCCTGCACCCTCTGGGCCTCTGCCGACGTCTTCTGGGCATCGACCATGCCCTGAATCAAAGCGAACATCTGTGCCCCATCGACGGGCACACCTCCTGGATACTGAACTGTTGGTGGTGGTGGTAGAGGCTCCGTCGTAGCTATGGGAACCCTCTGAACAGGTGGGGGAGGACCCCCGAAAGCTGCAGACACTCCCACATGTATTGGAGATGTAGGAGGTGCTGCTGATGTCTGTCCGGCAGGGCGAGAGGTGGCAGACCTCTCTGACTCTGCTGCTCCGAGTCTCCGGGACCTGGTCCTCGGCATCCTGAAGACAGATCGAAAGATTTAATTAAGGCAATAGACACGATATCATCAAGGAAGGACAGTAATTTCTAAAGGAAAAAATCATTAAGAGTAGTATCATAAGAATCAGAATTTTCTAATTGTGATTGAGCATATCCTCGGCCTAATTCCTATTTCCTAAAACAGGCTCGTAGTAATACTCTAAGCGAGCACCACTACGATATCGCTCTAATGCGAAACTAGGACTAGACCTGCATGGGCCACCACTAAAAATGTGTCACGACCCGCACCCGGAATTTGGGCATGAGTCGTGTGTACGTCCAGCCTACGCCGCAGCATCGGCGGTAGAACGCTGTATAGGTCTCAACATAATATATATCCTGTCAATAATCTCAACTCCGTACGGAGGACAATGATAATAATCCACAGTTCTATAAATATACTCAATCACAAGCTATAAGAATAATGGGCACGATGAGAATGGAAAAGAGTTCTATAATAAACCAACCACAATAAGTCCAACTCAAGTCCTGGGTCTAGATGACCTCACAAAGTCACAAAATAATAAATACAACTCAGTCTCAGTCTAAAACAATAATGCAGAAAAATAATCTAAGAACAAGCAGGTAAGATCTCCTCTAGAATAGGCAACTCCTCTGGGATTTCCGGAGTGCAATCTTCCTCTAATCCTGGGCCATAATGAGTGGGGCAAAAGTTCTCCAGGTCCTCTGAAAAATGTTATCCAGTCAGGATTGGAGCGAAGCACAAACAATAACAGCAGTTTCATTAAGTTGACAAAAACTATAAACAGTGTAAGAAATACAAGATAAGAATAAATGTAGGAATATAAAGTACTGGAGAAATGAAATAGGCAATAGAGCATCTAGCAATGAACAATAACAGTGAATGCTAGAACAAGTGAATCTGAATAAAGAATAAACATCTAGCTAAGTGTTTGAATTATCAGTTTATTATGTGATCGGCTTGGGACTAGATCAGGCTGGTTATATATGATTAACTATGATTCATGTAGGTCAGGCTAACCATATGGTTAGCTATGATGCATGTAGTGGTCAGGCTAATCATATATAATAGCTATGATGCATGTAAATGGTCAGGCCGCACCCGACTTGAGAAGTGGGGTGAGCTATAATGCATGTAAATGTTTGGATATGATCACATAATCTACTAATAGTTCCCCATCCCCCAGCTAGCACGATGGATTCTAATCACGACTCCTCATGATGGGGATCTAGGGTGCCAACCCGTGTATCCATAGTGTCGGAATCAAGTATGTACTACAACTGAATTTATAGAAGTAATCAACAAAAATAAAAACTGTCAGAGAATGTACTCGCCTGTGGTCCTGAGTAAACTGTGAGGATCGATGTCCAAAGCGGGATCACAATGACCTAATTATGGAAATTCAATGTCAAAATAATGAATTAAAGAAATGGGCATGATTAACTAATTAAATACGAGGTTTCTAGGTCATACTAAGGTTTAGGGTTCATAATTTCTTATGTGGTAGGTTTTCTCCAAGATGATACTAGTCATACTAAACCTAGTTGTCAATATTAGGTTAACTAGGACCATACTAGGTCTAAACCTTGTTACTTTAGGCTTTTATGTTAATACTAAACAACCTTTACATGCTAAGCATTTAGTAAAATATAACTCCTATCTAGATTCTAAGGTATTACTTAATCTATTTAACTCTTATTCAACTAGTACTTGAAATACAACCCTTAACTCATAAACACTATGTATTAGCTAGGATACCAAGTACTTCATGTGATACCTTAGAGAACTCACTGAAACCTGTGCACCCTACTAATCCTACTGATACATCCATACAGGCAAAAACTCACACTGATATTGGTTCTCATGGACACATAGGTTATCTGCACACTGCACTCTCTCTTCTCACACTCACAGTCTGCACAGCTGCACACACACTAGTTGGATACATAGCCACACACTTAACACACCATGTTTTCACTCACAGAACTGAATCATGCACACACTGAAATACACAGTTCTAACTCACAGTACTCACACATTGTTCACTGAATTCTAAACTCACATAGGCAGGCTGGTTGAATTACTGGTACAAACACATAGGTTCACATGATACACTGAGCTACACAGAAATACTAAATTCCTACACACACAGGTATTACCATACTGTGTGCTCACTCATAGATTACACACAGGCTATACACTGATACATCTCACTGAACTCAGGGATACATTCTCAACTGCACACATTAACACATATATTCACAGACACTCTAATACACACTGCACTCTCACTGATTCTAAAACCCACACTGCACACTGATTTCTAACTCACCTCAATACACAGACACAGGCATATAACTGATACCAAATGTACCTCACACTGAAAATTACTGATACATAATTCCTACCAAGATACCCCTCACATCTACACAGTTACCTCACTCACACATACATGCTGATACACTAGATGGTCAAGTTCCCTCACACTCTGATACCATAAATTTATACTCTACCACACACATATACACAGGTGCACACACACACACTGCTTGCGAAAACTGCTTCACAGGCAATTTGCTGATACACACTAAAATTTAATTACCTATACTGCTCAGAATCCACATTGAACCTAGATAATCCACTCTCAAAAATAGGGACACACACATGTAGTGACACAGCACAGCCATTGAATACACACTCACTGAGACACTACTACCTAACTGATACACAGGTTCTATTTGGTACACCCTAACACCTAGACACACTGAGACACAGGTAGACACAGGTTATCTAACCCCCAGATTTCACTGTCCCTCACTCTCAGGATTCCTCACTGCACTCACAGAGATATACACACACACATGCACAGCACAGGCACACTGGTACACTGCTCCCTCTCTAACTCTCTCACAGGATTTACACACAGGTAATTCATTCCCCACTGAACTCACACACAGCCACACATAGCTCACTAAACACCTACACACAGACCTACTCTCACTGGCACATAAACAACTGCACAGGTACTCGACTGCACACAAGTACACACTGGCACCTAGACCCACAAATACATGTATTCACTGATACACATAATTCTACTCAGTTGCCCCCAAACCCGACTGCATAGAACCCTAAAACACACAGCACAGTTCCGTAGGTATAACTACACATACATGTATATATATATATATATATATATATATATATATATATATATATATATATATATATATATATATATATATATATATATATATATATATATATATATATATTGGTTCCTAAGAACTATGAAAAAATATTCATCCTTCTTGGCATAACAACAAACACCTAGTATGTGGAAATCGAATTTCACCTAGTTACTCATGAATCCAAACTTAAAACCCTAAAAATCAAGATCAAATCTATATGTATATGATGAAATCTGCCTACATGTAAACCCCTATGATTTAGGGTCCACGAAAAATTAGGGAAAACCAAACGTAGGTCACCAAAACCCAAATCAAAACCCTAAATTGAAATCTAAACAATAGGGGGTTTTCCTAATGGCCAACAACAAGGAAAAACAGAATTTAAAATAGGAAAAATCCGAAATTTACCTATAGGGAGATGGTTTCCCTATGAAAGTTCTTCTTCCCCAAGATTCCTTGACCCAAGCTCCTTGTTCCCCTTGTTTTGGAGGAGGAAAATAGAATCCCTAGGGTTAGATTCCGAATTTGGGGTGGGGGAAATGGTTTTCTAATGGAGGCTAGGGTTTCTTTCTTCATGAAGGAGAAAAGGGTTGAGGGTGGCTCCCTTTTATATTAAAACTAGGTTAGGGTTTCAAATGCATAGGATTAGGTTAATCCCCCATGTTAGGTCATGACGAACTTAATTAACTAAGGTTTAGTCATTCTAGGGTTTGAGGTTCTAAACCAAAAATTGAAATTCTAGGGTTTGTCTAGAATTTGGGTTTCAAACTAGGGTTTAGTCATTAGGTTAGTCCTAATGAGTTCTAGGGTTTGACCTAACCCAAACACAACTAACAATATATAAATAGTTTATAAAACTCAGCAGATTAATTTAATACATAATTATTCAGAATAGTGAAATTACACAAATGTCCTTATCTGAAAATGTGGTAGTGACACCTCTTATTCATATAGACTAAGTTGGCTCGATTGCGGCAATCCACGTTCGAGTTTATTTTGTATTGAAACGAGCAACCTGTAAATTCGAACACATCTGTTTAACTCTAAGAAGAATATTTAATACTTTTGATAAGATTGATTGTTGCACGCCACTTTATACCTAGAGATATGGATGCACTATACATTATTTAGTAAGCATAACGTATTTAAGGCAAGGACTCGTAACGTATTTTGTAAATCCCCTGATTTTTCAGAAATTTTTAATTTTGATTTTTCACAATTTTCTGTAATTTTTTGGAATTTTTCTGTAATTAAAACTAAGATATTTTTAAGATTAAATAATTTTTAAATGATGTTAAATAATATTAAAATATTATAAAAATAATATTTTCTAGTGTAAAATGAAAAATTAGACATAGGATAATTTTTCGAGAATTTATTGGACCCCAAAAACATTTTTAAAGACCTAGAAACTAAGTTGTAATTAAACCAAAATAAACCCTGAATTAAATCGGTTTATTTTAAATAAACCAAACCAACCCGAACCGAACCAAGGGGAACCAAACCGAACCGAACCCACTCTTAACGGGTCAGGTCGGATCCGAAATGAACCCGACCCGGACCCGTTAACCCGGCCGAAATCCTAATCCTAATCCTAACGTTTTTACTGTTCCGGCGGCCCTATAAAACCCCTCGATATCCTCGCTCCGCCGCCGGAAACCTAATCTCTCTTCTCTCTCCTCCGCCCAACCCGCAGCGCCCCGCTCCGACCACCCTAGCCCGCTGACACCTCCTTCTTACTCCAGAACCTCCTCCTCCTCCCGACTATCCGACCCGCTGCCCTAGCCCCGCCATCTCCCCTGCCCTAGCGCCGGCCGCCCAGACTCGACCTCGACGAACCCTAAAATCTCCCCGCCCAACCCGCTCCTATCACCCTCGGCCACCCTAGTCTCCCCCCTCCGCCTTCCTCCTCCAGATCCTTCTCCGCTTGAACCCTAATCCGCCCTGACTCGACGCCGCTCGCCTCCGTCTCTCTCCCTAAACCCTCCACCGTCGAACCCCCAGCCCAGCCCAGCACCACCACCATCACCCTCTAGCCCCGGCCGACCCCCTCCCGCAGCCTCCGACGAACTCCCCGCGAGACTCCACCGCAGCAGCGCCTAGCTGCCTTCCTCCATGAGCAACCCCGGCGAGTCTCCGCCTGAACCCTAACCAGGACACAGTACCCGGACACAGCACAGCACTGTGCAGTTGTGTCGTATCGCCTCACGGACACGAAGAAACCTCGTTCTACGTAGCCCTGTTCAGGTAACCCGTTCTCTCTCCTCGTTGCTCCATTTTTCGTTCCGTCAGTTATGACGCGTAGGCTGTGTAACCCTCTCGATGTCCGTGCAACCCGCTCGGTGGGTCGCGTCCTGTGGCGACCGCAAACCGCGATCCAAAAACAGGAAAAATAATACCCCAATTTCCCCCGAAACTGACTGCGCCCCGCCAAACGGGACAACTTGGTCGCGTGCGGTCTTCACCGAAAGGTGCGCGCCGTTGATACGGACGTACGGAATTTCGCAAAAGTTGATTTGGATGTGCGTGCACACCGGAATCAACGCGTATCCGCCGACAACACCCTGTATCCGCCTGTTCTGGAACTCGTTGTAACTTTGTGTACACACGTCGGATCAAAAAAAAACTTGTGCTATCGGACTCGTAGCAATACGCTGGTCCTGTGACCCAAGTTTGGTTCGATTCCGAGAACGTTGACAAAATTGCGTATCGTGGGTCCCACGACTCCACTTGACGGACGATTTTGTGATCGGCTCATCAGAATCCAGTTTTGGAAGTTCCGGGTTCGTATCATCGTTCTGGACTTGTTGACACTAAGTTTAACAAATTTGGAGACCATTGCTTCTGACAC
This sequence comes from Iris macrosiphon, assembly GCA_036927795.1. Classification (NCBI taxonomy): domain Eukaryota; kingdom Viridiplantae; phylum Streptophyta; class Magnoliopsida; order Asparagales; family Iridaceae; genus Iris; species Iris macrosiphon. The sequence continues at coordinate 74,627,736 of JAYESA010000006.1, read as the reverse complement.
ATTTTTTGGTGCGAAGCGGGCCACATGTGGACCCCGCTTTGACCAGAAACTGTCATTTTTGACCCCATGTCCAAATTGGACTCAAGGACAGGCATTTTTAGCTATTTGATATTTTCTGAATCTGATGGTGATGTTTATTTCAGCAATTGGAAGACTACCTGCAAATCCCACTGAGACCAGAGCTACAGTTGGAGTCAGAACCCCAGACAAGTGTACCTTGCTAACAATGCAGTTTTTTTACATATTTTCTTGAATCATTTATATTGTTGTACATGGTTGACCTAGGACCGTGTGACTTTACTTAGCGTTCGATTATTAGTCGGGTGCCAACACCGTACGCGGAGTTGTGTAACATCATCTAGAGATGGATATCGTGACCCTTTACATTCTCGTACTTGTCTTATCAAGTACATCATAACCCAGGACACTTGATACTACTCATGAGACAGGATCTTCCTGAGATATTCAAGGTGATTCTGTGTAGGTTGTAGGATTTATGACATAGACATTATATGACTTGCTGCATTAGTTATGATCTTACGTGACATGGACATGAGGCATCGTGGACATGAGACGTGTGATTATATTGGGTGGAAAGAGACACACAGGCTACAGGCTAATTTTATATATATGGTGCCACTACATAGTAAACTATATAGCATAACTATATAGTATAACTGCTACCGGCTCCCCGACACAGAGCTTGTAGCGGTCTCAGCCTGAGTACTAGTGATGCTCTCATTTGCATTTCACATAGATGGTTACATATTTACCCTATTTATTTCATTTACTATTGTACTGTATTTATTTTGGCATGAGTTATTTTGTACCTTGCTATGTCCCCTGAGGACCTGGATCTGGATTATGTCTCCAGGATTAGCAGACGAGATCTATCCCGAGATATACGGGACAGCAGCAGGAGCAGGAGTTGATACAGGAGTGGTACCGATTCCCGAGGATGAGGTGTTGGCTGAAGACTTTTTCAGAGTATCTGTGTTTCGTACTCAGTATCTACTTTATTCAGACATTTATGTTTTGGTCTGTTAAACCATTGTATCAGATTTATTATCGGGTTGTTCCCAGATTTATTTACTTGAGACTTGTTTATGTTTATATTTCACTCTATGGATATTGCTGTATTTATTCTGTGGATGAGAGTAGCAGACCCTTATTGTTGTATTACAGCTTAAGTACGCCCCGATGGATCCATTAAATTGGGTTTGTCCATCAGTGTGTGCTGCTGGCCATTGCCACGTGTCTAGTCCCTTGATATTTGGGACTGGGGCGTGACATATATGGATGCACTATACATTATTTAGTAAGCGTAACGTATTTGAGGCAAGGACTCTTTGGACCACTAGGCTTTGTTTGTGCACCACTTTGTTTCGTATCATATATGAGTTGTTGTTTAACTTGGTTTTGTCTTTGGGCAGGGAAGGACAAATGGCAAGTCGGTAAGTTTTGTCGTGTTACTCTTATATCGCACGGTGCACTACCACACGAGTTAGACTTTGTTTCTTATGTCATAAAACTGATCGTAAGGCAAGACTAGAAAGATAACTTAATAGATTTATGCACAGAACTAATATAACGTGTTTGGATTTGTCGAGCGGGCGAGAAGCCTCCCCACTGGTGCATTCATGTACTGATAACCCATCAGATTGCTTGCAGGGTACGAAAGAACCTCGTCGGTGCAGAAACCCCCTCGTGCACGCTAAGGCATGGAGTTCGCTCTAGAGCCTTGAAGTGCTGCATCCGGAGCTGAAGCACATATACACGACATAATATTGGAACAACACTTGTGCATCATTCCAAGTTGTAAGCCACCTGGCACGCCTTTATTATTTTGAGAGAGAGAGTGCTTGAGTGACTTGTAATCTCGGCCTAGCGTCGCTTGTAACACTATTCAATATCAATAAAAATGCTTGTTTTACTTTCATACTTGTGTTATTCAATGCTTCCGTTATGACGACTCTGTGAACTGGTTATCTATCACCTGTACGATTCTTATTCCGATGCATTCAGACTATCTATGCGACTCTGTGGCTTAGACCTTTTACCGCCTGTTCGGATCATGGCCTTACACGGGCGCAGCTTGCGCTTGTGCGACATCACGTCTAGATAGAAAACGATCGTCCTGCGGGAGCGCTGGCACAGTGATTCGCATCTAGCAGGGATGACCGATTCCGCGGGAGATCGGGGCGTGACAGTAGTCTTATATAATTCTTATATAATTTTCTATCATGGGCCCGCGTAACGATTAGTTGTGCCCTCTGACAATCAGTTGACTGGACAGTTGCTTGAGTTTGGCGAGATCGCACTGTCCTGGACCTCTTTGACTTAGCACCCACTGTCACCCTCACATTTTCATCCAAGGTTAGTTTGGTAATTGTTAATGGGTATTAATTATTTAGGTTTATTTATAATTAATATTTATGCATTGCATTGCATGATTTATTTATTTATTATATTATTAATTGTTGCTAGTTGTAGATTGTTGTGGAGTTGTGTAGTGGACCTAACCCATTTATTTAGAATGCATGAAACAAATATTAGACTAGTCTCATTTGAGCCCATGAATTAGGCCCATGGATTAGGACGCTTGATTAATTAGTGAAACCATTAGACTAGAACCTTTTCTCCCTAATTAATTTCTTATGAGAGGCCCCAAGGGGTATTTGTGTTATTTCACATTGCCAAGGGGGTGTATATAGGCCGGCCACCTCAAGAAGGAGAAGAAAATCATTTCATTCATTCCAAATTCCAAATTCTAGATCTACATTCTTCCCTCTTTAAATTTCCTCCATTCCCTCATCAATTCTCTACCAATTCTTTACCAATCTCTTTCCAAATTCATCATTGAGGTTGCTACACCAAGGATCTACAAGAATGAAGCAAGGAGTAAGGAGGAAGAGGCCAAGATCTACAAGGAGAGGAGCTACTTGACAATTGGGAACTTTTTATTGGGAATCCATCTCCCAATAGGTACAATTCAGTTTTTCCCCTTCTAATAGACTCTAGATATAAGATTTTACCATGAAAAACTAACCCACATGCATAGGCTACCCATAGATTTTGGTTTTGGGTTAATTTGAGACCTGCGGTGGAAGTTATGAACAAATTGGTGTCAATTTTGGGGAAATTTTGAGATTGACACATGTAGTGCTTGTCATTGGATCTAATAGATCTAATTGATACTTGATTGCTTGTTTGTGACTAGTGTCGTATCCACAACTGGATACGTGTAGGCCGTATCTCGTCAATTTGACGAAATAGATTGATTTTGGGAGTTTTCCTCCGACACGAAGTTTTGTGCATATCACATTATGACACGGACACGTAGACACACTAATTACTATACGTATTGTTAATAATTTATTTTTTAGACTTGTTCGTGTCCTCCGGGATACGTTTGGTTGTGTGTTGGGGCCGTATCGCAAGCGTATCATAGAAAAAGTGTGATACGGGTGCAATGCACTCCATGTGTTTGATGTTTGTTCTTCTCATTATATGTGCATATGTATTTATATATGTATATGCTATCTATGTATTATTTAGAGTATATAATAGTGTACTTTGGGTTATGTATATATGTGTGTCTATAAGTGTGTATTATATGTATCTTATATATATATATATATATATATATATATATATATATATATATATATATGAGTTTCTGTATCTCACATGGGTTTTACAATTATAGGAATTGGTTCTATAAATTGTATTTGTTCATGTGTTGGTGTTTAGAGAAGTATATATATATATATATATATATATATATATATATATATATATATATATATATATATATACAATTTATAGAACCAATTCCTATAATTGTAAAACCCATGTGAGATACAGAAACTCATATATATATATATATATATATATATATATATATATATATATATATATATATATATATATATATATATATATATATATATATATATTTTAGTTTATGTATCTCTATGTAAAATTCCTGTGAGCAAAAGAAATTCGAAGGTTACAGTTCGGTTGGGTAAAGTTTTAACTGTAAAGTATCAGTTAACCATCACTGATAACTGAGCAGTTGTAACCTCTGTATCCTGAAATTCTTGCTTAAATATTATTATTAGGTTAATTTGGGCTATTGTGATTTTTCCATAATTTTTAGTTAATTAAAAACTAGTAACCCTAATTTTCTAGAAATTTTAAGAATTTATTTTAGAGTTAACTTAATTAAAAATATCTTAAACTTTTATTTTAGGTTCTAAATAATAAAATATATTTTCTAGAATATTTTGGTAATTTTCTGATTATTTTTAGCATTTATTTTGAGTTAATTATGAAAAACTGAACTAAAAACTAATTTCTGAAAATAAAAACCCAAAAAGTAATTAATTCTGCCCAGTCAGCAAACAGGGGGCCCACCTGTCAGCCTCTCGCAGCGAACAGTGCCAGGCCCGCCTGTCAGTGACCGCGGGGTGGGTGCGAGCCAGCCGAGCCGACCTCGAGCCGAGCCGAGTCAGAGTTCGACTCGGACTCAGCTGAGCCGAGCCGCGTCAGATTCGGACCGTCCGATCTGAGCGGAGAGCCACGGATGGCTTCCACGTGGCAGATTTCGAGCCGCGGCTGCTTTCTCTCTCCTCTATATATATAATAGTTTAAGTTATTTTCTAGGGTTTTTCTTCAGCCGATTTTTGGAGAATTGCCATCTAGGATTCCTTCATCTTCCAGAAGCCATTGCGCATAGCTCCGGACTCCAAATGAGACCTAGTTTTTTGTGTTAGAATGATATTGAGGTTAGGGTTAGATTTCTGATTATATAATTTTTTTTACGAAATTATGAGTATTAAATTCTGGAAAATTCGTAGAGAACAGCATGTCCGAAAATAGACGTGTTTCGATGTTTTCGCGATTCCGGGAGAACCAGGAATCAGAATCACAAACCGTTTAAAGTTTCGGAAAGCTAATGTCGAGATCATTGACATATATTTTTTCTAGAATTTATTTCGAAGTATTTTTATATTGTTAATTCTGTAGAAGTTCTAGGGTAGAATTTAACCATCGGTGCACGAATATTTTTGATGCTAAAATCTACAGGAAATCATGCATGAAAGTCGATTTTGTGTTGGTTGACTTTTTGGTCAACATATTGCCGCGATTTGCGTGCCATAAGTCTCGAGTTGATAAAATCCAGTTTCTTTGGACAAAATTTAGGAATTAACCTAAAAATCAGAATAATAAGATTAAAATAGGATTTTAGAGTAATTATTCCAGAATTAAATAAATTAAAATAAATTATCTTTTGACATGGTAAATTTGTAATACATAGGCTATTTGGACTGTGACTTGGACTCTGATTCATACCAGCAGCAGGACCCCAGGTGAATACATTCTCTGACAGTTTCTATTATATTGATTATCTCTATAACTCTTGTTGTATAGCGTACATGACTCTGACATGGTTCTTTACACGAGTTGGCATCATTGAGACCTGTCACGAGGAGTCGTGATTGGAATCCATCGTGCTAGCTAGGGAAAAAGGGGAAATATTAGTAGCTTATGTGATCATACCCCACCTTACATGCATCATAGCTCACCCACACCTCACGTCGGTGCAGCCTGACCCTTACATGCCTCATCGCTGTTACATATGGTTAGCCTGACTTGTTGGGGATGATCGCTAATCAATGTAATGAGTCATATAGTCCCAAGCCGATCACATGATATGCTGATATTTCACACACTTAGTTAGATGTTCTTGACATGCATCTCTAGTATATTGATCTAGCATATCTACATGTTCTAGTTATTGTTCTTGTACACACTTATATACCAGTTCATTGTTCTTGCGTGTACTTGGATTTCTATTTCATTGCTAGATGTATGTTGATGACGATGTTCCAGTATTCCATTTATTCCAGTATTTCTTTATTCCAGCATTCCCTTATTCTAGTATTTCTCATTGCCAGATTTCATATCTGTCTTGTATTTCTTTACACTGTGCTATAGATTTTGTCAATATTCATGGAACTGCTGTTAGAGGTGTATTTCGTTCCAATCCTGACTGGATATTTTTTTCAGACTGTGACATAGAGGACTTGTTCCGACATACTTGGAGACTTGGATGTATTGATTGCAGGTTAGACTATTTATTGTTGTTTAGACTTGTCTTGTATTTTATTGCTTGCTTCGATATCTCATCGTACTCTAGTTTATGTGATTGAGTATTTCCATATTATTTTGTGATATCTGCGTCTCCTTATGGAGTTGGATATTCATGTGAGATTGATTAGATAGTATCATGACCTAGACAGCGTTCTACCGCCGATTCTGCGGCGTAGGCTGGACGTACCCACGCACTCGTGCCCCTATACTGGGTGCGGGTCGTGACACGTTTTTAGTGGTGGCCCATGCAGGTCAGACTTCGCAAGTTGTGCGATGTCGTGGTAGTGCGACGTCTTAGCTGTACTATTGCGTGCCTGCGATAGAATATAGGACGTAGGATACTAGGATAAGAGAGGATACTCAATCACAAATTATTTGAGAGATTTCTAGGACGACCCTTGAGAATCTTATTATAAATTCCAATTTAAATCCTTCCCCCTTATTTTTGCCTATTCTCACTTGTTGATATTGAGTTTGATTCTTGTTGATCAGTTATCAATTTAATTCTTGGTATCATTGTTGGGTTTTGATTTTATATCGAAATGAATTTTACGGACTAAAATTTACGGTATCATCTGATGACATATATTGATGAGGACAGTGAGAAAGGTAAAACGTCTACTTTGATTATGGATCCTAGAGTTTATCGCAGCCATATTAGCTGTCGTGATAAGAACGTAGGAACCTGATTTGGATGTACATACTTTAGTTATGAAACGTAGAGTCTCTCACAGCCATACCGGTTGGTGTGACGAAGATTCTAGATGACATGATTATAGAGTTGCATACCTTAGTTACGGAACCTGTCGTTTATCGCATCTATGCTTACTGGCGCGGCGAGGATTCTGAGTGTCATGATCTCTGACAGACGTGTATGATTATCAGGTTGTATCTTAAATTGGTTCTTAAAGTATTATCTCAAGACTTATCTATTTCTGTTATTCCAAGACTTTGTTCCATCGCTTCTTTTCTTTACTAGCAGTAAAGATACCTTCAGTCCTTGATCCAGTTCCTTTTTGAGCTTATTTTCTTTGAGGATTCCTTGTTAGTATGATAATTAGTGACTTACAATTTTGGTTGTGTCTTGTATTAGTTTGACTGAGTGTGACTTGTGAGTTTGTAAGTGTTTCTTAGTTGGACATGGGAGCAGTAGGCATTAATCTAGAGATACCCATAGCATAGTACCTTGTAGCAATAGTTCTATGATAGGTGTTATTATAGTTAATATTGGTACTATAGGTAGAAGAAGGAGTAAGAGTATCAGTGATGGTTCCAAGAGTAAGTATCAGAGTCAACATGCCAGTCCTGGATAGTCATGAATTTATGTAGTTGTGTGATCCATGAAAATAATTAAGTATCAAGGATTTGTGTTGAAAATTAATGGAGCATGATGTTCAATTTGATGATTGATACTTGGGTGTATTAAAAGTAAAGAAATGTATATGCATAAAGGGTTTTAATGAGATGTCATGAGTAGAGAAATATCAGGATTGGTAATGAAGGTTGTGAAGCGTATCACAGATTAGTTTAACTGGCTGTAAAAGATTAAAGGAAAATACATATACATCAATCGAGATGAGGAACCATATACTTGCCCATGAGAATAAAGTGAAACATGGGTATTATAAAATGTGCAAGTGATCATGAGTTCTAATAAGTATGATGATGTAATCTAATAATGAAGTTAGTGTTACCATACCAATAGTGCTAGTATTTCTATATCGAGGATTAGTCGAGAATGGTGCTAATAACAGTAAGAACTTCGTGTGATGATAATTAGATTGGTGTACCAGTTAATATAGATAGAAAATCATTGGAGAAAATATGTGTGATAATAACTTTAATTATTGGGAGTAATAGTGCAAGTAATTCGGGTAGTACAAATTTTAGTACACAGTTGAGGTTGTAGATAATTTGTGTATTTGTGTGCACCTTGAGGATTAGAGACTGTGAGTATTTATATGTATACTTGTGGATTTAAATTTATAATTTAAAGAGTGGAAATGAATTTCCATTTTTAAGAATTATTGAGGAGTTGAGATTTATGTCATTAAATTTTGAGGATTCGAATTCAATTCAATAAACAAAGTCAAGCTATAAAGATTTTTTGGAAGTGATTAAAATTTTATTTCGATATTTGAGCATTTAACTTTTGAGGAAAGTATATGCATTTTATTTTAAATTGTTCGAGAAGTTAAATTTTGATGATTTTATTTTGAGGATAAAATTTTATGGTAGGTAAGAAATGTATAACAGTATATGAGTGGTTGATGTGCATGTGTAAGGATCTATTGGCTTGAGAATGCTTGAGATGGCACTGCAAACAGACTTGGGTGTCCATTTAGAGTTGTATTAGAAGGAGCAATACTTAGTGTGCTGTGTTGCACTTGGCGTGCACTTGGGTGATAAGAACAACTAGTATGGACAATTGTAGTAGGTAAGAGAGCTAGCAGTGGATGTGCTTGTAGTAGAAATAGTGGTACCTAAAAGGATAAGGGTATCAAACTTTGGATGCATCATTAAACCTATGGTTGTGTTAGAAGGCTATGTTCTGTTCTTTTCTTCTGTTCCTTTTCATCTATTTTATTGATTAATTTTCTAGTACCATAGCTTGCATCAATGATTCTCTTGCTAGAATGTAGTTAGTAGTACCCCTAACAGAGACTGCTATACCATGACAAAAGTGACCATAACTATGTATGTTTTCTCTAGATTGCATATTGTATGACGGTAGGTAGGATTTTCTTAGACCTTTATTATTGGGGGTTTGACCGTAGTGAAGAGTTAATGAAGAGGTTATGATTTGACAAAGAGAGACAATGTGCCTTAAATTTCGAGGATAAACATTAATTTAAACAAAGAGTTGAGAACTTAATATGACAGGATTGGCGATCTTGTTAAAACGTTGATTTTATGAATATTATGAAATAATTGAATTTGTCATTAAATTTTGAGGAAATTAAGAAGATTATCATTGTATTTATTTGACTGCAAGATATAGATTTATTTTGAATATTGTAATTGAAGATTTTGCGAGTATTACATTGTTTGAGTATTGTGTGGAAAAAGAAATCGAGGATTAAGATCACTAATGGATTATTGTTGAATTCAAATTTTGGAATAAGATTTTTTAAAATTTTATAAATATGCATTGATGGGATTTCAATTAAAGGATTGGATAGTAAATTTTGTATTTAGTGATTTACTCAAAATTTGAGGAGTAAGATGATTAATGGGTTAGTATTTGAATACAAACTTTTAGGATGAGATTTTTTTAAATTTTATAAATATACATTGAGTGGATTTAAAATTAGAGGATTGAATATTAAGTTTTGTATTTAGTGATTAGCATAAAAATTTTGAGGAGATTTTGATAAGAATGGAATTTGATTTTTAATTTTAAAGGTTTGCGGAAATATGATACTTATAGAATTTGGAAAAAAAATTTGTGAAATAGCAATATGAATTCACTTCATGATCATGTGATTCGATGAATTTAAAACTTTGATAGAGAAATAATATAAATGAATACATAGAGGATTTTAAATTTCGAGGACAAATTTTTTTTAAGGTGCGTAGACTTGTAACCTCCGTATCCTGAAATTCTTGCTTAAATATTATTATTAGGTTAATTTGGGGCTATTGTGATTTTTCCATAATTTTTAGTTAATTAAAAACTAGTAACCCTAATTTTCTAGAACTTTCAAGAATTTATTTTAGAGTTAACTTAATTAAAAATATCCTAAACTTTTATTTTAGGTTCTAAATAATAAAATATATTTTCTAGAATTTTTTGGTAATTTTCTGATTATTTTTAGCATTTATTTTGAGTTAATTATAAAAAACTGAATTAAAAACTAATTTCTGAAAAAGAAAACCCAAAAAGTAATTAATTCTGCCTAGTCAGCAAATAGGGGGCCCACCTGTCAGCCTCCCGCAGCGAACAGTGCCGGGCCCGCCTGTCAGTGACCGTGGGGTGGGTGTGAGCCGAGCCGAGTCAGAGTTCGACTCGGACTTAGCTAAGCCGAGCCGCGTCAGATTCGGACCATCCGATCTGAGCGGATAGCCACGGATGGCTGCCATGTGGCAGACTCCGAGCCGCGGTTGCTTTCTCTCTCCTCTATATATATAATAGTTTAAGTTATTTTCTAGGGTTTTTCTTCAGCCGATTTTTGGAGAATTGCCATCTAGGGTTCCTTCATCTTCCAGAAGTCATTGCGCATAGCTCCGGACTCCAAACGAGGCCTAGTTTTTTTTGTTAGAACGATATTGAGATTAGCTTTCTGATTATATAATTTCTTTTATGAAATTATGAGTATTAAATTCTGGAAAATTTGTAGAGAATAGTATGTCCGAAAATAGATGTGTTTTGATGTTTTCGCGATTTCGGGAGAACCAGGAATCAGAATCATGAACCGTTTAAATTTTCGGAAAGCTAATGTCGAGATCATTGACATATATTTTTCCCAGAATTTATTTCGAAGTATTTTTATATTTTTAATTCTGTAGAACTTCTAGGGTAGAATTTAACCATCGGTGCACGATACGAAACTTGTATGTGCCATAATTCCCAAACGAATTTGAATTCGGACGACCCATAAATTTCAAAATATTTTTGATGCTGAAATATACAGGAAATCATGCATGAAAATCGAGTTTGTGTTGGTTGACTTTTTGGTCAACATATCGCCTCGATTTGCGTGCCATGAGTCTCGAGTTGATAAAATCTAGTTTCTTTGGACAAAATTTAGGAATTAACCTAAAAATCAGAATAATAAGATTAAAATAGGATTTTAGAGTAATTATTCCAAAATTAAATAAATTAAAATAAATTATCTTTTGACATGGTAAATTTGTAATACATAGGCTATTTGGACTGTGACTTGGACTATGATTCATACCAGCAGCAGGACCCCAGGTGAATACATTCTCTGACAGTTTCCATTATATTGATTATCTCTATAACTCTTGTTGTATAGCGTACATGACTCTGACACGGTTCTTTACACGAGTTGGCATCATTGAGACCTGTCACGAGGAGTCGTGATTGGAATCCATCGTACTAGCTGGGGAAAAAGGGAAAATATTAGTAGCTTATGTGATCATACCCCACCTTACATGCATCATAGTTCACCCACACCTCACGTCGGTGCAGCCTGACCCTTACATGCCTCATCGCTGTTACATATGGTTAGCCTGACTTGTTGGGGATGACCGCTAATCAATGTAATGAGTCATATAGTCCCAAGCCGATCACATGATATGCTGATATTTCATACACTTGGTTAGATGTTCTTGACATGCATCTCTAGTATATTGATCTAGCATCTCTACATGTTCTAGTTATTGTTCTTGTACACACTTATATACCAGTTCATTGTTCTTGCGTGTACTTGGATTTCTATTTCATTGCTAGATGCATATTGATGACGATGTTCCAGTATTCCATTTATTCTAGTATTTCTTTATTCCAGCATTCCCTTATTCTAGTATTTCTCATTGCCAGATTTCATATATGTCTTATATTTCTTTACACTGTGCTATAGATTTTGTCAATATGCATGGAGAGGTGTATTTCGTTCCAATCCTGACTGGATATTTTTTCTAGACTGTGACATAGAGGACTTGTTCCGACATACTTGGAGACTTGGATGTATTGATTGCAGGTTAGACTATTTATTGTTGTTTAGACTTGTCTTGTATTTCATTGCTTGCTTCGATATCTCATCGTGCTCTAGTTTATGTGATTGAGTATTTCCATATTATTTTGTGATATCTGCGTCTCCTTATGGAGTTGGATATTCATGTGAGATTGATTAGATAGTATCATGTCCTAGACAGCGTTCTACCGTCGATGCTGCGACGTAGGCTGGACGTACCCACGCACTCGTGCCCCTATACCGGGTGCGGGTCATGACAGCAGTCCAGTGTTTGGTTTCAGATAGTTCAGCAGGTTCTAAGGATAGTTGTGTATACTATTTATAGGTATATTGGTTTAAGTAGTAGTTGATCTATTAGTTGTTTAAATTGTTAGTTAACTTGTTTAGAATGTTAGTGTAGATATATACCTTATTTGTCTAACAATGAACTATATTTATGTATGTATGCTAGTTGAGTTGTTAGATATTAGTTAGTTAATGTTACGCCCCGATTCCGTCGAATCGTAGGGGCGTCCCCCGAGCGTGACCGCCGTGCGGGCCTGGAGTTGCGTCCGCACAAGGCTAAAGTATTTTGCATAACGAGCACATATTCAGAGTATGCAGATAAATTGAAACACATATTTGAAACATGAAAAAGTTTTCTTTTATTGATAATGAACATATATTACAAACTCTTGAACGAGTCAGCTAATTGTCGCACGGGCTTACAAAAGTGTTGACACAAAATGAGATGGCAGTCCTGTACATTATATCCCTTTACTAAACTTTAAAATGATAAAGACCTCCAGACGGGATGACGGCCTCGCCACGGAGCTACATTGTGTATAGGTTGCTATCTCTTTTCTTCAAGTACTTCAAAATGCAGCACGATCAGGATGCGCCTACAGCTGGATTGGATCAGAAAGACGACTTCGGCTCCTCGCTCGGTTCGCCTTAGTGCGGGAAACCTGTTTCAACGAGGGTCAGTACATCGAAATATACTGGTGAAGGCGAGCTAACCCAACTATACCAATCAACACGTTGTTTTAATGAAGCATGTATATTATTGTGGTCTTTCTATCTTGCCTTAGTTCATTTTACAAGAAGCAGTATATATATAGAATACTGAAATAAACTTGCCACCGTTCGGTGACTTTTACCTGTCCGTCTGAACTACCTGCACAATACTTACCATGCCTTCCCTGCCACGAAGACACAAGTTAGTTTGCAACAGGTTTGAATACACACAAGGATCACTGGCTTGATGCCATAATCGACTAGTCAAGGACAAGGATAGCATGCAACGAGAACACACGATGAACACACGATAAACACACGATGCGTTGCAAGCCATCCAGTCCGCACACGATTGACTACACACAAAGTTTTGCCCAGATCGGATCGGTGCCAGTGTCCCAACGACCGTCCGTAGAACTTATACCCTTGTGCACAAGTTGTCCATGATCGAACACGATTAATAAGTTAACAATTCATACAGTTGAGGCAACACGAGTACACGACAAGCAGTATTGCATGATTCATTTTGCATAGCCTCCCTAAACAATTACGCATAATACAAGGAGTGTTCCATACTTAGCATAATTCATAGAATAAGATGCATTCTAACTAAAAATTGAAGCATGTATAGAATATTTGAAACACGCTAGCATACAATAAGATAACAGTTCACATGTTTGATTGACAAGCATAATATCCAAGTATATTCCCTTTTTATCTTGACATCTTTTAGTTATTACTTGGTATCATCTGATCGGGGCAAACAAGGATACAAGATTTATTAGGTGTGAAGACTTGGAAGAAGGGCTAGCTAATCGGGATGGTAGCCACTCACTTAGTTGGTTGGAAGGGAGAAGGAAAGAGGCGCTTCAAGACTCCTCTCGTAAGCCGCCTACTGCTCGTTCACCTGCATCACGAACAGCTCGATCAATACCTCTTCCAATCTTTCCAATCTCGGAATTGAAGTACAGTTCAATGAATAAAAATAATGAAATCCATCAAAACCATTCAAGGAAAACAAACAAATCCGAAAACCAACTCAAAGCACGAAAGCAACAAGCGACATCGAAAACTGAGGCAACAAAGATACAGCGGAGAGGTCCCTCCTGACTCTGCCGCTAAGTTGATCCCTGTCACTACCACATTCTAAAAATAGGGGTATTTTTTGACTTTTTGTATATTATTAATATTGTGGTAGTTATTTATAAATGATTGCATGTATTTAATTTAAATAATTGTATGAGATGTGTATTTACATATATATTATATACAGTGTTCTTAATATTTGAGCTAGTAGACTTGACCTAAAAGCCCACTAGATGAACACCTGACCGAATTATAGGGTTGTGAATTAATTTGTATTATTTAGAATTTAATTATTTGAGGTTGTAATTAATTACCGTAATTTTATTTAATTGTTGCGCCTTACCGTTGCTTCGATATTTGGAGCGCTACCCTAGCTTTTGCCTTCCAACAAATTTTACAACATTGCCCTAGACGTGCCCGCCTTCCATTCTGATCTTTTTATAACTTGTAATTATGCTCTCTTGTGCTTCATTTAAGCCGCACAATATTCGTCGCGGACGTTTATTTAATTTCTAAATAAAATCCAACTTTGTATCGTTGTGCGTTCCAATCGAAATTGGAGATACAATCTCGACCATTTTTGTGCAACCCAAATTAGGATAAATTCTATTCTGAGTCTTCTTTACTAATGATATTTGTGCCCCAACTTAATTTTAGCCCCATGTATTTCTAATTAATTTTAGAACATCGCTTGCATTTGTTTCTAATTAAATTGGGGATACCAACTTTGACTAATTCCGTTTTAATCCCAATTTAATCCAATGCCCCACTAATTAAGCCCATACATAACACACAACACCCCCTCACCCTACAAAACACCAAACATCAAATTGCCCACCAATTTTTCATCATTTTATGTGTCTGTGCAAATACCCAAATTTAAGGGGGCTCATTTACAAATGTTGTATTAGGTGTCAACACCCTATTGGTTCAAACCAAATGGAGAGCCCTAATATTTGACTAGTCAATTCAACCCTCTCCTTGCATAAATGATTTCCCTCATGTCGAATCCTGATCACCCATTCAAAATGGAAGCATCATCACCACACATTCCCACATCACACCCTCTATTTAATGTCTCCTCAATGCACCCTTTCCCAAGCATACCCTAATCCCTAAACCTAGGAAAGCCCCCACCTCTCTCTCTCCTCCCTCCTCACAAGCTCCTAACCGTACCATTCCCTTTTTCTTTTTCTTCTTCTTCTTCTTCTTCTTCTTCTTCTTCTTCTTCTCCTTTAAAAAAAAAAGAGGGAAATAAAACCATCTCCATTACTATCACCCGGGTCACCCCGGCCCCCAGCTCCGGCCGACCCGTCGGAGCTCACCCGCTTCTCCACGAGTCAAGCTTCTCCGACTTCCAACCCGAAGCTCCGGCCCCCTACTCTGTTCACCACCCCAGCCGAGCTCTTCCCACGGCTGTTGCTGCTGCCATCAGTCCCGACCCCGGCGAGCCGCAGCCATCTCCTCCGGCTGCTACTGCTCCTCCCACCACGTCGCCTACTGCACTGGCTTCTCCTCCGCCTGAAGCTCCCTGACCCCGCTCCACTGAACCACTACTGCTTCTTCTCCGACCCGCTCAACACCACTGCAACCTCCCTCTGTCTCTTCCCTCCGGCCACGAGCACCACCACCATCGTCATCAACATCTCTTCTCTGCTCTCCTCCCTGCATCCCATCCTTCCGACTCCGGCCAGGCCCCTCCACGCCGAGCCGACCACCTTCCCCTCGAGTACCCTGCCTGAACCACTCCGACCACCATTAACTCCGGCCTTCCTCCAGCATTTCCCGCTGCCACTGAACCACCTTACACCACCACCTTACACTACCACTCTCTACCAGTGCCACCCCGCTCCACCTTCGACGAGTCGTTCCTCCATCGAGCCGAGCTGAACCTGTAGCGCCCCGCTCCGCGTCGACGCTATGTACAAGTGAGATCGCCTTGCTTGCTCGAACGAAAGTCTTCTCGGAGAGCTCCCTATCGACTAATCAATGTGAGTGGGTAGAACTGCATTCTCTGATTCTTGCATGACTTAATGATGAATCTGAGTTTTTGAATGCTTGTTTGCTTAAGAAGAATGTTTTCATAAGAAAATGATAGAACCGACTCAGCATGCTAATAAGAGAACTCACATAGCTTGTCATTGAAACGAATATGCTGCTTAACTAAGAGAATATGTATGCTTGTCTGAAACGAGATAGAACCATTGCTATGATAAGAAGATAGAACTACATGTTTTACTTGATGTGATAATAGACCCGTGCCATGCTAGTCTCAACTGAAAGATCGCTCATATGCTTACTTGTCATCGTGTTTATATGGCTTGTCTTGAATGCTTAAGCTTATAGGAATGAATGCTTGTTTCGATGCGAGAGTAAATGCTTGTCTTGTGTGTGCTAGACTAGTAGCCCGCCCTGATGTTCCGGTCCTTGGGGATCCAGGGGGGTGCGGCTATTAGGAATGTGATATGTCATGTTGTGTTGCTATTATGAAAGAGTTGTACTAGTGATATGTGGGTGCTTGCGGTGGATGGAGGACAAACAAAATATGGGAGACTAATATCGCGCCCTGAGCTCGGGGCGTGGATATTGGATGGAGGATGGTGATGCGATGGGGTAAGACTAATAGTGCGCCCTGATGTTCCGGTCCTTCGGGATCCAGGGGGCGTGGCTAATAGAGGGAGGCGGTGCTTCTGTAGAAGAGTTGAGTCTGCACTAAAGAAGTTCATGGAGATAGCTGCATTCAGGTAGTTAGGGAGCATGCTAGGCTAGCCTTCTTGTATACCTAACTGTTTGATGCAGAGACGGACAGGAAATTAAAGAACGGTAAACATATATGTTTATGCAAATTGTTGCTAACTTGTATGTCTGCTGCAGGGATAACCGTTCGGCCATGGGGTAAGAAATATGAGTTTATGCATAAGCCTGCTTATTTATTTTGTCTGTATCTTAGAGAATACCTGTTAGCACCTCATGTATTGCATCGGTCGGACAATGACTATTAGTGCAGAGCTGAACCTTGGCTACGACTGCTTCGGCAGTAATGTGCAACCATGAGACAGCTGCTAATAGGATCAGAATATGAGTCATTGGTTAGCTGGATTACCGCTACCGATCCTGAGTTTCTCCGGGACCATCCTTTGTTTGATAGTTAACTTGTGTGCTTGTTTGAATGATGGTTCCTAAATGCTATCTTTTCCTAGAATCCTTGCATATAGTGCACCAAACACGCTGCGCACACCCGGATAGAATCCTCGTGCTTGAATTGGTTGCCTCGATTGATTGGTTGTTTGATTTCTGTTTTCAAAGCATGTTTCCAAACAATGTAATATAACTCCGCTAGAAAACTACATGAAATGAACATAAGTAAAAGTAGCAATATCACTAGTAATGTAATATTTTGCCACATGATTACTTAGTGTGGGTTTCAGGGGGTGTAGCTTCTGTTCAGTTGTTTTATCTCACCAGTACTTGTATAAAGTGCTGACCCACCAACAGTTTGCTTGTTTCTCAGGTGCCTGTTCATCTGAGGAAGCGATAGCCGTGCCTCATCCCAAGGAGCCAAAAATCTGGAGTCGATGCTTTGAGCCGCATCGAGTTTATGCCTGCTTTGAGCTGCTTTTGTATAGAGGGACATAATGTATGGAACGATGTTATTGTAATCGAGAGAAGAGTGCTTGAGCGAATTGTAATCTCGGCCATGTGCCGCTTGTAACACTTTCAATTTTCAATAAAAGAGCATGTTTTCATATGCCATTGAGTTCTTCACTTTTCTGCAATGTTATGTGCCGCTTCTTCAGTATCGAATAACTTACTTGCCCTTGTATCAAAGCTTTGGCCTTGTGCAAGCGCACTTTAGGCTTGCACGACATCACGTCCCGATGAGAACGATCGTCCCGCGGGAGAGCTGCAACGTAGTGATTCACGTTCAGCGAGGACTATCGAGCTCACGGAAGATTAGGGCGTGACATAATGGTATCAGAGCGACTCGATTCTTTGCCTATTCCGTTGCCTCCAACTCTGAGATGTGCCTGATGTGAGATACAATGAACGTTCCATACAATGAGTCCGTAAATATCCTCAAAGTTGCCGGCAAAAGTTTTCTGGATTTGGTTTTCATTGCTTGAGATGTAATTTGTGATTTGAGAAGATTGCTAGAGTTTTAATTTGGGATGGCGAGGGATGAGGACTATCGCTGCTCTGTGTTTTCGTGAGTTTCTCCTTGAGTTTCGAGGACGAAACTCTTTATTGGTGGGTAAGTATGTAGCGCCCCGCTCCGCATCGACGCTATGTACAAGTGAGATCGCCTTGCTTGCTCGAACGGAAGTCTTCTCGGAGAGTTCCCTAGCAACTAATCAATGTGAGTGGGCAGAACTACATTCTCTGATTCTTGCATGACTTAATAATGAATCTGAGTTTTTGAATGCTTGTTTGCTTAAGAAGAATATTTTTATAAGAAAATGATAGAACCGACTCAGCATGCTAATAAGAGAACTCACATAGCTTGTCATTGAAACGAATATGCTGCTTAACTAAGAGAATATGTATGCTTGTCTGAAATGAGATAGAACCATTGCTATGCTAAGAAGATAGAACTGCATGTTTTACTTGATGTGATAATAGACCCGTGCCATGCTAGTCTCAACTGAAAGATCGCTCATATGCTTGCTTGTCATCGTGTTTATATGGCTTGTCTTGAATGCTTAAGCTTATAGGAATGAATGCTTGTTTTTATGCGAGAGTAAATGCTTGTCTTGTGTGTGCTAGACTAGTAGCCCGCCCCGATGTTCCGGTCCTTCGGGATCCAGGGGGTGTGGCTATTAGAAATGTGATATGTCATGTTGTGTTGCTATTGTGAAAGAGATGTGCTAGTGATATATGGGTGCTTGCGGTAGATGGGGGACAAACGAAATATGGGAGACTAATAACGCGCCCTGAGCTCGGGGCGTGGATATTGGATGGAGGATGGTGATGCGATGGGGTAAGACTAATAGTGCGCCCTGATGTTCCGGTCCTTCGGGATCCAGGGGGCGTGGCTATTAAAGGGAGGCGGTGCTTCTGTAGAGAAGAGTTGAGTCTGCACTAGAGAAGTTTATGGAGATAACTGCATTCAGGTAGTTAGGGAGCATGCTAGGCTAGCCTTCTTGCATACCTAACTGTTTGATGCAGAGACGGACATGAAACTAAAGAACGGTAAATATATATGTTTATGCAAATTGTTGCTAACTTGTATGTCTGCTGCAGGGATAACCGTTCGGCCATGGGGTAAGAAATATGAGTTTATGCATAAGCCTGCTTATTCATTTTGTCTGCATCTTAGAGAATACCTGTTAGTGCCTCATGCATTGCATCGGTCGGACAATGACTATTAGTGCAGAGCTGAACCTTGGCTACGGCTGCTTCGGCAGTAATGTGCAACCATGAGTCACAACTGCTAATAGGATCAGAATGTGAGTCATTGGTTAGCTGGATTACCGCTACTGATCCTGAGTTTCTCGGGGACCGACCTCTGATTGATAGTTAACTTGTGTGCTTGTTTGAATGATGGTTCCTAAATGCTGCATGTCCCTATAATCCTTGTATATAGTGCACCAAACACGCTGCGCACATCCGGATAGAATCCTCGTGCTTGAATTGGTTGCCTCGATTGATTGGTTGTTTGATTTCTGTTTTCAAAGCATGTTTCCAAATAATGTAATATGACTCCGCTAGCAAACTACATGAAATGAACATAAGTAAAAGTAGCAAGATCACTAGTAATGTAATGTTTTGCCACATGATTACTTAGTGTGGATTTCAGGGGGTGTAGCTTCTGTTCAGTTATTTTATCTCACCAGTACTTGTATAAAGTGCTGACCCAGCAACAGTTTGCTTGTTTCCCAGGTGCCTGTTCATCTGAGGAAGTAATAGCCGTGCCTCATCCCAAGGAGCCGGAAATCTGGAGTCGATGCTTTGAGCCGCATCGAGTTTGTGCCTACTTTGAGCTGCTTTTGTATAGAGGGACATAATGTATGAAACGGTGTTATTGTAATCGAGAGAAGAGTGCTTGAGCGAATTGTAATCTCGGCCATGTGTCGCTTGTAACACTTTCAATTTTTAATAAAAGAGCCTGTTTTCATATGCCATTGAGTTCTTCACTTTTCTGCAATGTTATGTGCCGCTGCTTCAGTATCAAATAGCTTACTTGCCCTTGTATCAAAGCTTTGGCCTTGTGCAAGCGTACTTTAGGCTTGCACGGCATCACGTCCCGATGAGAACGATCGTCCCGCGGGAGAGCTGCAACGTGGTGATTCACGTTCAGCGGGGACTATCGAGCTCGCGGAAGATTGGGGCATGACAGAACCACCCCCCTGCCTCCTCCTTCTCGACCACCCCACACCGCCTGGACTCACCGGCCACCCTTCACGAGCCACCTCCAGCCTCTAGTCTCCGGCCACCATCATCATCAGAACCACCACGCACCTTCGTCGTCGCCTTCGTCATCGTCGTCTTCGTCATCGTCGTCACCTTCGTCGTCGTCGCCTTCGTCGTCGTCGTCGTGCACGCACACAGGTACAGTTTCCTTTCCTCGCGTACACGTAGCGTGTACGTATTCGTTTGGTGCATGTATGTATGTAGTATATATATTAGTATAGGTAGGATTCGTATATGTATACATATACAAATATATAGTGTATTTCTCTATTAATATATATGTATTCAATATATATATATATATATTAGTATATACGTATTCATAATATATGTTAGTGTGTATATATTGGTATATATATATATATATATAGTATGTGTATTAAGATTGGTATATATGTATATATAAATATAGTATATTTATATTTTTACTGGTATATGTATATATATATATATAAGTATTCGGTATACGTATTCTTTTGTATACATAAATATGGGTTGTTGTATATATATAAAAATTTATTATGTATATTTTTAAACATATATATATATATATATATATATATATAGTATATAATCCTATTAGTGTATATACACTTATACATATTTTTGTATATAATTATTGGTATACATATATATGTATTATATTTAATTAATGATATATGCTAATTGATAAACGTACTAGGTGACCCGAGTGTAATTACGGATACCCCGTATCTACATTGACCTGCAACCCTGTAATTGTTAGAAGACTGCCACATGTATACTGACTTACTGGCAAGCCCCGTATCATTTTGACCGTCTGTCTTGCACAGCAATTACAGACGCGACACCCGTGAAATCAGACGCACACTTGACCCTAGATGACCAGTGTAATACCTAGCATAGCCCTGAGTTCATTATGTTTTGATCGTGTGTGTTAGTGTAATGTTTGATACAATATTATATTTTATGATATGTCTATAGGACTGTTGGATCATCCAGACGATACTCTGGAACAAGACATTAGTATTACCAGCTAAGGACCCAAGGCGAGTATATTCTCTGATAGTTTCTTATTTATGATATCCCCTATGTTCATTGTATCTAGTATAAATATCCATATTCTTGACACGATGGTTACACGGATTGGTATATCCGGATCTCGTCATGAGATGTTATTCCTTGTTCATGGTGTATCTTGTACAAGTCTTGTCTCATTGTTATCTTGTGCATGTACAGACACTGATTTTCGGGGAGACTTGCTACCTTCCTAGGGAATCCCGTGTCATAGCGTACCATGGTTGGATCTACTATACCAGTCGGAGGTGGAAAGTATTTTAGTATAGATATGTGATCATACCCTTCATGTACAAGTCTTGTTCACATGTTAGTGTTGGTCATACACCGCACGTATGACTAGCCAGGCCATTATTCCTATACAAGTTCCCAAGCCGATCACATGTTAAAGCTAGTACTCACACACTTAGTCATAGTATTCTTGCTCATTGACATATTGTTTCTTTCTCGTATTTATTTACAGTATTTCTAGTATTTCCTTTATTGTATATCCCTCGTACATGTAC
Organism: Iris macrosiphon; assembly: GCA_036927795.1. Lineage (NCBI taxonomy): Eukaryota > Viridiplantae > Streptophyta > Magnoliopsida > Asparagales > Iridaceae > Iris > Iris macrosiphon. The sequence continues at coordinate 74,605,862 of JAYESA010000006.1, read as the reverse complement.
ATACATCTTGTATATTTTTATCTATTTACTGCTACATAGTTTATATCATTGATATAGAACTTTTATTAGAGATGTACTTTGCTCCTTCCTGACTGAAAATATTTTTTCAGACTCAGCCTTAGAGGACCGGTGTCCGACATTTTATGGACCACAGGGAGAGTAGCTGCAGACTTGGACCTGGTAGTTCAGTTGTGATTTCGGGAGGTCTAGCCGAAACCACTAGTTATCTAGTTAGTTTTTTTAGCAGTTTATTTGGTACCAGATTTGTCTCCGGCATACTTTGTTGAGACTTGGATATTATTGTTGAGTTAGATTTTTACGTTTAGACTTTTATTGCATTTTATTTATTTCTTAGATATCTTATCGTGCTGTAGTTATGTGATTGAGTATGTTGTTCATATTATATTGTGTTATTCGTGTTTCCTTATGGAGTTGGATACTCGTGCGAGATTATTTAGATAGTGCTTGACCTAGACAACGTTCTACCGCCGATGCTGCGGCGTAGGCTGGACGTACCCACGTACTCGTGCCCAAATTTTGGGTGCGGGTCGTGACACATTTTTAGTGGCGGCCCATGCAGGTCAGACTTCGCAATTAGAGCGATATCGTGGTAGTGTGACATCTTAGTTACACTACTGCGTGCCTGCGATAGGATCTAGGATATAGCATACTAGGATGAGAGCGAATACTCAATCACAACTAGGAATATTTCCAATATATTATCTTGTTGTCCTTATTTTTCCTTCTGAATATTGCTTCCTTAGAATTTTACTGTCCTCCCTTGATGATATCGCATTTATTGCCTTAATTGATTCTTTTGGATCTGTCTTCGGGATATCGCCGAAGGCAAGATCTATGAGAGTGGGAGCACCAGCTTTAGAGGGGTCTGCCACCTCTCCACCTGATGGACAGACATCCGTAGTTCCTCCTACATCTCTGATGCATGTGGGAGTATCTTCACTTTTCGGGGGTCCTCCTCCCCCACATGTTCAGAGGATTGCCGCAGCTGTGACGGATAACTTTTTACCTCCACCGACTCCAATTTCCGGAGGTGTGCCCATTGACGGGACACATGTGTTTACTTTGATCCAGGGCATGGTAGACGCTCAGCGAGTTCAAGCTGAGGCTCAGAGGGTGCAAGCAGAAGCGCACCAAGCACAAACCGAGCTTATAAGAGAGAGAGCATGGAGAACGCTCATCAAGTGGCTCTACAGGCAGTTGAGAGAGTTGCCCAGCAGTTTCTTGGCCAGCAACAACAACAGAGATCAGGCACTATAGTGGACTTCAAGAGGATGATGCCTCGAGAGTTCAAGGGTATTGAAGGGATACTCTACGCAGATGACTGGTTAGAGGACATATAGAGGAGCCTGCGATTGGCCCAGATTCCGGAGAGCTTGCACATAGAGGCCACTGGCAGTCAAATGTTCGATATCGCACTCATGTGGTATCGTACGGAGCCGGACTCACTGACGAATGACTTACTTGGGAGACCTTAAAGGAGCTTTTCAGGGAGAAGTTCTTTCCTGACGTGGCCTTGGGAACCTTGGAAAGTCAGTTTCATGACTTGGTCCAAGGAAACATGTCAGTCGTCGAGTACGCTGCAGAATTCTGTCGATTGAGCCGTTTTGCATCGTCATGATTCGGGACCCAGGAGATCGAGCCCAAAAGTTTAGAAAGGGGCTGACGAGAGAGATTAGGTCGCGCACTTCTGGTCGTTGTACCGCTACCTTTGAGGATATCTTGATGGATGCCCATATTGTAGAAGAGGATCTGGATCTCAGGCCTAAGAGGAGTCATAATATTTCTGGAGATACGAATGGTAGCGCAGGACCGGCCAAGCGTCCCCATATTCAGCAATAGCCGAGGATGTTTCAGTATCAACAGCAGTACCAGGCACCAGTTCGAGGCAACCAAAGGAAAGGTAGTGAGTACTGGCTCGACTAAGCTAATGAGGTAATCTATTCTTTCAGTTCAGAATGAGAAGAATAGCTTGCTTCCACGAACTTCCCTGACCCAATCACAATGGCAAAACCTGAACTCTGTTCGAAAGCGGCAGATTGTTCAGTTATTAAGCTTGAGATGGGGGGGGTTAAAAGCTACAGATTGGTGAAGTTCGAAATGGATGGATAAGATTGTGCAGTTCGTGTTCAGCAGGGTCAACAGACTTGTCATTTCTGTAAGAAGCCAGGTCACCTTTGGGAGAGCTGTAGATTGAGGCTAGGACTTTGTTTGCGCTGTGGTGATGCAGGACACCGAATAAGGGATTGCCCTCTAGCTCAGCGCGCAGCTCAAAATTATAGAGATCCAGTTAGGCCACCCATGGAACTTCAGATTGCTCAGCACCCACGAAGGGAGCTACCCCAGCAGGGCAGAGCATTTGCGATGACGGTCGAGGAGACCGATACTGGAGGTAACGTGTTAGCAGGTTCTGTTCCTTTCTTTCCTTCTGTCCTCTCTATTTGATTGATTGATTGATTCCTTAGTACCGTAGCTTGTATTCATAATTTTCTTGTTAGAATATAGTTAGTAGTACACCCTAACAGAGACTGCAATACCATGACAAAGGACACCATAACCATACATGTTTTCCTTAGATTGCATATTGAATGACTGTAGGTAGAATTCCCTTAGACTTTGATTAATTGGATTTTGACCATAGTAGAGTTAATGAAGAGGTATGATTTGACAGAGAGAGACAAGATGCTTAAATTTTGAGTATAAACATTAATTTAAATAAAGAGTGAAGAATTTAACATGGCTGAATTGATGATTTATTAATTTTAGGAAGATTATGATATGATTGAATTATCATTAAAATTCGATGAAATTAAGGAGATTATCATTATATTTATTTGATTGCAGGATATGAATTTTGAAATTTATATTATGAATGTTGCATTTGAAGATTTCATAAGTACCGTATTGTTTGAGTATTTTGTGGAAAAAAAATGAAGGAATAAGATCATTAATGGATTAGTGTTTGAATTCAATTTTGGGATGAGGATTTAAATTTTTATACGCATCGATTGGACTTACATTAAGATGAGTAAGATGATTAATGAATTAGTGTTTATAGATGAGACTTCTTAATTTCATAAATGTGCATTGAGTAAAATTCAATTAGAGGATTGGATATTAAACTTTTGAGTATTTAATTATTAACTTAAAATTTCGGAGGAAATTGTGATAAAAATGGAATTTGATTTTTATTTCGAGGATTTTCAGGAATACGATAATTACAGAATTTTGAAAATTATGAAATGACAATGTGGATTACTTCCTGATTTTTTGGGTTGATGAATTTAAATTTTGATGAAAAATAATAATGTGCATGAGTAAATACTACTATTAAGGATTTAAATTTTGAGGACAAAATTCTTTTAAGGAGGGTAGACTTGTCACTACCACATTCTAAAAATAGGGGTATTTTTTTGACTTTTTGTATATTATTAATATTGTGGTAGTTATTTATAAATGATTGTATGTATTTAATTTAAATAATTATATGAGATGTGTATTTACATATATATTATATACAGTGTTCTTAATGTTTGAGCTAGTAGACTTGACCTAAAAGCCCACTAGATGAACACCTGACCGAATTATATGTTGACATCAAGCTACGACCTGGAGATGACACTGGGTCAGATGACGAGATTTGGAGAGCTTAGAAGATTATGGTAGATTCTATTGATGTATGAGACATATGTATGTTGTATGGTTACACCGAATTTGTCTCCGGATTAGAGTATGATATACATGAAGCTATATTAGTGGACTGGGTGATCGTGTGGGTGTGTGTGTTCTAGGTTTTGTTTTTTATAGTTTCTGTGATTGAGCAACGATTGATGTTTATTGACATTCTGGTGATTATTGAGGTTTAGAATAGCTGACTACTGTCGACACTGCGGCGTAGGCTGGTCATCCACAACTCGTGCCCAAATCAACTGAGCGCGGTATGTGGCAGCACATATGCATCAGATGCAAGATGGTTCTTTTGTGCATTGTTGCGCTCATGGGCTTGTTTTTGTGCGAGTTGTAACGCAGTCTGCGTGTATGCACGCCTGCAAGCCTGTGCGGCTGGGTGAATGTGAGCCCACGAACCTGCGCCTGTGCGTCAGCGAGACCATCGCAGATTGTGCTGAATCTGCACTAATTTCGTTGAGTGGATTGTTATGGTATGTAATCAATTCAAATTGATCCTAATCTTTTTGGGATTTAATTTGATTTGATTCACCATTATCTTACCATATTTGGATGGCGGTTGAATTAGGGTTAGGGGTTCCACCTCTCTCTGTATATGTTCTCATGGTGGGTCTCGTTTAGGAGAGAGAACATAAGAGAATAGGAAAAAAGTTGTGGCCGCCATCCTGTCTAAGGACTTCGACTGCTCGAGTTCTTCACTAAGGTGATAAGGGAGTGTTCCAGAAGTTCTATCACTGAACTTGCTGGTTGCTGTGAGCAGATCGTCGAAAGATTACGAATCTTTCTTTAAGCATCAGTGGTCTAGTATCACCCCAGCAAGCTGTTGATTTTTTTTTTTTTTTTTGTCTTCATCTTCTAGATCTTGTAACGGTACTATCTCATTGTAGCAACTGTGTTTGCAAAGAGAAGAACTGATATAATATTTTATAGCCTTTTGTTTTGATAGCATAAAGTCAGTTTGTAGTCATTTTTATTTCGAGTAACGTTGGAGTCAGGTTCAACCGTGATTTTCATTATGTCACGGTCTGGAGGATCAATATGTGATTTTCGATATCTCACAATTTTATCCATCTTTGCAACGTTAGCAATAACAATTTGCTTAGTAACCAGCTAATGATGAATAATTCATTGAATACATAAGAATAATTCATTGAATTTAGATATTGACCATATGTAAAAGAAACTATCCCAGAAACAATCCTGATAATTTTGACAGTTGATCAATGTTTTAAAAACCGGACTGATGATTGAACCGAAAATCTTTGGTATAGGACGCGCGGGCCGAGGTTCAAATAGGCCAATTACGAGACCAAATTATATAAGATATCCACATTTACTTCTTGGTTTGTTTGGCTTGGTTCTTAGTATGTATGGTTTGGTTTGGTTTTACAACAATAAGGTCTCTCAAAATCAAACAAAGTATCAAATAGTCCAAATCTCACATGCTAAACTTTTAATGAGTTTTTTTTTTTTTTTTTTTCTAAAATCAAAATGGTCGGTTCAATTGTGAACCGGTTCGACCGAACCTGTTCACCAGTTAAACTCCGGTTCAGATTAAAAAATCACCAGTTCCGGTTCAGGTCAGATGGAACCAATTGCAGTTGACAACTTGGCATAGTCTGTATGCACCGTTGTGAATAACATGACTAGATGATAACGACTATGTTGGATCATCTTGATACAAAAATAAATAAATACTAAACTCGTCGGAACTTGATAAATTAAAGACAGGTGTAGCGAATACACAACAGAGACGCATCTACTAATAACGAAACACACCAAGCAACCACCAGGTGTCCCCGGAAAGACCTCCTTTTCATTTTCTTTAATCTTTACATTATCTTCCGTCTCACTGAATAGAGCCGTGCGGAGCTGCTCATCAAGTCTTGCACGAATACAATATATATATTGGTCCAACCCATGTTATATATATATATATAGAGAGAGAGAGAGAGAGAGAGAGAGAGGGAGAGAGAGCAAATCTTGAAGATGGGAGAGGTGGATGAGGGGTTGGTGAGGAGGTTCCACGAGCTAGAGACGAGCCAGGCCATGCTGAGGGAGCAGTTGGGTCTGATGGTAAAGGAAGGAAGAGGGACCATAGAACGAGGGGGAGGGGAGGAGAGTGCTAATGGGATGGAGTTCGATGTGGTGGGCTACTTCGTGCACAGCCCTTACCGGAGCATCCTCCAGCACATAGGTCATGCTATCCACGTCTGTGTGCCGGACACCACCGAGATCATCTACTGGTTCTCCTCTCTTACCATACTCTTCTTTCTTTCTACCTATCTTTTTTCCTGTTGCATATTATTGATTGTTTATTTTTTTTATTTTTTTTATTTCACATCACCATATTGTATTCGTGTAAAAAAAAACATCATCATCATGAATTTTACCAAGTATAGCAAACTTTTAGGCAAAAGATCTCTCGTCAACTACAAACACAAAAGTATTTTTCGGGTGAATGGGACAGGAAGATAAGGATTATGATGGGATGGTCCCTTTGAGCTCAAGCCACCAATAACGACAAATAAGAAAACTACAAACCTTGTTATATATGTTTTAGATTGCCTTACTTGAGAAGTACGACTTGGGCACAGGAGTAAAATACTTGAGAAAGAGAGATTTAATCAACTTGAATGCTCCTCCCTTAGAGTATTACCATTCTTAAGTCATGAATTTTGGGTAGGATGATAAAATCCAAAGAACCCACACTGAAATATATCAAGACAATAATGTGAAATTTAAAAAAGCAGTATATGAGAGAAATTAAGTAACTCCATTTTAGAAAAGTAATCATGCTCTCTGATAAAAATATCCACATTCACTAATGTATCATGAACACAATATGCAATTAAAAATTTTAAATGGACAGATAGGGGTTCATGATATGCTAGATATACAACATATAAAATGGTATAGGATATACTAAATCAATTAATTTTCTTCCCCTTAAAATATAAGTATCTAGTTCAAAAGCAAATATATGCATATAAGGATAACCACAAGTTCTATGGAAGATATATTTATCTTCCTCCCCCTTGCCCAAAGCATATAAAATATAATAGTATCATAAATGCAAAAACCATCTTTAGGGGGGAAAAAATATGAATATCCAATTGAGATAACATTTTAAAATGAATACTAAAAGAAAAAAAATTCAATTAGGCATTATAAAGCAAAAAATTACACATCTCATAATAAACAAGTTTGGTCAAATATGTTACCATTTGTGTAAAAAAAAAAATATCATGAAATAAAGAATAAGTATTAAATAGGAACATACATGTTGTAAAACACAAGATAGCACAAAAACAAGAAAAAATTATGTCCATGATTATCTAATTAACCGAAAATCAAGCAATTTATTATTTTACACGGATTAATAATTTTTACTCCCCCCCCCCCCCCCCCCCCCCCAACACACACACACACACTATATATATATATATATATATATATATATATATATATAATGACTGAAAAAAAATATAATGACTGAACCTTCCTAATGTTTAGATAAAATCAAATATTAGTTCAAAAGCAAAGGTTCTTATCTGGTAACTAATGAATCAACTTGAAAATCGCATAATTAAATAACCTTGAACTACTCAAATTATTTTGATTATTTATCATAGTGATATAAATAACTTATATATGATCCAATAAATCTTTCCAAGAAATTTCTATTAAAAATTTCAGATCTGTATTGAGGATGAAATCTCACAAATCTAAAATTTGGAAATATTAGAGATTTCGCAATAAAATGTAATAGAAAACATAGAAAAATAGTGAATCTCATGTAAATGATTACCTAATTTAAAAGAGGAGATATGAAATATTAAATCATAACTCAAAAGTGATAAATTTAAGTTATGCTTACTTGTGACAAACAGAGGTAATATTAGTATGTTAACTAGTGAATCACATGCTTCTTAATAGCAAAGCAATCATGGAAAACATATTTTTAACCAAGAGTTTCTTAACAATATGTGTATATGTATCCGTGATAGAATGTAGATCTAAACAAAGATATACACAAATTTTTAGTATTCATACTAAAATATTATATACATATTGGAATATGAAACAAAAGTTATCAATTTTTTAATAGGGTTCCATAATCATGATAAATAAAAGATTAACGAGATGAGATTTGTTAGTAAAAGTGAGTCGAAGTAATATAGTTTAAGGAGATATCATAAATATACAAGCTTGATTACCTTTAAGGTCAATGAGGTGAGCAAATATAGTATTAAATGCACCCATTGATCTTCAAATCACTACCAATAATTATTTTTTCTTAAGCTTAGAGTATCTAACACGAGTACTCATTTTTTATAACCAAAAGATTATATAGATTATTTACTTAGTAACGATAAGTGTATAATGATGATTTAACAACAAAAGAAATACTCTTATCAAAATAAGGCTAAAAGATATTCAGAAATACACAAATAATACAAATATTTCTGTCTAGAATTGAGATCTATCCAAGATGATAAAATTTGAGGTCAATCTAGAGTATACAAATATTATGACTACATGAAACGAGTGTATCCTATAGTATCGGAAGATCTCAATGAAAAGCTGTTGAAATTAGTTTATTATTTTATTGATTGTCTCATTGGCATTATATAGCCTTACAGTCATTAATACAATGATCTCAATCATTATGACAATAATCTCATAATGGAATATCCTGTGACATATTCTGGCATTCCAAATATGTCCTCAGGATATTCCCATGTGCTTATACTATACTTAAATATGACACCCAACATACCATATCAACACTCCCCCTCAAGATGGGTGAAAGATATTCACTAAGCCCATCTTGTCACATCCTCTAATCATGCTCACTGAGGCGAGTCCCTTGGTTAGTCCATCTGCTACTTGATCCCTGGTTGGAACATGGCCAAGCTCTAGTAATCCACTATCCAACTTCTCTTTGATAAAGAATCTATCAATCTCGATGTGTTTGGTCCTGTCATGCTGTACTGGATTGTTGGCGATACTAATAGCTGACTGATTGTCACACCACAACTTCATCTTGGCTCCTTGATCCAGCTTCAGCTCCACCAGCATATTCTTCAACCATAGCAGCTCTACAACTCCCAAGGCCATAGCTCTATACTCTGCTTCAGCTGTCGATCTGGCCACCACAGACTGCTTCTTACTCCTCCAGGAGACCAAGTTACCTCCTACAAATATGCAATATCCCGAGGTAGACCTCCTGTCATCAGCACAACTAGCCCAGTCAGAATCACAGTAGCCCTCGATGCTCATGTGATTGTTCTTCCTGAATATTAGTCCCTTCCCGGGAGCACCTTTCAAGTACCTCAGAATCTGGTACACTGCATCCATATGACCCTTCCGTGGGTCATGCATGTAGCAGCTCACCACACTTACCGCAAAGCAGATATCAGGACGTGTGTGGCTCAAATAGATCAACTTGCCAACCAGTCTCTGGTATCTGTCCTGATCAACTGGTTCTCCAGCCTCAGCATCAATCTTGAACCTCTGATCTATTGGTGTCGCTGCAGGTTTGCACCCCAATATCCCAGTTTCGGTGAGAAGGTCCAGTGCATACTTCCTTTGAGAGAGAACAATCCCTTCTGCTTCTCGAGCAATCTCAATCCCAAGGAAGTACCGAAGAAGGCCGAGATCCTTCACCTCAAATTCCTTGCCAAGCTTTCCTTTGAGTTGGGCGATCTCCTGCTCATCATCTCCTGTGATAATCATATCGTCCACATACACCGCAAGCATGGTGATGTGGCCTCCACTCCGACGGAAGAACACAGTATGATCAGCATTGATCTGCTGATATCCCATCCCTATCATCGCCCTTCTGAATCTGTCAAACCACGCTCGAGGAGACTGCTTCAGTCCATAGAGGGACTTCTTCAACCTGCAGACCTTGCCTACTGTCTGATTGGTGCCAAATCCTGGTGGTATCCCCATGTACACCTCCTCCACTAGATCTCCGTGAAGAAACGCATTCTTCACATCCAGTTGGTGTAGCTTCCATCCACCATTCGCTGCCAGAGAAATCAGAGTCCTGACAGTGCTCATCTTTGCAACTGGTGCAAAGGTCTCGTCATATCTGCGTGTGCAACACGGGAGCTAGTCTCGGTCAGCCTCATGGAGAAGAGATTGTCCACCAAAGCCTTCATCTCTTGGGCCGTCAACTTGCCGTAGATCGTCTCCATCGTCTTCTTCTTGTCCTCTTCCATCAGCAAGACGGTGGCAGATCTAGATCGTCTCTACCTTTGATCGCCGTCCACTCCAAGTCTATTGTTCCTCCTTCAGCGGTAGCGGTATCCCTGAGAGCCGCTGCTCATGTCTCGTGCACGGCTTCGACCCAAGGCCGCATTGCCTAACAAGGAGGGAAAAAAATCGACAGTTATAGTCGAGATTATGAGTTCACACAAAAGTTTCCTTACTGATATACCTCGATCCAACTAACAACTATATAATCAATATTCCGATTACAACTTGCTGCTACAAAAAATAATAATCAGAAAATTAAACTTCTCGTTCTTCCTTGCAATCGCAGTTGTATACTAACATAACCGAGTTACAACTCGCAGAGAAGAAGAAGAAGATGAATACTGCGCTGACGGCGATGGAGAGGGGGCGAGGGTCGGCATGAAGGAAGAGGAGGGGGTTGCTGGCCGACGGGGAGGGGGCTGCTGGCCGACGGCTACTGGTGGCGGAAGAGGGGGGGCTGTGGAGGGGGGTTAGGGTTTGGGAAAGATGAAGAGTTTGGCTCTGATACCAAATAAAAATATAGTAGAATACTTGACTTTTTTATTATTGATGTGGAGCTACATATATATAGGAGAGGCTAACCCCTCTCTACTACTCTACTCCATGTGGGACTAAAAAATCCTTTAATACTCTCAACAGTTACAACAAGGCTTAATTCTAAGTTTTTTCCTAAGGCTAGGTTAAATCTTTCAATTCCCTTTACTATTCTTGAGTTACATCCTCTACTTAAGATGACTTAAAAAACTAAAATAAAGAAAAGATATAAAATGGACTCAGTTATCTTAATCCTTCAAATAGCTTGCATCTTCAAGTTTGTCCATATTTGATAGAGCTTTGGCTTTTGATCATGGTTCTTGCATCTTTATAGCTTACCATCTTCAAGTTGACTTTGATATGGCTCGAGTCTGTGTATCTCTGGCCCAACATGGTTTTTTTTTTTTTCATTTGCACAAGTCCATGACTATTTTTTTTTCAAATTATCCAAGTTATTTTTCTACACAATAAACATTAGACAAACAAATATCCATATCATGCCCAACACTAATATAGATATTGTGAAATACATATGTGGATGATACTAATAGTGAAAAGCATATAATGAAATATGTGTACTTGCATGATCATTAGTGATTTTAATCGATTAACCATAATAAAAATATTCAAAATAATCATTGGGATAACATGGAAGTGGAAATTGGAGATAAAGACGTTGTAGGTGCCAGTAATAGTGAAGAAATGGGTTCGATTATACAAACATTGTAGATGTGGTTATAGATATTATATATCTGATTGACAACCTTATTAATGACGGTGTAGAGGGAAGTGTTAGTGGAGGTGTATAGAGGGAAGCGGATCAGAGAAGTTACAGGCTAAAGTAGAACCAAGTGATGATGGGGTAAGAAAATAAGCACATTTTTTTGCATTGTTATTATTTTATTTTTGGTTGGGGGGATACACCAAGTATTTTAAAAATCTAAAAAGGTATAATAGAAAATTTTCAGAATTTTTGGGGGTATTGGGAACGCAGCGAGACCGTTATGATATTGGACTTGGCCCATTTGACTTAAAACATAATCCCTTATTAAGTCTAAGACTGGTCCCATATATCTATACCCTATCCTCCTGCTTTCCATCAAATATGAGACTAAACTTTCTATACGACTCCCATTAATATCGTTAATATCATTACCAAATTTGTGAATCTTAGCGTTCAATCAGATGCGGGATACAACCTAACAATATCCACCTTAGCTCGTATCCTAGTTAGCCCGAGCAACCTTGAGATCTAATATTTTTTTTCTCGATTCATTTGAATACAAAGTTGAATCCGCACAGTCTCTAAACTGCATCACTACTGAGTGCCAACTATGTCTTGTGCTTCACCTTGAGCCTAGTAGCTAGACCAACCTTAGAAATCAATTTGCATAGTTCCTACAACCATAGGACCCATACCCGGACCACCTAATAAAGGACCCGTATAATCCCTCTAACCTTATGTCCCTGGCTCGAACCACCTTATAGAAAGCTGCACCCTAGGAGCCAATTAAGGTTAGACAACATAATCATAGGATCAAATTAATTCTAATTACACATATTGTGCATGTGTCCACACAATTTGCTCAAAGCAACTAGAGTTCTCAATGCAGTCCAACTTGTAACCTTGGGTGCTGATACCACTTCTTAGGAGCAAGGTGAGACTCGAGTCGAACTTGATCCATAAGGTATTTGATATTGCACTTGGCTAAAAAGGAAACTCCTTTATTAGTCTAAGATCAATCCCATATATCCATACTCCATCCTCCCACTTTATATCCAATATGGGACTGAATGTACTATAAAAGTACCCTTATATTGTCAAAAACTGAATGTGAGATACAATCCAACAGGAGGCATCGTCCCCTCATGCCATGTTTTAGTTTCATAGAAAGAGGAGGGATTTAAAAGAGGCGGCGGCCTTGACGTATCGGGATAAGGTTATGATTTGGGAGGCCTTGACGTGTCGGGATAAGGTTATGATTTGGGAGACAAGACAATGGTAGCTAGAGATGATGGAAATGGCTGGGAGTAGGGATTTGAAAGATGGAGGTTGGTGATGGAGTTTTAGATGAAGGGTGGTTATTGACTTTAATTTGGTGGAGAAACATTTGGGTCGAAGGTAGAGAGCTAGGCTTCAGGGTTTCACTAACTCTACACCATGGTAGGAAACTACATTGGGAATTACATTGAGATAATTCATTGATATATTTTGAGTACATGCATATAAGAGCGGAACCTTCACCATACAATTCTTCCAATATAGGACTAGAGTAAACTATAAAGACTAGAGAACAACAAAACCTAACATATAGAAACTAACTGTTGGTATATTATAATGTATTAGGGAATTTTATGTAAGATGGAGGGTTGTAAGGCTATATATATATATATATATATATATATATATATATATATATATATATAGCCAAGAGATTATAATAAGAATAGAACTCCAAAATATTCTACATGGTATCAGAGCACAAATCCTAGCCGCCACAAACCCTAGCCGCCAAACCCTAGCCGCCACCACCGCTGCAACACCGCTCGCTCACCGTCGCCACCGCACCACTCGCCCACCACCACCGCCGCACCGCTCGCCCACCACAATCGTTGCCACTGCCGCTACCACACTTCCGCCACCACCCCGAAGCCGCGACTCCTGCGAAGCCCGTATGAGCCTTCTGCCGAGGTTCCCGGCGTCTCCCGTGGGTCGTTTCAGACATTGACATCAAAGGCCTAGATCAGATGGGGGGAGTCATGATCGGGTCTAGGAGAGGACGAAGAGGACGAACGTGAATCGTGGAACGGGTGTGAGATGATCGGAGAAGAGGAGGATCAATGGAGGAGATCATCAAGAAGTTGGACCCTGCGGAGGTCGCAACGTTGATGAAGCTGATGAAACTGTCGGCTGGTGAGAGCACGACACGAACATCGGCGAAGTTGGAGCTTCCATCCATCGATCTGAAGCTTGATGGACCAGCCACCTACCTGAGTTGGTCACGACCGGTGAGAACCCTCGCAGGGAAGAACCTGGAGGGTTTCTTGTCAGGAGAGAAGACAGAGCCAGATGAGGGCTCCTCAATTCTTTAGTCCAGTCGATCGCCGCCACAGTGGATGGCCTTGAGATGGTAAAGGACGTGTAGGAGAAGTTGAGGAGGACCTACGATGGTGTGGGGAATAACTTGAGGGTTTTCCAGATCAAGGGTGAGATCGACGAGCTATGAGGACCCGAAGTGTAAGGAGAGACATGTATATCTGCTGGAGAGGACGATGAAGTTTCTTAAGGGGCTGGCTGCAGTATTTGCTCAGAGGAATAGTCCAACCGAAGATCCCTATACTTGAAGAGGCTATCTTGGCCATGATCCAGGAGGAGATTCGCATCAAGCTGCAGGCAGGGACATGTGGTCCTACTGAAGTGAAGTCAGTACTGGCGGTTGCCAATTCAGGTGGCACAGGATATAAGGGAGACCCCTGACACTGCTACAACTGCAGGGAGGTGGGCCATCTGAGGTATGCTTGTACGTGGCTGTGGTCGTGGGGGTCGACGGGGTAGTCGAGGAGGTTATCGGGCGAACCTGTTGGTAGCAGAAGGCGAGGATGGAACTGATGATGCTTATACTGAGGAGGATCAGGCACTGTTGGGCATGCTGGAGGTACTCAGGAGAAAGCAGAGAGCGCCCAGCGATGGAGACATGAGAAGTGGGAATGAGGTGTCCACCTCAGTCTTCTCCAGAGGCAATACTGCCATGTATGTCCATCTGTCGGAAGGTACTGACGACTCAGACGCCCTTGCATCTATGTCTTCCCTTAGATCATCGGACTGGATTATCGATTCAGGTGCGTCTCGACACGTGACAGGGAATGCTAGTGAGTTCTCTTCCTATACTCACCTAGCATCGGCGGACATCATTCAAACAGCCGATGGTACTTTCCAGCTAGTGGTCGGTAAGGGTATTGTCGATTGTACATGTTCAGTAAAAGTATCCAATGTTTTGCATGCGTCTTCTTTTCCAGTCAGTCTTTTGTCCATTAGTTCTATACTTGGATCGGGGAGGGCTAGATTCGGCATTGGTGTCTGTGGCAGAGAGGGCAGGAATGGGAGGACCGAAGATGAGTGTCGAGGATACACTGATACTCTACCACAGACGGTTGGGGCACTCCTCTTTTGGTATTTTGAGTAGGTTGTATCCATCTATTTATGAGAAAGTATATAAGGAGAAAATTATGTGATGCATGTGATTTAGGCAAACTTACTAGGAGCTCATATGTTAGTACGGGCCATATGAGCTCTTCTGTTTTTGATATTATACATTCTGATGTTTGGGGACCGTGCGCCACAACTACTATGAATGGTTACAAGTATTTTGTTTCTTTTATTGATTGTTCCTCTCGTGTCACCTGGCTGTATTTGATGAAGAATAAGAGTGATGTCTTTGCCTGTTTCCGGAACTTTCATAAACATGTCCAGACTCAGTACAGAGCAGTGGTGAAGGTACTGAGGTCTGACAATGGGATAGAGTATACAAACAAAGCACTTAAGGAATATCTGTCAGCCCAAGGGATACAAAATCAGACCACCTGTGCATACATACCAGCATAGAATGGAGTAACAAAAAGGAAGAACATACACCTTCTGAAGGTGACAAGGAGCATGATGATCGCCATGAATGTCTCACAGAGTCTGTGGGGGCATGCAGTGTTGACAGCATCTCAATTGATCAACATGATGCCCTCGAAAGTACTGGGATAAGTTCATGTAAGATATTGCAAAAAAATAATAGTGGGATACTCCCGCTGAAGGTGTTTGGATACGTATGTTTTGTGAAGGACAACAGACCGTCTGTTAGAAAATTTGACCCTAGAGCAATCAAGTGTCTTTGTGGGCTATTCGGCGACTCAGAAGGGGTACGTGTGTTGGAGCCCAGTAGAGAAGAAGAGGTTTATGAGCATGGATGTTCACTTCAGGGAGCTTGAGCCATACTACCGTCAGGAGGGAACCTCATCCATGGGCAACTCACCTAACACTGAGAGTATGAGGGGAGAGAGGGAGATTGGTGACCGATTTAGGAGTATGGCATGAAGGAACGGTTGAGGAGGAGAGTGAAGAGGAACAGGGGGAGGATATGAGAGATGTTAGGCCCACGGCTCAGGTGGAGTTACTTACCTACAACAGGGAAGGGAAGCAAACTGCAAGACCAGTACCTATAGTGCCTATAGTGCCAGTGCCAAGTCCCTTGCATGCGTCCTTCTCGACTCCTGAGACACCTACACCACTACCACCAGATTTTCCTTCAGGTGATATCATTCTTCCTACCCCTCCCACACCATTATCAGTACGGAGGACCACTCGCAGCAATGCGAAAAATTCTCTTGATAGATATGGTTGGGACCTTACTCAGTTTATTTTATATGATAATATCTCTTCTTTTCATGGAGCATTCATTACGTCTTTGGATAGTATTACTGTACCTAACAATTGGCAGGTTGCCAAGAACGATCCAAAGTGGAAAGCGGCGATGCACGAGGATTTAGGGGCTCTTGAGAAGAACCACACTTGGGAACTGGTAAAACTACCAGAGGGGAAGAGGGCAGTCGGATGCAAGTAGGTCTTTACTGTGAAGCAGAAGCCAGATGGACAGGTTGAGCTCTATAAGGCTCGACTGGTGGCAAAAGGATATAGTCAGGCGTACGACTTTGACTACGACGAGAAGTCAGGCGTACGACTTTGACTACGACGAGACTTTTGCACCAGTGACGAAGATAAGCGCCATTAGGACCCTGATTTCTTTAGCAGCGAATGATGGAGCATGACAGGACCAAACACATCGAGATCGGTATCACCAATAATCCAGTGCAGCATGACAGGACCAAACACATCGAGATCGGTAGGTTCTTCATCAAGGAGAAGTTGGACAGTAGACTACTAGAGCTAGGCCACATTCCAACCAAGGATCAAGTAGCAGACAGTCTGATCAAGGGATTTATCTCTGTAGATATGATTAGAGGATGTGACAAGATGGACTTAGTGAATATCTTTCGTCCATCTTGAGATAGAGTGTTGGTATATTATAATATATTAGGGGGTTTGATGTAAGATGGAGGGTTGTAAGGCTATATATATATATATATATATATATATATATATATATATATATAGCCAAGAGATTATAATAAGAATAGAACTCCAAAATATTCTACACTAACTCTAAGAAGTACAAGATCATCATGACTAACATGAGATGCTAGCTTAGGAATGACTTAGTAAAGATGTAATGTACAACCTAAGATGAATGGATACGTGCAAGGGAGAGGATTTTGTATCAAGCTATATTGCGCAGACATGAGAAAATGGTGTATGTATCTGTACCCGTATATGTGTCCATATTTCTACAATATTGGAGACTATGTATATCTATTTGAAAATGTTCGTATTCCATATCCATATTGTGGCCTTATTAGTATCTGTCTGAATTCATGCAAGGTATCCAGATGTAATAGATACACGATACATCCAATACATCATGATACTTCTTTTGAAATCCATTGTTGTTAATTTGTTTTCCTAATTTTGGATATGATAAGTTAGTTATAAGTCCATATATGTATTCTGAGGAAAAACATAAAATCTGACCCCCCCCCCCCCCCCCCCCCCACCCCCTACCCCCTACCTAACCCAAACCTGCTTAATCCTAAACTAAATCAAGAAACCTAGTCTTACCACGGTTATGGATTATAAACATTGCATAGCATAATTATAGACAAATAAAAGATCTTGATTGCTTTTGTTCTCCCAAAACTCTTTAAGGTAACATTCACATTATACAGTGTGATAAGATATAAACCTCTGTGGATTCGACTTCTTCTAGTATATGTGTCTGTGTGTCCCGTACTTTTTAAAAATTGTGTATGCGCATATCTCGTATGGTGCCGTATTTCTAAATGCTTCTTAGCTTAAAAAAAACTAGAACCTTTCATATATAGACACATTTCAGTAATATATATCCTCTCTCTTTATCAGGAATCAGTCAGCAGAAAATCTGTATGGATGGAAGGAGTATGAAGTGCTTGGCCAGAAGGTCACTTCTCTGCTTATAAATGAAGGAAGCCATCCACTATTTGAAGAGAACATGCAAAGAATGAAAAATGGGAAAACATGGTCAGGCCTATTCCCATTCAAAAAACGATCGGAGGAGATGTTTATGGCAATGGTAACGCAAACCCCATTATATGAGAACGGCATAATTTTCGGAGTTATTACTGTCTCAAGTGACAGTGCCATACTTAATGATATGAACTCCAATAGATCGAAACTGAACAGCAAGGAAGTACATGGGAAGCCAAAGGAAAGCAAGCTAAATTTTAGAATACTTAGTTTGCCTCCACAACCACAAATTGCTTCATCAGTCTCCAACTTGGTATTAATTCTTTTCATTATGTATTTCTTATTATAATTTTGTTAAAGCCCAAGAATCAAACATGATTTCGTATAATATTTTCAAATGAACAGGCTTCCAAAATATTCCCGCCTAATCACGCAAATAGTAACAATGGGGCTGAAATTTCCCAAGAAAGATTTGGTTGTATTTTAGAGGAGGAAAACGTGGAGTCGGGGAAGGCAAGAACATCAGTAAGATGTATAACTTTTTCTTCAAAAATATAGTGTGCTTGTTGAAATTAGTTGATAATTTTATTGATTGTCTCATTGGCATTATATAGCCTTACAGTCATTAATACAATGATTTCAATCATTATGACAATAATCTCATAATGGAATATCCTGTGACATATTCTGGCATCCCAAGTATGTCCTCAGGATATTCCCATGTGCTTATACTATACTTAAATATGACACCCAACATACCATATCAACACTCTCCCTCAAGATGGGTGAAAGATATTCACTAAGCCCATCTTGTCACATCCTCTAATCATGCTCACTGAGGCGAGTCCCTTGGTTAGTCCATCTGCTACTTGATCCCTGGTTGGAACATGGCCAAGCTCCAGTAATCCTCTATCCAACTTCTCTTTGATGAAGAATCTATCAATCTCGATGTGTTTGGTCCTGTCATGCTGTACTGGATTGTTGGCAATACTAATAGCTGACTGATTGTCACACCACAGTTTCATCTTGGCTCCTTGATCCAGCTTCAGCTCCACCAGCATATTCTTCAACCATAGCAGCTCTGCAACTCCCAAGGCCATAGCTCTGTACTCTGCTTCAGCTGTCGATCTGGCCACCACAGACTGCTTCTTACTCCTCCAGGAGACCAAGTTACCTCCTACAAATATGCAATATCCCGAGGTAGACCTCCTGTCATCAGCACAACTAGCCCAGTCAGAATCACAGTAGCCCTCGATGCTCACGTGATTATTCTTCCTGAATATTAGTCCCTTCCCGGGAGCACCTTTCAAGTACCTCAGAATCTGGTACACTGCATCCATATGACCCTTCCGTGGGTCATGCATGTAGCGGCTCACCACACTTACTGCAAAGCAGATATCAGGACGTGTGTGACTCAAATAGATCAACTTGCCAACCAGTCTCTGGTATCTGTCCCGATCAACTGGTTCTCCAGCCTCAGCATCAATCTTGAACCTCTGATCTATTGGTGTCGCTGCAGGTTTGCACCCCAACATCCCAGTTTCTGTGAGAAGGTCCAGTGCATACTTCCTTTGAGAGAGAACAATCCCCTCTGCTTCTCGAGCAATCTCAATCCCAAGGAAGTACCGAAGAAGGCCGAGATCCTTCACCTCGAATTCCTTGCCAAGCTTTCCTTTGAGTTGGACGATCTCCTGCTCATCATCTCCTGTGATAATCATATCGTCCACATACACCGCAAGCATGGTGATGTGGCCTCCACTCCGACGGAAGAACACAGTATGATCAGCATTGATCTGCTGATATCCCATCCCTATCATCGCCCTTCTGAATCTGTCAAACCACGCTCGAGGAGACTGCTTCAGTCCATAGAGGGACTTCTTCAACCTGCAGATCTTGCCTACTGTCTGATTGGTGCCAAATCCTGGTGGTATCTCCATGTACACCTCCTCCACTAGATCTCCGTGAAGAAACGCATTCTTCACATCCAGTTGGTGTAGCTTCCATCCACCATTCGCTGCCAGAGAAATCAGAGTCCTGACAGTGCTCATCTTTGCAACTGGTGCAAAGGTCTCGTCATAGTCGATGCCGTACGTCTGACTGTATCCTTTGGCTACTAGTCGAGCTTTGTAGCGATCAATCTGTCCATCTGGGTTCTGCTTCACGGTAAAGACCCACTTGCATCCAACTGCTCTCTTCCCCTCTGGCAGTCTCACAAGCTCCCAAGTGTGGTTCTTCTCCAGAGCTCCCAACTCCTCGTGCATTGCCGCTTTCCACTTTGGATCGCTCTTGGCAACCTGCCAATTGTTAGGTACAGTAATACTATCCAAAGATGCTATAAATGCTCCATGAGAAGAAGGGATATGGTCATAAGAAATAAACTGAGCAATATCCTAACCATATCTGTTTGGAGGATTTCCTGCATTGCTGCGAGTGGTCCTCCGTACAGATAGTGGTGTGGGAGGAGTAGTAGTAGGAGGAATGATATCTTGTGAAGGAGGGGGTATCACCTGAAGGGGGGTTGGTGTCGGTGCCTCAGGAGTTGGGACGAACGCAGGCAAGGGACTTGGCATTGGCACTGTCGGTACTGGTCCTGCAGTTTGCTTCTCTCTCCTGCTGTAGGTAAGTAACTCTCCCTGAGCCGTAGGCCTAACACCTTCACCTTCTTGTCCCTTCTCCGTGCCTCCATGCCAAACTTCTAAATCGGTTACCACAAAGTTCTCCATCTCCCCCTCTCGCCTAATACTGGCAGTATTAGGCGTGTTGTGTGAAGTTCCGTCCTGGCGGTAGTATGGCTCATGCTCCCGAAAGTGGACATCCATACTGACAAACTTCTTCTTCTCTACTGGACTCCAGCACACATACCCCTTTTGGGTCGCCGAGTAGCCTACGAAGATGCATTTGACCGCTCTAGGGTCAAGTTTCCCAACTGATGGCCTGTTGTCCTTCACAAAACACACACACCCAAACACCTTCAGTGGGAGTATCCCACTATTATTGCCTTGCAATACCTCACATGGGGACTTCCATCCGAGGACCTTCGAGGGCATCCTGTTGATGAGTTGAGCTGCTGTCAACACTGCATGTCCCCACAGACTCTGTGGGACATTCATGTCGATCATCATACTTCTTGCGACCTCCAGAAGGTGTCTGTTTTTCATTTCTGCAACTCCATTTTGTGCTGGTGTGTATGCACAGGTGGTCTGATGCTGTATTCCGTGTGCTGACAAGTATTCTGCAAGCGTCATGTTGGTATACTCTGTTCCATTGTCAGACCTCAGTACCTTCACAACTGCTTTGTACTGAGTCTGGACATGCTTATGGAAATCTCGAAAACAAGCAGGTACATCACTCTTATTTTTCATCAAATATAACCAGGTAACACGAGAGGCACACTCAATGAAAGAAACAAAGTACTTATAACCATTCATAGTGTTAGTAGCACATGGACCCCAGACATCAGAATGTACTACCTCAAAAGCAAAAGTGCTCCTATGACCCGTGCCAACATATGAGCTCCTAGTAAGTTTTCCTAACTCGCACGCATCACATACTAATTTCTCTTTATTTGTTTTTGCATAAATCTCTGGATACAACTTACTTAGAGTATCAAAGGAAGAATGTCCCATCCTCCGATGATGGAGTATCAAGGTATCCTCAGTCCTCTGCTGCAGTCCTTCCATGCCAGTCTTCTCTGCCATAGATACCAATGCTGAGTCCAGTCCTTCTCGATCTAGGTACCACAGTCCCTCATGCCAAGTGCCAGTCCCAAGTCTTCGTCCTGTCCCTTTCTCCTGGAAGGTCACCTTAGGAATATCAAAAAAAAATAATGCATTTAAGTTGGAGGATTATAGAACTAATGGACAAGAGACTGACTGGAAAGGATGGAGCATGTAAAACATTGGATAATCTTACTGAACCTGTACAATTAACAGTACCCTTACCGACCACTGGCTGGAAAGTGCCATCAGCTGTCTGAATGCTGTCTGCTGATGCTAGGTGAGTGTAGGAAGAAAACTCACTAGCATTCCCCGTCACATGCCGAGATGCTCCCGAGTCGATAATCCAGTCTGATGATTTAAGGGAAGAGATAGACGCAAGGGCAAGTGATTCGTCAGTACCTTCTGATGGATGGGGTCCATGTGCTACTAACACTATGAATGGTTATAAGTACTTTGTTTCTTTCATTGAGTGTGCCTCTCGTGTTACCTGGTTATATTTGATGAAAAATAAGAGTGATGTACCTGCTTGTTTTTGAGTGTGCCTCTCGTGTCACATGCCGAGATGCTCCCGAGTCGATAATCCAGTCTGATGATTTAAGGGAAGAGATAGACGCAAGGGCAAGTGATTCGTCAGTACCTTCTGATGGATGGGCATACATAGAAGCGTTGCCCCTAACAAAGAATGAGGTGGACGCCTCCTCTGTTCTACTCCTCATGTCTCCCAGTGCCTGGTCCTCCACAGTAAAGGTGTCATCAGCTTCTCCGTTCCCTTCTGATATCAGGAGGTTTGCCCGATAACCTCCTCGGCCGCCTCGTCTATCCCCTCGACCACGACCACGTCCTCCATTATATCCTCGTCCGCCGAACGGTCCTCGTCCACCACCTGAATCTCCCTCCCTAGGTGGTTTGGTACAAGCATACCGATGATGACCCATCTTCCCACAATTGTAGCACTGCCGGTTATGCTGCCAGGGCTCTCCCTTAGATCCTGTGTTACCTGAGCTGGTGATCGCTAGTGCTGACTTTGCTTCGGGGGGACCACCTGTCCCGGCTTGCAGACTGATGCGTGTCTCCTCCTCGATCATGGCTGAGATAGCCTCCTCAAGGCTAGGGATCTTTGGTTGGGCTAGAAGTAGGGCCGTCCTCTGTGCGAAAGCTGCAGTCAGCCCTTTGAGGAACTTCATCGTCCTCTCCTGCAGACACACCTGTCTCTCCTTACACTTAGGGTCCCCGCAGCTCGCCCGATCTGAGGAGTGATCATAATCCAACCACAGATGCTCCAACTCTGTGGCATACTCCTGCACTGTCTTCTCTCCCTGTACGGTATCATCAATCTCCCCCTTTATCTGGAAGACCCGTAAGTTGTTCCCCACACCATCATAGGTCCTTCTCAACTTCTCCCACACATCTTTCACCATCTCAATACCGTCTACTGTGGCGGCAATAGACTGGACTAAGGAGTTGAGAAGCCAGATGTAGATCACCATATGAGTGGACTTCCACTCATCGTGTCCTGTCGAGCCCTCGTCCGGCTCTGTCGTCTCGCCCGTCAGGAACCCCTCCATGTTTTTTCCTGCGAGGGTTCTTCTCACCCGTTGTGACCAACTCAGATAGGTGGCTGGTCCATCTAATTTCAGATCGATGGAGGGAAGCTTCAACTCCGGCGACGTTCGTGTCGTGTTCTCACCAGCCGACATCGTCAACAACTTCATCAACGTCGCCACCTCTGCAGAATCTAGCTTCTTGATGATCTCCTCCATCGATGCGTCGTCTATCCAGTCACGTCACGTTCGCTCCACGACTCACGCTTGTCCTCGTCGTCCGCTCCTAGATCCGAACATGTCTCCCCTTTTTTCAGATCTAGGCATCCCTATTAGGCGCTGCCTCGTGCTGGTGCGGAGAAGGCGGCAGCACGCATGTCACAACCGCCGTCGCAGCAGCAGCAGTCGCAGCAGCTGCAGCAGCAGTAGTAGCCGCAGCAGTAGCGGGACGGGACAACAACAGCGAAGGGCGGCCTGCGAAGGGCGGAGAAGAGGAGAGAAGGAAAAAAAGGGGGGGCGTGGAAGAGTTCGGTGGAGGAGATCTAGAAAATCCTCCTGTGGGTTTGTGGAAGCTTGGTGACGGCTAGGGTTTGTGGAAACTTGGCTCTGATACCATGTTGAAATTAGTTGATAATTTTATTGATTGTCTCATTGGCATTATATAGCCTTACAGTCATTAATACAATGATTTCAATCAT
This sequence comes from Iris macrosiphon, assembly GCA_036927795.1. Taxonomy (NCBI): domain Eukaryota; kingdom Viridiplantae; phylum Streptophyta; class Magnoliopsida; order Asparagales; family Iridaceae; genus Iris; species Iris macrosiphon. Next base: position 74,582,290 of record JAYESA010000006.1, on the reverse strand, counting down.
TATGACAATAATCTCATAATGGAATATCCTGTGACATATTCTGGCATCCCAAATATGTCCTCAGGATATTCCCATGTGCTTATACTATACTTAAATATGACACCCAACATACCATATCAACAGTGCTATAGAGGAAATCCTTCTTTTTCTAGTTTTCTTGGAGCTGTCCATAAGCAAACACTTTAAATCCTTCCAGGCATCAAAGAGAATCTTCAGATTGCATGCGGGGTTGAGAGCCATAGAGGAGAAGACCTATAAGTACGAGGAAACTATGTCAAAATTTAATCAACAGTCTATAATTGTATGTAATGTCTACTATGTTTATCACACAATTTTGTTTGTATTGGTATATTAGAATATTCTTGGTATATTTGTTGGGATATTAGAATATTCTACATGGGGTTTTAATGTGGTATTAATGTAAGATGAACGATTGTAAAGCTATAAATAGCCAAGAGATTATCAATAAAAAATATAACAATTACTCCAAAATATTCTACATGGTATCAGAGCCCAAACCCTAGCCACCACCTCCCAAACTCTAGTCGCCATCACTGCCACACCGCCCGCCACCACCGCTGCCGCGCCGCCACCACCTCTGCCGCGCCGCCACCACTGCCACACCGCCCGCCACCACCGCTCGCCCGCCACCACCGTCGCCGTCGCCCGCCACCACCACCACGAAGCCGCGACTCACGCGGAGCCTTCTGCTGCGGTTCCTGGCGTCTCCCGCGGGTCGTTCCAGACAACATCGAAGGCCTAGATCTGATGGGAAGAGACATGATCCGGTCTAGGAGAGGACGAAGAGGGCGTACGTGAATCGTGGGATGGGTGTAAGGTGATCGGAGAAGAGGAGGATCGATGGAGGAGATCCTCAAGAAGTTGGACTCTGCGGAGGTCGCAACATTGGTGAAGCTGATAAAATTGTCGGCTGGTGAGAGCGCGACACTAACATTGGCGAAGTTGGAGCTTCCATCCATCGATTTGAAACTTGATGGACCGACCACCTACCTGAGTTGGTCACGACGGGTGAGGAGAACCCTCGCAGGGAAGAACCTGGAAAGTTTCTTGTCAGGAGAGAAGAAAGAGCCTGATGAGGGCTCGGCAGGACGCGACGAGTAGAAGTCCACTCATATGCTCAATTCTTTAGTCCAGTCGATCGCCGCCACAGTAGATGGCCTTGAGATGGTGAAAGATGTGTGGGAGAAGTTGAGGAGAACCTACGATAGTGTGGGGAATAACTTGAGGGTTTTCCAGATCAAGGGGGAGATCGACGACACCGTACATAGAGAGAGGACGGTACAGGAGTATGCCACGGAGTTGGAGCGTCTGTGGTTGGATTAAGATCATTTCTCAGATCGGACGAGTTGTGAGGACCCGAAGTGTAAGGAGAGACATGTATGTCTGTAGGAGAGAACAATGAAGTTTCTTAAGGGGCTGGCCGCAGTGCTTGCTCAGAGAACAATACTACTTCTAGCCCAACCGAAGATTTCTAGACTTGTGGAGGCTATCTCGGCCATGATCCAGGAGGAGACTCGTATCAAGCTACAGGCAGGGACATGTGGTCCTCCTGAAGTGAAGACAGCACTAGCGGTTGCCAATTCAGGCGACACAGGACCTAAGGGAGACCCCCGGATTCAGGTGGCAGATGTGGACAGTTTGGAGGACGTGGCCGTGGTCGTGGGGGTCGACGGGGTGGTCGAGGAGATTATCGGGCGAACCTGCTGGTAGCAGAAGGCGATGAGGGAGCTAACAGTGCCTATACTGAGGAGGATCAGGCACTACTGGGCATGCTGGAAGTACTCAGGAGAAAGCAGAGAGCGTCAAGCGATGGAGACATAAGGAGTGGGACTGAGGAGGCATCCACCTCAGTCTTCGCTAGAGGCAACGCTGCCATGTATGCCCATTCATCGGAAGGTACTGATGACTCACTCGTCCTTGCATCTATGTCTTCCCTTAGATTGCCAGACTGGATTGTCGATTCGGGTGCGTCTCGACATGTGATAAAAAATACTAGTGAGTTCTCTTCCTATAGGGGCAGACAACATTCAAACAGCCGATGGTACTTTCATAAACATGTGTATTTGATGTTTACAAGTATTTCGTCTCTTTTATTAATTATTCCTCTTGTGTCACCTGGCTGTATTTGATGAAGAATAAGAGTGAGGTATTTGCCTGTTTTCGGGACTTTCATAAACATGTCCAGACTCAGTACAAAGCAATAGTGAAGGTACTAAGGTCTGACAATGGAATATAGTATACCAACAAAGCACTTGAGGAATACCTGTCAGCCCAAGGGATACAGCATCAGACCACCTGTGCATACACACCAGCACAGAATGGAGTGGCAGAAAGGAAAAACAGATACCTTCTGGAGGTGATAAGGAGCATGATGATTGCCATGAATGTCCTACAGAGTCTGTGGGGGCATGCAGTGTTGACAGCAACTCGATTGATCCACAGGATGCCCTCAAAGGTACTGGGATGAAAGTCTCCATGTGAGATATTGTAAGAAAATAATAGTGGGATACTCCCATTAAAGGTGTTTGGCTGTGTATGTTTTGTAAAGGACAACAGACCCTCTGTTGGGAAACTTGACCCCAGAGCAGTTAAGTGTTTATTCGTGGGCTATTCGGCGACTCAGAAGGGGTACGTGTGCTGGAGCCCAGTAGAGAAGAAGTTTGTGAGCATGGATGTTCACTTCAGGGAGTTTGAGCCATACTACCGTCAGGAGGGAACCTCATTCATGAGCAACTCACCTGATACTGAGAGTATGAGGCGACATATAGAGATTTGTGAGTGTGTGGTGACCGATTTAGGAGAATGATATGGAGGAACGTTTGAGGAGGAGCAGGAGAGAAGAGGAACAGGAGGAGGCGATGAGAGGTGTTAGGCCCACGACTCAGAGGGAGTTACCTATAGCAGGAAAGGGAAGGAAACTGCAGGACCAGTTCCTATACTGCCAGTACCAAGTCCCTTGCCTGCGTCCGTCTCAACTCCTGAGACACCTACACCACCACCACCAGATTTTCCTTCAGGTGATATCATTCTTCCTACACCTCCCGCACCATTATCAATACGGAGGACCACTCGCAGCAATGCGAAAATTTTTCCTAATAGATATGGCTGGGACCTTACTCAGTTTGTTTCATATAATATCTCTTCTTCTCATGGAGCATTCATTGCATCTTTGGATAATATTACTATACCTAACAATTGGCAGGTTGTCAAGAACGAAAGCGATGATGCACGAGGAGTTAGACGCTCTTGAGAAGAACTACACTTGGGAACTAGTAAAACTGCCAGAGGAGAAGAGGGCAGTCGGATCAAGTTGATCTTTACTGTGAAGCAGAATCCAGAATCTAGTGGAGGAAGTGTACATGGAGATACCACTAGGATTCTGCACCGATAAGACAGTGGGCAAGGTCTGCAGGTTGAAGAAGTCCATCTATGGACTGAAGCAATCTCCTCGAGCGTGGTTTGACAGATTCAGGAGGGCGATAATAGGGATGAGATATCAGCAGATCAATGATGATCATACTGTGTTCTTCTGTCGGAGTGGAGGCCACATCACCATGCTTGCGGTGTATGTGGACGATATGATTATCACAGGAGATGATGAGCAGGAGATTGCCCGACACTTGGGGAAGCTTGGCAAGGAGTTCGAGGTGAAGGACCTTGGCCTTCTTCGGTACTTTCTTGGGATTGAGATTGCTCGAGAAGCAGAGAGGATTGTTCTTTCTCAGAGGAAGTATGCACAGGGATGTTAGGATGCAGACCTGTAGCGACGCCGATCAACCAGGGGTTCAGGCTGTGTGCTGAGACTGAAGAACCAGTTGACCGAGATAGATACGAGAGACTGGTGGACAAGTTGATCTATTTCAGCCATACATACATGACTCAAGGAAGGGTCATATGGACGCAGTGTACTAGATTCTGAGATATTTGAAGGATGCCCCTGGAAAGGGGTTGATATTCAGGAAGAATGATCACTTGAACATCGAGGGCTACGGTGATTCTGACTGGGCTAGCTGTACTAATGACAGGAGATCTACCTCGGGTTATTGCATATTTGTAGGAGGCAACTTGGTCTCTTGGAGGAGTAAGAAGCAGTCGGTGGTGGCCAGATCGACAGCTGAAGCGGAGTACAGAGCTATGGCCTTGGGAGTGACAGAGCTGCTATGGCTGAATAATATGCTGGTGGAGCTGAAGCTAGATCAATGAGCCAAGATGAAGCTGTGGTGTGACAACCAGTCAACCATCAATATCGCCAACAATCCAGTGCAGCATGACAGGACCAAACACATCGAGATCGATCGGTTCTTCATCAAGGAGAAGTTGGACCGTGGACTACTGAAGCTAGGTCATGTTCCAACCAAGGAGCAGGTAGCAGACAGTATATAATATTCTTGGTATATTTGTTGGTATATTTGTTGGTATATTAGAATATTCTACAGGGGATTTTAATGGGATATTAATGTAAGATGAAGGTTTGTAAGGCTATAAATAGCCAAGAGATTATCAATAAAAAATATAACAATTACTCCAAAATATTCTACAATTTGCATTGTATTAATTTAGATAGTTTCTAAACATTTGTGTCTAGGAATTTATGCTCGAATTTTTTTCTTCAGTTTCTTTAAATGATATGATTTTTTGTGATAATGGCAGGCTGCAAAAGTGTTGTCCACGTTTAACATTCGAGGAAGCGGCTTTCAAGAATCGGATAAAAGTGTTCAAACAACACCAATAAATAATATGGTACTTAGTTCAATGCCAATCTCCTATAATTCATTACTTATACAGCTATACTTTCTTATTAAAGGTCTCCTCAAGTGTATGATTAGAATACAATGGGTGAAATGAGACCATCCACACAGAATATACAAAATATATGATCTACACCAATCGTATTTCACATCATAGAACATGTATTTGGGACTTCCCGTATGTGCTGATTTTCTGAAAGTTCTTGGCTTTCAGTAACAACATACTTTGAATCATCTAAGACAAGTGCTCAACTAGGAAATTTGCAAGCATCGGCTCTTTTCAATTATTGTCAATCATATTGAACTGTGTGAATACTCCTTGGTAATCTTCATCATCTACTTTTTCATTACTATTAAGACTTCTCCAAGACAACATATGGGTATAATGACCCTACCTTTCCAAGAATTGGAGAAGTAACATGAATAGACATGTCACGCATATATTGTTTGGAGCATTAGAGAACTCAACTGATCGTAAGCAGCAGCAATGAAAAAACGTACAGTGGTAATACATCTTGGGAACGAATATTTCTTTTCAAACTACTTGGTGTATTGATATTAATATAAATACACATGAGGTGCAACGTAGAAATTAAGCTATTGCACTCTTGATGGTGTGGGAAATAAAGTTCTTGGAGAAGTGGATACAGGAGGAACAAAAGATGATCTTAATACGGCACTTGTTGGATCTGCTGTGGGGGTATTTTCTGCAAATGCAAGTAAGCTTCTGGATCATTATAAAACAGGTCCTTATCAATTCTCTTTTTTCATATTCTCTCCTCTTCTCTCTCTCCTTTCAAAACTTCACTGATATATTGGATCATTATAAAGAAACCTTAAAATCCAAATTTTGTAAGATTTGAAAATCCCAAGGTTCTGAAATTCTTCCCAAGTAATCTAGATGGTGAATTCAAAAACTTTCTGAAATTTACTATCGATTTCTGCTAGTGTTTTACTACAAATAGATACCATGAATGGTATGCTAATAGTTGATCCTTCACCTGTGATATGCCCACATGGATATTTTGGATTAATTCTTTTGAGACGTGTTTCTGTTACTTTGGAATACCGGAAAAGTTTGTCAAGATTCTTGGTCTATTGTATTTATTGAGAATCAACATTTCTTCTTGAATGAGAAGTGGGAGAATTCTTCATCGGCTCTTTTGAAGAACTGAAACATGGAACTAGCCTCTCAAATTTTTGTCATAGTAATAATATATCAGTGAAATTTTGTAGTTTCTAGTTTGAAGTAACTTGTGAGTTCTTCAAAGCTTTTAAGAATGGAAATAAATAACTATTTGTCACAATATCCTTGGAGCCTTATTTAAGGATCATTTGTTGTAACATCCTGATCCTTTCATTCTTTCATTGTCTTGCTCGTGGACAAGGATGAATCTTGAATGCGAAATCGTTGATATCTTCTTTCCATTTCTTGGATTTATTTTATTTTTATCGTTGGTAACCTTTTGGAGGATTTAGAGAGCATTGCATTGGCATTTGAAGTTGCTGCATGTATTGAAGTTTCCTCCACGCAACATTTATTGTCTCATAGTCCTTTACGGAGCTTTTATTGTACGAGTCATTGATGACCGTGTATAAGAAATGCCTTTCCTTCTGTTCCTTGGAATGTTAGTCTCGGGGTTTAATCAAAGATGGTAGAACCAGAAGTTGAAGTCGAGATCAGGAGTTCACACAAAAGTTTCCTCACTAATGTACCTCGATTCCAACGAACAACTTATAATTTGATTCTGATTACAACTTGCTTACAAGATAACAAAAGAATCAGAAATATAAACTTATCGTTCTTCCTTGCAATCGCAGTTGCAGACGGACAAAACAGAGTTATAACACGAAGAAGAGAAGAGGAAGAAGAAACTCTGCTTGCTGGGGTGATGAAGATCACTATTGCTCAAAGCAAGATTCGCCCCACACGATCTGCTTCCAGGAACCAGCAAGTTCATGAAGAACTTCTGAAACGCTCGCTGTCACCTCCTGCATGGACTCGCACGAACTTCCTGGACTTTAATGGCAGCAGCAATAACTCTCTTCGTCTCCTCTATTTCAAAGTAAGTCCTCAATGGAGGCACGAATAGAGTATTTATAGAGGAACCATGCCGCTCATTAGTTACGGAAAGATAGGAACAAACTAACTGCAAATCCCACAATGATAGGCACAAATTAATTCAAATTTCACAAAAAATGGATCTGAATAACTGATCATATCTTTCCATAATCGTTCAAGTATATCCGATAGCAGCGACTAGGCAAGCAACCGCACATGCGGCCGCTAATGCAGCAACGTATCCGACTGCGCATGCACTAGTGCATGCACCCGCGCATAACTGAGCGCATCAAATGCGCACAAGTGCCATGCGTCGATGCTGACGTGATAAGTGCAAAGTGCGCCAACAAAGCGCCACTTTGCGCCCTTGAGCCCGAGTCCGAGTCGCTAAGCCCCTTTGGGACTTAGCTCCTATGGAATAAATTTTAAGAGCATGACAAAAAGCATAAATCCTTTCATTGACGAGTTAATCATTTTTTCTCATAATAAAACACTCCCACATGGCACCTATGTGCCCCACCACACCCCATGTGCACACCTCAACTCATACAAAGTATTATATTGAGATACCTTCTTGGTGGTGTAGCCAATGTTGGACTATTTTTATTAGTCTAAAGGAAACAACAACAATCCCTACATATCTTAATATATGGGTTGAGCGTTCTCTACAGTGACTGTCCATCATGCATTAGGATAGATGTCGCTTCGACTTGAATCTTCCCGCATAGGTCAAATAACAGTATGATACAAGAATGGACTAGACCTTGAATTATGTACCATAGCTGCAATTCTTTTCACTCACACAATGACATCAGCTGTGCTTCCGGTTGCACATTAAAGGCCCTGTACAGACCTGGTTTCGGTGTCTTGTGAAATAAAAGAGGAGTATTTGATTCTTGATCAGAATAATTTTGTATATTTTTTTCAACCTCAACTTGGCCTTTAAATAGCCATTTACAACTCTAACAGAATGCATAAAAGTAGCACCCTCTAACCATATTCTAACTAAGTAAAATCAAATTAAAACAAATCAAAGGCATAGATCAAATAACAAAAATCCTAAAGACTATGATTTATTGAAACCCAAATAACCTCTTCAACCTCCTCAACAAGATTAACTCTAACAAATCATCTCCTAAGCCTGTTGTATGAGATTCACCTCTATGACGCTGAGCTTCTGTCTCATCTCAATGAACTTGACTCGTCCGAGCGCCTTGGTAAGAATGTCTGCGAGCTGCTTTTCAGTGTTGATGTACTCGACCTCAACCTTCCCTCTCTCGACACACTCCCGAATGAAATGATACCTTATATCAATATGTTTGCTTCGGTCATGGAAGACGAGATTCTTGCTGAGGGAGATGGCGGACTTGTTGTCTACCTTGAGCATGACGCTTCCGGCCTTCTTATTCTTCAAGTCACCAAGGAGTTTTGCAAGCCAAATGCCTTGGCATGCCGCCGTTGTCGCGACAATGTACTCGGCCTCGCAGGATGACAATGCCACGACCTTCTGCTTCTGAGATTGCCAGCTAATGAGGCTACGACCGAGGAAGAATAACACGCTAGTGGTGCTCTTGTTGGTGTCGATGTCACCAGCCATGTCACTGCCGCTATAGCCGATCAGCCGTGGTTCCTCCACCTTCTTTGCGTAGCGACAACCAAAGTGACATGTGTCGGCGACGTAGCGAAGGATGCGCTTGACGGCAACAAGGTGTTCGGTGGTCGGATTCTCCATGAACCGACTTACGTAGCCTACCGCGTACGAGATGTCTGGGCACGTGTGCAAAGTACCGGAGGCTCCCCCTGTAGGATGTGGCGTCAGTCGGAGGGGCTGAGCTCACCTTGCTTAGCTTGAACCTCGGTTCCATGGGGATGTGGCACGGGTTGCAATCTATCATGCCACTCTTCTCCAAGATTTTGAGCGCATATGCCTCCTGACTGAGGGTGATGAAGCCATTGGACTGCTGCAACTTGATGCCGAGGTAGAAGGTGAGCAATCCCAAGTCGCTCATTGTGAACAAGGCCATCTCCTCCTTGAACTTGGCAATCTCTTGTGGGTTCGTCCCGGTGACACCCACACGTAGGCGAGCTGGACCTTTGCCGTGTGTATACACGTGCTCCTGTGCACTCCGGTGAAAACCAAGTAACAGTAGGCAACTATCAAGCTTGGTGTTCCAAGCCCTCGGTGCTTGTCGCAGCCCGTACAGTGCCTTGTCAAGTTTCAGCACTTTGTGCTTGTCACGCCCCAGTCCCAAAATGCCGAGGGACTGAGCACGTGAGCAATGGCCAGCAGCACGCACCGATGGACAACCCAATTTAATGGATCCATCAGGGCATGCTTAAGCTGTAGTCTAGCAGGACTAAGTACAAGTCTCAGGTATTACTAATCTCATCCACAGAATAACACAGATTAATTGCCAGAAATAATGCAATGGAAATAAATATGCAATAACAAATAAGGTTGTCTCGGGAAACAAATCCGAGAAATATTCTGTTACATTTAAGGAAAAGACAGGAAATGAAATGCTGGAAATGGAAATACTGTGTAGTAGAAGCCGGTGCTCAGGAGAAATCTTCGGCCACTACTTCGTCCTCTGTTCCTTGTTCTGCTCCAAGGAGTGCTCCGGTACCGTACACCTCTGGGTAGTTCTCTTCAGCTGTACCTGGGGACATAATCCGGATCCAGGTCCTCAGGGGACAGCAAGGTACAGAAAATACAAGCCAAAATAATTACGGTGCAGCAAATGAAATAATCATCAGGGTAAACTAAGTAACCAACTATGTGATATGCAATATGAGAGCAGCACTAGAACTCAGGCTGAAGCCACTACAAGCTCTGTGTCGGGGAGCCGGTAGCGGCAATAACTATGAATTACACTATGATATATACTATGTTTATATATAATATCAGCCTGTCGTCTGTGTGTCTCTCCCCACCCAATGAAATCCCACGTCTCATGTCCACGATGCCTCATGTCCATGTCACGCACGATTATAACTAATGCAGCAAGTCTGATAGCTATGATTCAAATGTCTAAGAATGTAAAGTCTATGTCATAAAACATGCATCCTATACAGAATCACCTTGAATGTCTCAGGAAGACTCTGTCTCATGAAATAGTGTCATGTGTCCTGGGTTCTGAAGTACTTGATAAGACAAGTACGAGCTTTATCGGGTCTCGATATCCATGTCTATGTGACGTTACACAACACCGCGTACGGAGTTGGCACCCGACTATGATCGGACACTAAGCACGTCACTCGTTTCCTAGGTTAAGCAGTTAAAACATGTTTATAATTAATACCACAAGAAATCCATTAAAATACTATGTCAAGAATTACTGAGGTTTGGCAAGCTTTACATGTCCATTATTGCATAATTAAATCCAGAAAATAATTAGCAAGCTGCAGGGTTTGGCAAGGTACACTTGCCTGTGGTTCCGGCTATGTTTTCGGCTCTGACTTCAGTTGGATTTGCAGGCGGTACTCCGGTTGCTGAAACAAACATCACCATCAGATCCAGAAAATATCAATCAGCTAGAAACGCCTGTCCTTGGGTCCAATTTGGAGACAAGGGCAGAAACGGCAGTTTCGGACCAAAACGGGGTCCACCGGTGGGCCCGCTTTGCACCGAAAAATGCGTCAGGGTCAAAGGTCTCCAAATTCACCAAACTTAGTGTCAACAGGTCAGAAACGCTGATACGAACCCAACGGAACTTTCAGAATTGAATTCCGATGAGCTGATCACAAAATCGCCCGTCGAGCGGGGCCTGTGGGGCCCACGACACGCGATTTTGTCAACGTTCTCAGAATCGAACCAAACTTGACCCACAGGACCAGCGTATCGCTACGAGTCCGATGGCGCAAGTTTCGTCTCGATCCGACGTGTGTACACAAAGTTAGGTCGAATTGCAGAAAAGTCGGATACGGGACGATGTCCGCGGATACGCGTTGATTCCGGTGTGCACGCACACCCGAATCAGCTTCTGCGAAATCCCATACGTCCGTATCGACGAGGCGCTCGTGTCTGTGAAGACCGCGCGCGACCAAGTCGTCCCGTTTGGCGGGGCGTACTCAGTTCCGGGGTGAAACAGGGTCTGGTTTTTCCTGTTTTTTGGATCGCGGTATGCGATCACCACAGGACGCGATGCCCCGAACGGTTGGTCCGGACACCGAGAGGGTCATACAGGCTTCGCAACGCAATTTGCGGAAACAAAAATGGAGCTACGAGCAAAAAGTTACACGCACCTGAAGGGGACCCGAAAACCGGGGTCGAACCGTGTCCGACACGTGTCCGACACGTGTCCGGACACAGGGAAAAACTAGGGTTAGGGTTTTCAGCCGGCGGAGCTGGGCGGCTCTGCGGCGGCCTGGCTGAGGCCGAGGGGGCCGGAGGCAGCGGGGGATCCGGGGGTCGGGCTCGTCGGCGGAGGCAGCGGTGTGCGGCAGGCGGCCGGCGGCGGGGAGGAGCAGCTGCTGCTGCTTGCTGTGGCTGCGGCTGCGGTGGCCGCCGGAGGGGAGGAAGGAGGAGGACGGGGAGAGGCGGGAGGCGGAGCCGGTGGTGGTGGCGCTGGGAGGCGGCAAGGCGGGGCTGGCAGTGGGTGAGGGAGGCGGTGGCCGGAGAAGAAGAATGGGGGGTTTTTATAGGGGCCGGTCGGGGGTGAGGGGCTGGCAGCGCGGTGGAGGTCGTGGCTGGTAAGGCGGTGGAGGGGAGATCGTGGGGGTGAGGGCCGGGCGGAGCGGCGGGCAACGCGGCCGGCGGAAGCGGCGCGGGGCGTGGGTACGGGCGGCGGGTCGGGTTTGGTTGCGCGGATCCGACCCGACCCGCTAGGGAGCTGGGCCGGATTCGGGGAAATGGGCCGGGCCGGCCCAACGGGCCGTGGGCTGGGGGGGTTATAATAAATAATAATAATAATATTAATAATAATTAAAAATAAATAATAATTAATTAAATAAATACTTTTTAGGCATTTAAAAATAGGTCTGGGGTCCGATAAATTCCAGAAAAATTGCCCTAAGTCCAGTTTTTCATTTTACATCCAAAAATATTATTTTCATAATATTTTATTATTGTTTATTACCATTTAAAAATTATTGAATAATTAAAACCCTATTTTTAATTTACAGAAAAATCCCAGAAAATTTCAGAAAATTGTGAAAAATCCAGTTTTTAAAATTTTGAAAATTCAGGGGGTTTACAATCTACCCCCCTTAAGAGGATTGCGTCCTCGCAATCAAAGAATAACCGGTCAGCAGAGATGACACGGTCGCAGGTATCGTTTGAAAGCACGTCACAAGGGACTTCAGGGAAATACCGTTTCCCTAAAAATTGAAAGTTTACACTTTCCAGGAAAATCTAGTTAAAACTATAAATTTTATGAATACCAGGTTGTTATTAACAAGTTGCAAATTACTAGGTTGGGGCTGAGGTCACGAACCAACGGGCACGAACTACACAAGACTAAAACGGATAACTATAAATCACTTACTCGCATCGGCTTCCTGCACAGTCATCGCATAAGCATGCCCTCGTCCTTGTGGTAGATTCCTCTGCTGCTGCTGGACTTGCTGGAAGAGTGCTGCTTGAGGAGCCAGAGGGGGCCTAGGTGCCGGTAAAGCAGGTTGGGTTGCCCTTGGTGCTCCATCTCGATGCTGAGGACAGTCCTTGGCTATATGCTGATTGGTGCCGCAAATCAGGCACAATCCCAGCTTGCGTCTGCAGTCCTTCTCGACATGACCTAGCTTGCCGCAGTAGTGACAGGTAGGAAGGGTTTGCGAAGCTGTCCTCGGTGGCTGGTGCGTGTGAGATCTCTTTGCAGATTCTCCTGGTGATGTTCTGTCTGGTGCTGAGGTGATTGGCCGCTTGTGGCGAGACTCCCTCCTGGTGACGCGTTCCATGCGTCGGGCTGCAGCGAGAACGTCCGAGTATGATGTTGGTGCGACGGACCCAATTAGTTTCTGCAGCTCAATGTTCAGTCCGTCGAAGAATTTCTCGGCCTTCTCTTCCTCTGTCGGGATCAGGGTTGGGGCAAAGCGGCTCAGACGGATGAATTCCGCGTTGTACTCTTCCACCGTCATAGAGTCCTGAGTGAGGCGATTGAATTTGTCCCGCAGTTCGGATCGAGCGATAGCCGAAATGTACATCTCTTGGAAGAGTCTGGAGAACTCCTCCCAAGTGACTCGGTCTGGTCCGAGTCGCGTCTCCTCAGACAACCACCAGTGGTGCGCATTGCCTGTCAATTGCATTCGGACGGCAGTCATCCAGCGTTCCCGGGGGAGCTCGGCTGCTTCAAGTTGATGCCTTATGTTGGTGAGCCACTCATGAACTTCTGTGGGCTCCTCTTTTCCAGAAAAAGTGCGGGGCTTCAGTTGGCGGAAGTCAGTGATTGAGCCTGTAGTTGGCCGTCGAGTTGGTAGGTTGGCCTGCTCCAGTACAGTTACGATGCTGTCCCTCCAGAAGTTAGCTTCGCGACGCTGAGCCTCGTGTTGGACTTGTTGCTGCGCCTGCATCATCGCGTAGATCATTTGGAATATCTGCTGCCCGTCAATTGGCTGTCCTTGTGGGAGTACGAGCGTTGGTGGAACGAACTGCGGCGGCGGTGGAATATCATCGCGTCGGAATCGGGAGGTAGGTTGACCCGCCTGCTGGCTTTGTTGAGTTGAGGGAACTCCGACTGGTGTCACTTCGTCGTCATAGGTGACACCTGTAGCTTGTGGGGTTCCGGCGGGAGTCTCATTGCATTCTTGTGGGTCTATTTCCCTGCATCCAAAATAACCAATAAGAGGCGCACAGGAATCAAGGCAAGATGCAAGTCAAAATTAGTTCGAATACGATACAGATATCAAAAACGATTCAAGCAAGTGGATGAGATCCTAAAAACCTATCCTATTCTTTATTGCAGGCCTGTTCGGTCCCTAAGTTGAAACCGAACAATTTTAGTCGTAGGCCTGCATGGGCCACCACAAAAACCATGTCACGCCCCAGTCCCAAAATGCCGAGGGACTGAGCACGTGAGCAATGACCAGCAGCACGCACCGATGGACAACCCAATTTAATGGATCCATCAGGGCATGCTTAAGCTATAGTCTAGCAGGACTAAGTACAAGTCTCAGGTATTACTAATCTCATCCACAGAATAACACAGATTAATTGCCAGAAATAATGCAATGGAAATAAATATGCAATAACAAATAAGGTTGTCTCGGGAAACAAATCCGAGAAATATTCTGTTACATTTAAGGAAAAGACAGGAAATGAAATGCTGGAAATGGAAATACTGTGTAGTAGAAGCCGGTGCTCAGGAGAAATCTTCGGCCACTACTTCGTCCTCTGTTCCTTGTTCTGCTCCAAGGAGTGCTCCGGTACCGTACACCTCTGGGTAGTTCTCTTCAGCTGTACCTGGGGACATAATCCGGATCCAGGTCCTCAGGGGACAGCAAGGTACAGAAAATACAAGCCAAAATAATTACGGTGCAGCAAATGAAATAATCATCAGGGTAAACTAAGTAACCAACTATGTGATATGCAATATGAGAGCAGCACTAGAACTCAGGCTGAAGCCACTACAAGCTCTGTGTCGGGGAGCCGGTAGCGGCAATAACTATGAATTACACTATGATATATACTATGTTTATATATAATATCAGCCTGTCGTCTGTGTGTCTCTCCCCACCCAATGAAATCCCACGTCTCATGTCCACGATGCCTCATGTCCATGTCACGCACGATTATAACTAATGCAGCAAGTCTGATAGCTATGATTCAAATGTCTAAGAATGTAAAGTCTATGTCATAAAACATGCATCCTATACAGAATCACCTTGAATGTCTCAGGAAGACTCTGTCTCATGAAATAGTGTCATGTGTCCTGGGTTCTGAAGTACTTGATAAGACAAGTACGAGCTTTATCGGGTCTCGATATCCATGTCTATGTGACGTTACACAACACCGCGTACGGAGTTGGCACCCGACTATGATCGGACACTAAGCACGTCACTCGTTTCCTAGGTTAAGCAGTTAAAACATGTTTATAATTAATACCACAAAAAATCCATTAAAATACTATGTCAAGAATTACTGAGGTTTGGCAAGCTTTACATGTCCATTATTGCATAATTAAATCCAGAAAATAATTAGCAAGCTGCAGGGTTTGGCAAGGTACACTTGCCTGTGGTTCCGGCTATGTTTTCGGCTCTGACTTCAGTTGGATTTGCAGGCGGTACTCCGGTTGCTGAAACAAACATCACCATCAGATCCAGAAAATATCAATCAGCTAGAAACGCCTGTCCTTGGGTCCAATTTGGAGACAAGGGCAGAAACGGCAGTTTCGGGCCAAAACGGGGTCCACCGGTGGGCCCGCTTTGCACCGAAAAATGCGTCAAGGTCAAAGGTCTCCAAATTCACCAAACTTAGTGTCAACAGGTCAGAAACGCTGATACGAACCCAACGGAACTTTCAGAATTGAATTCGATGAGCCGATCACAAAATCGCCCGTCGAGCGGGGCCTGTGGGGCCCACGACACGCGATTTTGTCAACGTTCTCAGAATCGAACCAAACTTGACCCACAGGACTAGCGTATCGCTACGAGTCCGATGGCGCAAGTTTCGTCTCGATCCGACGTGTGTACACAAAGTTAGGTCGAATTGCAGAAAAGTCGGATACGGGACGATGTCCGCGGATACGCGTTGATTTCGGTGTGCACGCACACCCGAATCAGCTTCTGCGAAATCTCACACGTCCGTATCGACGAGGCGCTCGTGTCTGTGAAGACCGCGCGCGACCAAGTCGTCCCGTTTGGCGGGGCGTACTCAGTTCCGGGGTGAAACAGGGTCTGGTTTTTCCTGTTTTTGGATCGCGGTGTGCGATCACCACAGGACGCGATGCCCCGAACGGTTGGTCCGGACACCGAGAGGGTCATACAGGCTTCGCAACGCAATTTGCGAAAACGAAAACGGAGCTACGAGCAAAAAGTTACACGCACCTGAAGGGGACCCGAAAACCGGGGTCGAACCGTGTCCGACACGTGTCCGACACGTGTCCGGACACAGGGAAAAACTAGGGTTAGGGTTTTCAGTCGGCGGAGCTGGGCGGCTCTGCGGCGGCCTGGCTGAGGCGGAGGGGGCCGGAGGCAGCGGGGGATCCGGGGGTCGGGCTCGTTGGCGGAGGCAGCGGTGTGCGGCAGGCGGCCGGCGGCGGGGAGGAGCAGCTGCTGCTGCTTGCTGTGGCTGCGGCTGTGGTGGCCGCCGGAGGGGAGGAAGGAGGAGGACGGGGAGAGGCGGGAGGCGGAGCCGGTGGTGGTGGCGCTGGGAGGCGGCAAGGCGGGGCTGGCAGTGGGTGAGGGAGGCGGTGGCCGGAGAAGAAGAATGGGGGGGTTTTTATAGGGGCCGGTCGGGGGTGAGGGGCTGGCAGCGCGGTGGAGGTCGTGGCGGGGAAGGCGGTGGAGGGGAGATCGTGGGGCTGAGGGCCGGGCGGAGCGGCGGGCAGCGCGGCCGGCGGAAGCGGCGCGGGGCGTGGGTACGGGCGGCGGGTCGGGTTTGGTTGCGCGGATCCGACCCGACCCGCTAGGGAGCTGGGCCGGATTCGGGGAAATGGGCCGGGCCGGCCCAACGGGCCGTGGGCTGGGGGGGTTATAATAAATAATAATAATAATATTAATAATAATTAAAAACAGTAAATTAATTAATAAATAATATTTAATTAAATAAATAGTTTTTAGGCATTTAAAAATAGGTCTGGGGTCCGATAAATTCCAGAAAAATTGCCCTAAGTCCAGTTTTTTATTTTACATCCAAAAATATTATTTTCATAATATTTTATTATTGTTTATTACCATTTAAAAATCATTGAATAATTAAAATCCTATTTTTAATTTACAGAAAAATCCCAAAAAATTTCAGAAAATTGTGAAAAATCCAGTTTTAAAATTTTGAAAATTCAGGGAGTTTACAGTGCTCCTCCCTTCGATAACAAAGCCGGGAGGTCGGGCGACGTACGCCGTCTTCACGTCCATGTGGTGCAACGCCCACCCCTCATGTGCGGCGAGTGCGATCAACAAACGGACGGACTCGAGGCGAGCAACCGGCGCGAGTACTTCCTCGAAGTCCACTCCTTGCCTTTGCACATAGCCTTTTTCCACGAGCCGTGCCTTGTGCTTGAGGACGGCGCCGTTCTCGTCCTTCTTGAGCTTGTAGACCTACCTCAAACCGATCAGACGGTGGCCGGGTGGGAGGTCTACGAGGTGCTATGTACGGTTCTCCTCAATGGAGCTCATCTCCTCGAGCATCGCTTGGCGCCAACATCGGTATTTCTCGGCTTCAAAGTAAGTGGCAGGTTCCTCGTCAACCATGAGGAGCAGCTCGTCGACATCGAGCTCGCGGACGGTGATCGTGTCAAGCAAGCTCGCCAAGGTCCTGTACCTGCGCGGCCCGTCTTTATCGGCGTCGAGCATGGCCGAGGCGTTGGTGGGTGGCTAGACAAATTTCAACGGCCCTGGACTGGGTGCCACTGGTGTTGATGGATCTCCACCCACGTGCACCGGCGTGCTTGCGTATTCAACATGTGGTATGGGGATCATAGTATACTCAACAGTAAATGTCTCACCTACGTTGTCTTGTACGTCCCAGTCCCACTTGGCTTCCTTGTCGAAGACAACGTCGCGTGTGACGTGCATGCGCTTGCCGGCGAGGTCGTATACCTGGTACGCCTTGGTGTCGGGCTCGTAGCCGATGAAGACCATGTGCTTGCTACGATCTTCTAGCTTCTGTAAGTTCGGCTTGACCACCTTGACGTGTGCGACACAGCCGAAGGTGCGGAGGAAGTGCACACTTGGCTTGTATTCGTGCCATGCCTCGTACGGTGTCTTGCCGTCGACGCTCCGTGTCGGCGCGCGATTGAGGATGTAGACAGTCATCGTGACCGCCTCACCCCAGAACTTTTCTGGCATATCCTTTGCCTTCAGAAGGTTGCGCGCCATCGCGACGACCGTCTGGTTTCGGCGCTCGACGACGTCGTTCTGCTGTGGTGAGTACGGTGCTGTGAGTTGTCGTTTGATGCCGAGGCCCGCGCAATACTCGCCAAATGCTACGGATGTGAGCTTGCCCCCACGATCAGTACGGAGCGTGTGCAGTTTGCGCCCTGCCTCCACCTCGACGTGGACTTGAAAGTGTTTGATGTCTGTCGGCGCTTCATCCTTCGAACCCAGTAGTGTCAACCACATGTAGCGGATCGTCGACGAGAAGCAAGAAGTAGCGCTTACCACCGGGTTTTACCGGTGTGATCGGCCCGCAGATATCACCGTGAACGAGATCTAGCAGGTTGTCAGCATGGTACTTGGTCTCCTACAGAAATAGCGTACGGCGCTGCTTCCCAGCAAGACAACTATCGCAGATTTGATTGATGTGTTCGATTTGTGGTAGCCCGTGCACCATATTGCGGCGAGCTAACTTTCTGAGTGCTTTGAAGTTGAGGTGGCCGAACCGTGCATGCCACCGCCATGCATCGTCATTGAGTCGTGCTGCTAAATACACTGGTTGTACAATATCAAGAGATAGAATGTACAGTCAGTTTCGGGCACGTTTTACCTTGGCGAGGAGGCATTGCTGACGATCTCAAATCGAGAGCACGCTGCCTTCGATCAAGACTTGGCAGTCGTTCTCATCGAGCTACCCAAGGCTGATGATATTGCTTCGTAGCTTCGGGATGAAGTAGACGCCGGTGAGGGCGCGATGCTCGCCGTTCTGGCACGTAAACATCACCGTGCCACGCCCTTGGATGTCGACGACGGATCCGTCCCCAAACTTGATGGAGCCCGTGAGTCCAGTGTCCAGCTCGGCGAAGACCTCCTTGCAGCCCGTCATATGGTTGCTGGCGCCGGTGTCGAGGTACCATGCTTCGCCGTGGTGGTCGTCCTCACGGCCCAGATGCAGTTGAGCGTGCACCTCGTCGAGTACGACGTTGTTGGTCGTGCCCACAGTTGTCTCGGCGAGCGTGTACTTCTGCGCCATCAGTAGTACGGGCTCATTGTCGTCGACTTGCGTCAGATTGGCGCGTTCATCACGCTTCGGCTTGCGGCAGTCCTTCGCCCAGTGGCTGTAGATGCCACATTTGTGGCACTTACCCTTCTCGTCCCGCGTGCCGCCGGACGCGTTGCCGTTGCTTTTGTTCGTGTCGTCGCGGCAATGACCTCTTGGCTTGTCGCGCCCGCGACCACAACTTTTGCCACCGTCGGAGTAGGCTTCGCCTTCCTTCCTCTGCTTCGTGCGAGTGAGCCACTCCTCTTCGGAGAGGATAAGGCGGCTATTGTGTCGCCGGAGTTGTTGCCAAGATCGTACCGCTCCTCGACGGCTAGAAGACAACCGGTAAGCTCTTCAATTGATAGCGTCTTGAGATCCACTAAAGTCTCAATGGCGATGGCGACTTGCGTGTACTTGGATGGAACAACTCGAAGGAATTTTTAACTACCTTCTCGTCATCCATTTCGTCGTCGAGTAGTAGTAGGTCGCTGACGAGTCCCGTGAGCCGCATCGCGAAGTCCTCGACGGACTCGCTGTCCCTGAATTTCATTGATTCGAAAGTCGGCACGCAATTTATGCGCCTTGGCCTCGCGCACGCTCTCGACCCCCATCCGCATCATCTTCACAGCGTCCCATGCTTCCTTGGCAGTGTCTTTCACTGCCAGTGTCCGCAGCATCCCTGGCGGCACGGCACGGAGTATGACGGACAGGGCATCCTTTCCCGGGTTTGATCGCCTCCCACAGGTCTTGCGCCTGCATGTTGACTCTCATTAAGAGAGCCAAATCTGCGTAGTTGGTCCGTGTCAGCATGGGGTACTTGAAGGTGAATGAGGTCTCCTTCATAGATGTCGGCGTCGTGGGGCTTTGCTCGTCGTTGGTTGCCATAGCTCTGATACCAAATAAAAGAAAATATGAGTATTTGATTCTTGATCAGAAATTTTTTGTATATTTTGTTCAACCTCAACTTGGCCTTTAAATGGCCATTTACAACTCTAACAGAATGCATAAAAGTAGCAACCTCTAACCATATTCTAACTAAGTGATAACAAATCAAAATAAATCAAAAGCATAGATCAAATAACAAAAATCCTAAAGACTAGGATTTATTGAAACACAAATAACAACCTCTTCAACCTCCTCAACATGATTGACTCTAACATCTTGGACGTCTACAAGTTTACCCTCAAGAGACGGCCTATATCTCTTTCCATACACTCTAGGTGAGTTCTTTTAAAGAGTCCTTGGCATGAAGCCTTGCGTTTTCTTGCGGTGCTATTCCGCTATGACATGGCCCAAAGCCGAGGTCCTACCTCATTGTGGTGTCATCCACTGTAGCATGAGCCAGCCTCTTTGTAGTACTAAACTACCCAGCATTCTTATTGTGGTCTTTGTAGTACTAAACTACCCAGTATAAAGACTTGCGCTTCCTTGCGGTGTTACCCCGCTGTTACATGGCTCGCGTAGCCGAGGCTTTACCCTCTCTAGGTACCTCTTGGTGGTATCATATCACTGTAACATGAGGTCACCGGCCTCTTTGTAGTGATGCCTACCACTCTTCATTTTACAGCATTATGCCACCTGCCTATATGCGATGCTACGCTGCTGGGACATAGCTCGCGAAACTGAGATATTACCCTATCAAGGAACCTTATGGTGGTGTCACCCACTGTAGCATGGAGTCCTCCGCTCCTTTGTAGTGCTGGGGTACCGTGCTTCCTGTAAAGTACGTCGGACATTCCAAATGCCCTAGAACTCATTAAGGCAACTAAGCCATCCTCCCACATGACTTTGTTCTACTCAGAGAACAAATAGCAGACAACAATAGTTCTGGGTCCGTAACCCCTCAATGTCTCAAAGGACTACCCACTGTTCCTGATATTCTCCTAGTCAATGATCCTTCTTTGTACCAAAATTTAGATGCCTAGTAGATTTCTCTTTGAACTAATAGCATAAAATTTTATGGTAGAATTACAAAGACAGAATATCATAATGTCTTTAAGCCCATTTTAATTTCTATTTTCTCGACTAGCTGGCGCTTGAGACCTTTGGTGAACGGATCGGCCAAATTCTCCTGCCTCCGAACATCAATCACGGCAATGACTCCAGTCTTGATAAGATCATTCATTGTCTTGTGCCTCAGGCGCACAGTCCTCTTCTTACCATTGAATATGTCATTTGATGTCACTGCTGCAGTCGCCTGTTTGTCGCAGTATATCGGTACCGCCGGAATCTGTGCACTAACCACTAGAAGATCATATATGAGCTCCCGAAGCCATTCTGCTTCATTCGCTGCAGCCGACAGTGCATATAACTCAGATTCCATCGAGGAATGAGAGAGCATTGTCTGCTTCTTCGACTTCCACGATATAGCAGCTCCACCTATGGAGAAGACGTATCCTCCTGTGGACCTTTTGCTCTCTACTTCTGAACAACAACTTGCATCACTGAAGCCTTCCACTACTGTCAGATATCCGTTGTAGTGCAGTGCATAATTCTGAGTCCTTTTAGGATATTGCATTACTCTCTTCACAGCTTTCCAGTGCTCAACACCTGGATTGCTCGTGAACCGACTCAGCATCACCACAGCGAAAGTTATGTCAGGCCTTATGGGTTATTGTACGATGACGCTTGAATACTCCAGCTATATGACACTTTCTCTCAGATTTGGCTTCAGCTTCTTGTCACACCTGTACGGAGTATCGATCCCTGGAAGATCCTGATATCCATAGCATATGAGCATTTTCTCAATATAATGAGACTGTGATAACGCCACTCCAATATCCGTCCGGATGATCTTTATCCCCAGGATAACATTAGCTTCTCCTAAGTCCTTCATACTGAACTTAGATAAGGGAAACTTCTTTATCTCAGTGACACGTACTTGATCCGTACCTAGAATCAGCATGTCGTCCACATATAAACAAACGGTGACTTCTCTCCCGTCAGCGAACTTTGTGTAAACACACTTGTCCGTCTTACTAACCCTCTAGCCGTTTGATCTTATAACTTTATCAAACTTCTCATGCCACATCTTTCACCAACTTGCAGACTTTTTCTTCAAGGCCCTTGACGATGAATCCTTCTGGCTGTTGTATGTAAATCTCTTCGGTCAATTCATCATTCAGGAATGTTGTGATCATTCAGGAATGTTGTTTTCATATCTGATGTATAACTAGCTTATGAATTTTACTTATGAATCTGATCCATTTGCATCAGATTGATTTAGCTCCTTCAGGCAGATTTACCAACACCCAAGTATTATTGGAGGTTATTGAGGCATACTCATCATTTATAGTCTCTATCTAGAAGACGTCTCTGGTCTTCATCGCCTCATCATAGGTAAGCGGATCTGCTTCCACATGATAGGTGACGAAATCATCTTTGAAGTCCTTCTGTCTCCTCACCTGCTTAGTTCTTGGTTCTGCAAGTTCTGGTTCGAACGTTGTCTTTGTAAAGACTTCTTCTTGGACTACATCTTCATTGGAAGCGTTAGCCTCCGGTGCACTCACATCATTCTCCGGAATGTCCGCGATAACAAAGTTCTTGTGCCTTGCAAATTTATTTTCGAAGAATTCCGCATCGCGAGATTCAAGGAACCTCCGAGCATCACTCTTTTTAGCATATCCCAATAATATAGCTTTTGTAGTCCTTATCCCCAGCTTCTGAATCTTCAAGTCCGGGAGCTTCACATACGCCAGACACCCCCACACTCGAACGATATTCAAGTTAGGTCTGACCTTGAACCAGAGTTCATAAGGAGTGACATCGGAAGTTGCTTACGGTACTCCGTTCAGAATGAACGTAGCCGTTATCGCAGCTTCTCCCCAAAAATAGTTTGGAAGACCTGCAGTTAACAACATAGAGTTCATCATCTCTGTCAACGTCTTGTTCTTCCTTTCTGCTACTCCATTTGATTGAGGAGAATACAGAGCAATTGTCTCATTGACAATTCCATGTTCTTTGCAGAACGATTCGAATTCAATAGACCTATACTCTCCGCCTCGATCACTTCTGAGTCTCTTGAGTTATCCAGTTTGACGTTCAACTTCAGCCCTAAACTCCTTGAACTTATCGAATGCTTCGTATTTTGACTCGAGCTGGTAGACGAACGCATACTTTGAGTAGTCGTCGATGAAAGTAATGAAATACTTCATCCCGGCCTTTGTGGAGAACTGTTTGAAGTCACAGATATCTGAGGGCACCAACTCCAGAAGATTTGTACTTTGGTTTACCTGTTTGAACAATTTTCTTGTGATCTTTGTCTACGCACAGATCTCACACTTCTCCATCTCCTTACCCCCATATTTGGAGATAAACCCTAGACTAGACATTTTGTTTATTCTTTTACAATGAACATGTCCTAGTCTATTATGCCATAACTCAAGAGAATAACCAGAAAAAGAGACTGCATTTATAGTAATGGCAGGAGTTACAAGTTAAAGTTTAAACATCCCTTCGGTATAGAAAGTCTTTCCGAAGTATATTCCTTTATAGGACATCACCATATGTCCAGCATTGATGTCCATCCTCAAGCCTGCATTGCAGATTAGACTTCCTGAGAACAGATTATTGGCTATCACCGGTACGTGCTTCACAGTACCACTGTCCCGATCCCATGTACTTCAGCTTGTGACTTGTCCGCCACCATAACCTTCTTAGATGTAGGTTTATAGGTGGTGAATAACTCCTTCTTTGAGCAAATATTGCAGGATGTTCCAGTGTCCACCCACAAGTCAGTGTCGACGCCAGTCGTAGCAACCTGCGCAATCATGGCAACCTTGTTAGGCTCACCTTGCTCTTTTTGTTTGGACTTGTATCTGCAGTCTCTGCTAAAATGGCCTTTCTTGCTGCAGTTGAAACAAGTTCCATCGTTCTTAGGCTTTGGTTTGAACGATGTCGAGTTCACCTTCAGATGATTGAAGTTATTTTTCTTGTTGTGAGAAGCCTTCTGTCTCCCCTTGGAGTCACTAGCATGCACCAAGTTGGCCTTTGCCAACTGTTTGGACAGTGTGTCTACTTTGTTTTGAGCCTTTATCTCATCTTCCACATGGATATTGTGCAGTAGTTGATCAAGACACCTCCACCATCTTCTTTTGATGCACGTCTGAGATAAACTTGCTCCAACCATACAGGAGCTTGGCAACAATTCCTCCCATGACGAAAGAGTCGACCAATGGTTTACCATCATCCTCAAGTTTTTGACGTAACTTGAGAAATTCCTTGACTTGAGGCGACATCGTCTTGTCGTCCTCAAATCGCATCTTCCAGACTTTTTTCGTCACATGGATCTTGTTGCGGTTCTTATCCTCCTTGTAATGTTTTTTCAGAGCCTCCCAGACGACCTTTGCATAGTCCGTCTTGCTGTATGACTCTGCTAGAGTATCCTCCATGGAGTTGAGAATCAACAATTTGCAGAGGTTCTCTCCTCCACTTGTTCTGCTTAGCTCTTGCAGTTGCATTCGCCCGAACAGTATCATCTTTACCCTCCGGAATAACATGCTCAGGATCTGTCAAAACGTAGTCCACATCTACGAGTTGGAGATTAAGGCTGACATTTCTCTTGCAAACGTTGTAATATTTTCCGTCAAACTTTTCAAGTTTGTTAAAACTTGTGTCGAGAAGACTTGTACGGTTGTTCTCCATCTTACTCGGTCTTGCTTTGAGATTGTTAGTCTCGGGGCTTAATCAAAGATGGTAGAACTAGAAGTTGAAGTCGAGATTAGGAGTTTACACAAAAATTTTCTCACTGATATACCTCGATTCCAACGAATAACTTATAATTTGATTCTGACTACAACTTACAAGATAACAAAAGAATCAGAAATATAAACTTCTCGTTCTTCCTTGCAATCACAGTTGCAGAAGGATAGAATAGAGTTACAACACGAAGAAGAGAAGAGGAAGAAGAAACTCTGCTTGATGGGGTGATAAAGATCACCGTTGCTCAAAGCAAGATTTGTCCCACATGATCTGCTTCCAGGAACCAGCAAGTTCACGAAGAACTTTTGGAACGCTCGTTGTCACCTCCTGCTTGGACTCGCACGAACTTCCTGGACTTTAATGGCGGCAGCAGCAACTCTTTTCGTCTCCTCTATTTCGAAGTAAGGCATGAAAAGAGTATTTATAGAGGAGTCAGGCCGCCCATTAGTTACGGAAAGATAGGAACTAACTATAAATTCCACAAAGATATGCACGAAATAATTCAAATGCTACAAAAAATAGATCTGAATAACTGACCATATCTTTCTATAACCGTTCAAATATATCCGATAGCAGTGGCACATAAGCAACCGCTCATGCGGCCACTAATGCAGCCGCACAAGCAGCCGCTCATGCGGCCGCGCATGCAACAACGCATGTGTAAGCTCATGCGGCAGCGCATGCAACAACGCATTCGGCAACGCATACGACAACGCATGCAGCAACGCATACGACAACGCATGCACCCGCGCATAACTGAGCGCATGAGCGCATCAAATGCGCACAAGCGCCATACGCCGATGCTGGCGTGCTAAATGCAAAGTGCGACAATGAAGTGCCACTTTGCGCCTTTGAGTCCGAGTCCGAATCGCTAAGCACCTTTGGGACTTAGCTCCTATGGAATAAATTTCAAGAGCATGACAAAAAGCATAAATGCTTTCATTGAGGAGTTAATCATTTTTTCTCCTAATAAAATACCTCAACATGTCACCCATGTGCCCCACCACACCCTATGTGCACACCTCAACTCATACAAAAGATTATATTGAGATATCCACTTGGTGGTGTAGCCAATGCGCGACTATTTTTCTTAGTCTAAATGATATATAAATGTCCTTATTACATCGTGTGCACACCTCCACGCAGCATTTATTGTCTCATAGTCTTTTACGGAGCTTTTATTGTACGAGTCATTGATGAGCGTGTATAAGAAATGCCTTTCCTTCTGTTCCTTGGAAAAACGTTCACTTTTTATTCGCAGTTTCTTTGTGAAATAGTGTCTTGTCTAGGAGTTTCTGTTGATGTTTGGGACACATGATGTAATAAGGACATTTATATATCATTAAGAATGAACAAAGATTTAATTATTTCTGCTAAAACATGAGTAAAAGCTTTTTTAATTGCTTTCTAAAGAATAATATGTCGAATGTTTTTCATAAAGAATTTTTGATGAAGGATGTGAATATCCTTCAACTGATGTTACAAATCTGGTAATGGTCAATGTCTTCTTCTATATTTTTAGCTTTTTTCTTTACATCTAAAGCATGCTTAATATATCTTAATACCTTGCAACTTTTCCTTATCTTAATGTATCATTGGTGCCTTTACCTTGAGTTTGTCTGGAGCTTTTTACAGATCCCCGATAAAAATCAACACAATTGTTAGCGAATCCAGGAATATATTTAACGTATAGATATTGTTATTTAAATACATGGACCATATAATTCTTTTTAAATTTTTCTCAATAAAATTAAGAATTTTCTTTGTAAGAAATACAGCTACTTCTTAGTAGAGCCGTTGGTGTGTTCGGAAGTAGCATGGCATAAGTTATTGAGGACATGGCCCTTAATAGAGACAAATGGAATAAAAAGATTCAAACAACAAATCCCAAATTTTTAGGATAAATATCTTAATTGTTGTCAATTGAGCTACTCACTTTCAATAAAGAATTCAAATGAAAGCAGATACATTTTTTAAGATTCAATAGTATTTTTAACTCCCAACAAATCTTTATCATAGATAGCATAGTTTTGCTTCCTTTGAATTTACCATAACGATATATACATACATATTTTTTTATTACCGTAACAAATACTAAATACATAAAATTACATAAATTTTATCCAGGTCTGATTATTGAAACATATAATCAAGCGGTAGTGCCTTAAACATAGAATTGATCAATCGCGTTTATTGAAAAAGAAAAACTTTTTAAGCAGCTTAAAGATGGTTTTGTTGGACGTGTCTGCTAACTCGTTGGTAGTCGGATTATATGATTTGGAAGCTATGTTATGGATTCATTAGTTGTCACAAAACTGGTAGAACGCATTGATGGCATATTAGGGACAGTTGTAGGGCATGCCAAATCGGCAACTTTGATCCATTTTGAGAAGTAACCGATAATCACAAGGATTTGGTAGAAGGACTTATAAGACCGATGATGTCCATGTCCTAAGCTTCAAATGACCAAAAAACTATGGTCGGATGCATAAACTTCGAAGGTTGGTGGAAATCGGTGTGGATCTGGCACTCCAACTACTTCTTAACATACTGTGTTGCATCAGTGATCATAGTCGAACAGTAGTAGCCAAGACATATTAAGCGGTCATGAAGCTTAGAGCCTGGCTGGTGTGCCCTGCATGTGTCATTGTGGTATTCCTGTAGAGCCTCCCGAGCTTCAATAGGAGAGAGACATCGGAGCAGGACTTCGGTGAGGGCTCGTCGGTATAGCATCTTGGTTACCGAGCCGTAGAAGAATCGAAGGGATCACCTTTGAACAGAGATTGCCTCCTTAGGATCCTCCAGAAGGATGCCATAGACTACAAAGTCGATAAGGGGGAATAGCCAGTCGTCTAGCTCAAAGTCTATCTCTGCAAAGCGGACTTCCTTGGTTTTGTTGATTTCCAAGTTGTTCTTTGCACTAAATAGCTCTCTACTAGCCCCTACCACTGCCTGTTGTGGCTATATTGGTAGCGCAAAGGAAGCTGCAAGTCCGACTATGACATATGCTTTTGTATTTTGCAGGCACGACATATGGTTAACGTAGAATGAATTGGCAAGCTTGATGACAACATGGTGGTAGAGGATTAAGTCCTCGTTTCGGACTTCATACTCGTCTCTAACCTGGTTGACGATTAACAGGGAATCACATAGGCTTCTAGATAGTCTATCCCAAACGGTTTGACAAACTGTAAGCCGATGAGAAGAGCGTTATACTCGACGACGTTGTTGGAGCACGACTCCATCAGAGAGTAAGAGCGGTAGGTAACATTGTTTTCTAGGGACACGAGTACTACCCCCACGCCTTCAACTATGTCACCTTTGGGGTCAGTTCTCGACGTGCCGTTGAAGAACAATTGTCATACCTAGTTTTCTCCTACGAAGTTGCATGTGATTCAGGGACGTCATTCAATACGTCTTTGTACAGCTTCAAAGTTTCCTGAATTGAATATGCAACCAAGAAATCAGCAAGTGCTTGCCCTTTGATTGATTTCTGCAAGACGAACGTCACATCTTATTGGGACAACAACATGCCCCAAGTCACTAGGCAAGAGTTCAACACACTTGGCTTCACCATTAAGATCCATCTGTATCTCACTTCTAACCTGACACTTCCTTGACATCAGATTTGACTTGCCTCCAAAGAGAATAGAAACATGGTTCAAAGTTATTTTTCATAGTTGTGATCATGCCAAACATATTTGAGATGTAACGTTGCTTTGTATACCATCCCTTCTAGAAACCTTTGGAACAGAGTATTTACTACCAAAGTATTCTTTCTCAATAGGATTATACCGATGTTCATCACCTATCATCCTTCGATTGAGGAAGTAGATGGCTTACTCATGACCCACATTATTTTTCTGTGCCAGCAGAGTGCTCAAGACATGGTCCATCGCTCGGACATATAGCATAAATGGCTTGCACGTAACTAGGCAACCAGTATTGGTGGATTTGTCAAGTGTTGCTTGTTGTCGTCAACATTCTTCTAGCCTGCTTCGTCCCACGTGAAGGCGGCGTCTTTCTTCATGAGTTTGGAGAACGGTTGACATCTACTGGAGAGGTTGACAATGAATCCCCTGATGTAGGCTAGCGTACTTTGTATTCCTTTGAGCTCTTTGAGATTCTTGGGTGGCTGCATATCCATGATAGCTCTAACTTTTTTTGCGCCCAAGTGGATGCCTGCGGAAGTGATCGAAGCCATGGAAGTAAATGGAAAACGGTTTAAATTAGTTTTTTTTAACCAAATTTCTTAGTAAACATATTTATATCTATGACCATTTTGATGGCAACATAGATTTTATATGGAATGGATAACTTTAGTGCTCTTCTTTCATTCAATATTTTACAATATCACATGATACCTTTTTAAACTACTTTTAGTATTTATTTTGAATCTATCAGTAATATATTTACTTCTAACAGGCCAATGGGCATATGGAGGAGAATCATTTGCCGGGTATGAAAGATGCACAGAATTGCCCTTCACATTTCTCTAAACCGAAGAATATAGTTCAGCAGAAGTCGAGCAGTGTTTCTAGAATACGGATGCAATGTTCTGACACATGCTGTTGTTTGGGGGAAACAAGCAACATGATTTCCAGCGAAAAGCAGAAGAATAACACCTGTAAGCGGGGGCACTGAAAATATTACAATTGTTGGGAGAAATAGCAAGTACTCTATAATGGATAGTAGACTAAAAACATCATTGCTATTGTAGGTAAGGAACAAAATGGAAGCGATAACCCAAATCATGATTTAGAATACTTCAGAGAAGGTTCATCTGCAAAAGCTACTTTACAAAACGAGGTAGAGGATTGTCGCCCAACGTCAGCTGCCTCAGCAGAATCCAAAGGTACATCACTAGTAGGGAGAAAAGAACCAAACTTCATTAGGAACTGTGACATTCACTGGGAGGACCTGCAATTAGGCGAAGAAGTTGGTCAAGGTGAATACTCTCAATTTACTCTAATGCACTAATATATGACTGAACCATGTCAAGATTAATAGGATTACATGTCAAGTCAATAAAGGAGCTCTTTTATGAGATTGATTCCTTACACGTAACATATATATATATATATATATATATATATATATATATATATATATATAGTATAGTACAGACTTCAGATATACAAATTCGGAATATGATGTTCTATAAAATATAGGACACAACGAATATACACATGAAAACATAGCTATACATAGTTTATACATTAGATGCTAACAATTCCTAATTTTATCCATGTATTTGGTAGTAAATACTCTGTTCCAAAGGTTTCTAGAAGGGATGGTATACAAAGCAACGTTACATCTCAAATATGTTTGGCATGATCACAACTATGAAACATAACTTTGAACCATGTTTCTATTCTCTTTGGAGGCAAGCCAAATCTGATGTCAAGAAAGTGTCAGGTTAGAAGTGAGATACAGATGCGTCTCTGTGGAATACCCGTGCAACAAGAACAACACACATACATAGATAAATGCAACAAAAAATAGATGATGAACACATGCCAAAAGTGAGGATATCGTGAATATAGTTATTCACCCTTTACTATGAAGAGATGAGCCAAGGAGGTTTGTTACACACCTAGGACGCACCGCTAGGCTTTACTTGAAGGATCTCAGATGATTCATAGCATATTTTAGGTGCTTATTTATAAGCCTAGTGGTTCAAAGCATACAAGGCTGACACGACACGTAATTACTGACATAATGTGATTGGGGACGATTTTTGAGTCTTAAGCCTTTCTATTAATCTACTGTATATTTCTCAGGTTCTTGTGCTGTTGTGTATCGAGGAGCTTGGAATGGATCGGTACAATAGTTATGCTCAAAAGCTTCTTTCGAGTTTTAGGTGTTTTGTATTATGAAAGAAATCATGTTGATAGATAATAGAAAGGCATGGCAATTTTGCTTTTATGTTCATCAGGATGTTGCTATCAAAGTGTATCAGGGAAATGACTATCATGAAGAGCTTCTATTGGATTACCAGAAAGAGGTACGAACTATGAAAACCTTGACAGTAATATATATATAACTTGATATTCCTTTATATTGGATACTCATTTCAGATTACTATAATGAAAAGACTCAGACATCCAAATGTTCTACTATTCATGGGAGCAGTGTATTCACCTGAACGGCTCGCCATCGTAACTGAATATTTACCAAGGTAACAAGATGACAAATATCAATATGGTAGATTTAAACAAGACTGGCAACACTGAATAATACCAAAAATATGCATTTTATTCACAACAGGGGTAGTCTCTTTCAGGCGTTGCATAGGAACAATCATAAATTGGACCTCAAGCGTCACTTGAGGATGGCACTTGATGTTGTAAGTGTCTTCAGAAAATATCTCTAACTTTCTCTTTGTTGCTTATTATTTTCATGTTGTGGGTCGACATGGATTTCTTGACAATAGTAATCGTCCTGTTGCAGGCTAGAGGCATGAACTACTTGCATCGAAGAAATCCACCAATTATCCATAGGGACCTAAAATCATCGAATTTACTAGTCGACAGAAATTGGACGGTTAAGGTGAGGGTTCTAACTATGTTCACATTTTCTAGTAGCTAAGGAACGTTTGAGATAGCAGATTAACGAACATCCTAAATACAGGTTGGAGACTTTGGGCTGTCTTGTTTAAAGATTTCCACCATCTTGACAGCAACTTCTGGAAAAGGGACGGTAAGTATATATATATACTACAAGAATTATGATAAATTTGGGCATGTTCTATAAATGAATCAATTTGAACTAATATTGACATAAAATCAAGTAACACGCATTTAGAGGACTGTATTCGTGTTAGATATGTCCGTCATAACACTTTCCTCGTACGCTTGTCGAACATGGAGAGTCATAACACTTTCCTCGTACGCTTGTCGAACATGGAGATCGTGTGTCCTAACCCATCGCTGGAAACGTTTTGGTATTGTCACACCTATGTTAAACATAAACGAAATATTAAAAAAAAAATCTTTTACAATGGACCCTTCATAGAATTTTTCATTACCTACTTAAACTGTCGAATGCATATGTGTATCAAGGTTCAAAAGCTCGGTTTAAGTATGAGTTCTGGACCTTCCTACGAGTATGGGATTCGTGGAGGGGCGGTTTGTGGGTTTGAATCGGTAGTTTCTATATTGGTTTCGACTGATACTTAAAACCTTGACGTAGATATTTGTATCTCAGTGTATCCATATAGTACTAATATTAGTATCAATATACATATGAGACATAACTGTACTGTGTTGTACCCATATAGCATCTAAAAGATGTCATATTCCGTATCTATAACCTGTGTGTATCCATAGCCGGGTCCATGTTTGTGGTTGGGTGCGTGCAAATATAGAACAAATTTGAGTAAAAAAAAAATCATTTTTAATGTCTAAAAGTTGTTTATTATGATTAATCATATCACAAATTTCAGGCTGCATTTAAATTTTTTTTTTTTAATAACATGCCTTAGGAAACCTATCTTTTCATAGACGGTATCCATAAAATTAATAAAGAATATATTAAATGGGTTTCGCTTCACTCATGGCTTCATGGGTTCCATTCTTTAAAGACCCTACCAAAACTCTGGTGTTCAACATGTCCCTTAGGGTTCATAGCTGGATTCATGCAACAATATAATATTGTTTTGTAAACTTCGCTAAAAATATATGCACAGGAGAGATTGGACATATGTTGCCGTGATACCATATTAAAATTTCCACCACACCATCCAAAATCTGAAGTGTTGGTAAGGGACAAGAGAGCTGTATATTTATATCATTGAACAAACTCTTTAAGTAACCAACTTCTGAACTGATCAAAAGATTACGTATTTTTTGTTGATTCGACTCAAGACTTAGGTTTCGTAAGATTTCGAGTTTGTGAACACCTTTTGCGTAATTCCATTGTACTGCATTAGGCTTCACATCAAGAATCAAAAGAAAAACATGTAATTAATTGTTAGGTTCAGTTGAAGGAAAAACAACTGACATTACTATTTGAAATGGTTGAATGCAGCCACAGTGGATGGCGCCGGAGGTCCTCCGCGGAGAATGTTCCAATGAGAAGTAAATCCATCCATCCATCCATCCATCCATCAGAAACAAACTAACACTAAAGTCTGGAGGGTTGTGACAATTAACTGAAATTGAAATTTACAGGTCGGATGTCTTCAGCTTCGGAGTGGTGCTGTGGGAGTTGATGACGGAGGCCATCCCCTGGAGCCAACTCAACCCTGTCCAGGTAGGTCTGCTAATGTTCCATAGCTACGTACAAATATGATACGAATATGATGTTGGCTGTGTATATATTTCCATACACGTGTGAGCAAAAGCTCAACTTCCTCCTTTTACTTTAGTCCCATATCGGTTGGACCTCTTCCCCCTTGTATATATATATATTACTTCTTCTTCATTGCTCTCTTAAGATGTTGTGTGGGGAACCCCTTGGGCCCCGCGTGCGCCGCCGCTGCCGCCGCCGCTCGGTCCGGTTCGGTTCGGCGCGTAACGGGTGCGGGTACGTACCCACACCTGCGGACGCCGAATGCCGATCCGATTTACTCATTAAACGCCTGGATTAATAGCATTTATTCTTTTGTCTGTAGTGAAGGCTTGGTTCTCTCCCTATATGTTTGTTGAGGTTCTCATCTCAATTCTTTTCTACAGAAAATTCTCCTACGTGAAATCTCTCTCTCATTCTTCTCTCGAACCACATTCTGTTCTCTAAATCCTTGCTCTGGACAGAGCTAAGTTCGGTCCCTCTCTCCGAGTTGTGTGCAACGAAGAGAACCCGATAGTCAGGGGGGTTTTACCACTAGGAGCTTCCGAGACCTCAGATCAACTCTTAGGGCAGTGCTTCGTGCACGACTTTCCCGGAGGCCGGTAACACTTTTTTTTTTCCTTCTCTTCTCTTATCAAATTTCTAGAATATATATATATATATATATATATATATATATATATATATATATATATATATATATATATATATATCTTAACAACAATCTAAGAGTTGACACATTTCTGATTTATAGTTCAAATTGAGAACTGTTCTAACGTGAAAGCTGTATACAACTTCACTCTTCCGATTTGAAAATTCTTACTTACTGTTTGTTGTGCATAACCAACTAATTTCATAGCACAAACTCGACAACTATTGTCAAGTATAAATTTTGATTTAATTGCTACCATATTGGCAAGCATTGTTGGGTTGGTGCAACATTTGTATGTTAACAAAACTTGTTAGTTGAGTTGCATAAGTCATTTTGTCCACTGTTGTTCTAAATTTCTTTAAGCAACTTTGTTTATAACCATAATTGAATTATATCAAACTTCTTTAGTTGAGCTGTATTATACTTCTTTAAGCAATTTTGTTATATAGATATAATTGCCTTTTTTGTGATTAAATTGTCTACTTGCTATATAACAAGTTCACACCTGCTATAAAATAATACTTGGATATATTTCTACTGCAACTTAGAACAATAGAGATAGTTTTCTACAAGTAAGAAATAGCTAAAGTATAATCTACAAGTAAGAAATAGCTAAAGTATAATTGCAAATCTCTAACAAGCCGAAAGGGTCATTCTGTCAACCGGGTGTAAATAGTCCTAAGCGACACGGTATTTAAGTGTCTTCGGACCACCGCTAGCTGGAAACCGGCCCCTACAGCTAACCCAAGTCAATCTACTCTACACTTAGACTAAAGATTTTAAGATTGATTAGCAAAATCATTTGAACTATTATTCTAGATCATTGGACATTGTTATTAAGTAATTACGTATCTTTCAGTTTGAGACTTTTTTCGTTAGCAACCATGACTGGCAAGGATGAGACTTTTACTACTAAACCTACAAAGTTCAACGGGACCTACTTTAAGAGATGACAAAGTCAGATAAAATTTTGGCTCACTACCTTAGGATTGATTTCAGCCATTGATGGTTCCACACCAATCACAAATGACTCTGATGACATTGAGTTTGACATAGGTGTATCCAAGTCCTCTGGCTTCACTAGACCCAAGACCCCTAAGGAAATAGACTAGCATTTCTTTCATAGAATTCTAAGCGCTTTGTCTGAATCACTATATGACATATTCTTTGAATACAAATGTGCTAAAGAATTTTGGGATGTCCTGGAAGATGAATATAGCTGTGATGATGCTGGAAATGAAAGATTCAATTCCTCCTTCGTGGTCTGATGTCAAGAAAGACCTTATTCATACTCAAGGTGACCTTATCTTTGCTTAAGTCCTAAAGAAAACTAGAACAGAAGAACAAATTAGGCTAAGGTCTAACCCTAAGTCTTGAGTCTAAAGCTAAAGTAAACATAGTAGAATCCCAAGGCAAACCCAAGCCTCATCATCATCACAAACCCAAAAGGAACATCTTCAAGAAGAAGCAGAACCTTCAGCCTCACCACCAAAACCATCATCACCATAAACCAAGAAACTTCGGTCAGACTCAGGATTAGAAGAGATTTTGTTTTGTGTGTGGTAAAATAAACCATATGGCCATCTACTGTTTCCATAGGAAGAAGGAAGTTGTCCAGACTTCTTACAAAGGGAAACGTCCAGCCAAACCAAAAGCAAACATGCTTCTCAACGGCTCTTCTAGTTCCTTCAGGTCTGTAAGCTATCAACCCTTAGTCAACATTTTCTACCATTCTGACGATTGGTGGTTGGATTCTGGAGCTAATGTTCATGTTTTCTTTGATCGCTCCTGTTTTTCAAACTATCAGGAATAGGAGATGGCTCAGCGGCACAGTTTATAGGAAGAGGAGGAATAGATCTAAAGATGACATCAGAAAAAGACTCTTCATGATGTGTTGCATATGCCGTCTATCAGAAGAAATTTAGTTAGTGGGTCTCTTCTTGTAGCTTCAGGGTACAAGATTGTTATGGAGGCAAATAAAGTAGTATTTTCTCAGAATGACGCTTTTATTGGAAAATGATTTGTAAGAGATGGTCTTTTTATTTTGAGTACCGTGAATAAAATTTTATATCCTTCTTTTATTGTTTCCAATGTAGAATCTTCAAATGTGTGGCACAATAGATTAGGTTATGTGAATCTAGGTTTCCTAAGAAGGATGATGAAATTAGATCTTATTCCTAAGACTCCAATAGATGATAAACACAAGTATGGATCTGTGTTCAAGCCAGACACACTAAGCTACCTTTCAAATCTGTAGAAAGAAACTCTGACCTTCTAGAGCTAGTTCATAGTGATGTGTGTGACTCAAATAGGATTTTGACCCGAGGCGGTAGAAAATACTTTGTTACCTTTATAGATGATCATTCAAAGTATTGTTATGCATATCTTCTCAAAACCAAAAATGAAGTTCTAGACATATTTAAGGTCTATAAATCTAAAGCTGAGAACCAGTTAGAGAGAGAGAGATTAAGATTCTTAGATCAAATCGTGGTGGAGAGTATACATTAAATAATATGACCAATTTCTGTGAAGAACACAGAATAATCCATGAGGTAACTACTCCATATTCAGTCCAACGGAGTTGCTGAAAGGAAGAATCATACTCTGTTAGACATGGTAAATGCCATGCTCCTCAGCTCAGGTGCTCCCGATAATTTGTGGGGAGAAGCATATTATCTGCCTCTTACATCCTTAATAAGATTTCTAGTAAGTCTAATGATAAAACTCCCTATGAATTATGGAAAGGTAGAGCTTCTAGGATCCATTATCTCAAAGTTTGGGGATGTCTGGCTAAAGTAGGAATTCTTGAATCTAAAAAGAGGAAGATTTGACCTAAGACTGTAGATGTTGTATTCATAGGATATGCCCTAGATAGCAATGCCAATAGATTTCTTGTTACTCACTCAGAAGTAAATAAAATCTCTAACAATTCTATTATAGAAGCAAGAGATGCAGTTTACTTTGAGAATATAAATCCTTTCAAAGATATAATTTCTTCCTCTCCCTCCAACTCCTCCTTACTCCGTCCACTAGCTCTCATGTTCAAATATCTAGTTCACAACCCGAACAAAATATAGAACCTAGAATGAGTAAAAGAGAGAGAATTGAAAAGAACTTAGGAGAATGTTTCTTCACTTTTTTAATAGAGGGTGATCCCTCAACTTATGAAGAAGCAATATCTTCTTCTGATGTCCCTTTCTGGAAAGAAGCCATTAACAGTGAGTGTAACTCCATCATGGAGAACAATACTTGGTTTCTAGCAGACCTACCTTTAGGTAGTAAACCTATAGGTTGTAAGTGGATATTCAGAAAGAAACTTAGAGCCGATGGTACTATAGAGAAATACAAGGCCAGATTAGTAGCCAAATATTTTACCCACAAAAAGGAATTAGATTATTTTGATACCTACTCACCTGTAGCTAGGATCATCTCTATCAGAACCCTTCTAGCCTTAGCATCAATTCATAATATGCTAATCCATCAAATGGATGTAAAGACAACATTTCTAAATGGGGACCTAGAGGAAGAAATCTACATGGAGCAACCTGAATGTTTCATTGCTAAAGGCCAAGAAAAAAAAGTTTGCAGATTAATTAAATCTCTTTATGTCCTAAAGCAAGCTCCCAAGCAATGGCACAACAAATTTGACATAGTCATCTCAGAATATGGTTTCGTGCCAGATGAGTATGACAAATGTATATACTCCAAAATTATAGATGAAAGTTGTGTCATCTTATGTTTGTATGTAGATGACATCCTTATTCTTGGATCATCACTATAATTGATAATTAATACCAATGACTATTTATCCAGCCAGTTTGATATGAAAGATCTAGGTGAACCCAACTTGATTCTAGACATGCAACTGTCCAAATACAAGGAGGGCTATACTCTATCCTTAGCATACTCTATCGAGAAAATGCTAAATTTTTTAAAGTATTTTGATAAGAAACCTGCCCTTACTCCTTATGACAGTAGTGTTGTTCTCAAGAAGAATGAGGGTTCTCCCATGGAACAACACAGATATTCACAGATGATAGGTTTTCTCATGTATATATCAAACATGACCATACCTGATATTGCATTTGCTATTGGGAGACTAAGTAGATATACTAGTAACCCAAATCAGTTACATTGGACAGCATTAGAAAGAGTATTTATATATCTTAGGGGTACTCTAGATTATATGCTGCACTATACTAGACACCCTGATATCATAGAAGGTTATTCAGATGCAAACTGGGTAACTGACTCACATGATGTAAAATCTACTACTGGATATGTTTTTACTCTAGGAGGAGTTACAATCTCCTGGAGCTCATGTAAACAAACTATCATAGCTAGGAGTACAATGGACTCCGAAATGATAGCCTTGGACACTACATGTATAGAAGCCGAATGGCTAAGAAACCTTATTATGCATATACCTGTTTCTATTAGTCCTGTTCCTGTAATTTCTATAAGCTGTGATAATAAATCTGTTATGAAACTACTAAAGCATGATTCTGTGAATGCTAAAATGAACAGGCACCTGTAGCTGCGCTTCAAGTTTATAAGGAGCCTATTGGGCAAATATGTGGTTCTTGACTATATAAAGTCAGAAAAGAACCTTGCAGACCACTTGACGAAGGGTCTGTCTAGGACTTTGATCCTAGAATCATCGAGGGGGATGTGGTTAAGCCCATAAGTAAAGTCACCAGCAGTGTCAACCCAATCGAGTCTGACTGAAGATCCCAAGAAGCCGGTTCAATAGGTAGGAACAAGCTGGACTTATGTGACTTTTATGGAACACTGACCCGAGATTAAAATTTTATTACAATAATGTCCAAGTGGCTGTACATGCGTACAATGATTCCCCATCCCTATAGTGACAGTGTTCTTGAGTGATATGGTTAAGATGAGTTTTAAAACTCTTAATAGGTCCAAGCTGTTATGCAGGCTTGACAGCTATCACCAACCCTTAAGGACTTACCTATATGAGAGGTCGTGAAGGCCGCGACTATGGGACAGGGCGATCCCAAACAACTCTCATGAATTTGGAATAAGTGCGCATGACCAACCAAAAGTGCCACCCGTTAGACCCAGAACCTCTAGCGTACTATGTGTGCTATTTTTCTGAATTTGGTAAAAGAAGTCTGATTCAAGGCATAGTCCATCAAGCACTTCTTCAGACAAAGACGATAGTCACTGAGTGAGATTCAAGGCTGTAGTCCATCTCATCTATGCATAGTATATACCTGTCCAGAAACTCTTCACTTTTAATTTCTTTGTCACATCTATTTTGGAACTTGACCTTTTAGGAGGGGGGGATTGTTTGTTGTGTATATATTTCCATACACATGTGATCAAAAGCTCAACTTCCTCCTGTTACTTTAGTCCTCTTCCCCCTTGTATGTATATATTACTTCTTCTTCATTGCTCTCTTAAGATGATGTGCGGGGAACCTCTTGGGCCACACGCGCAGGCTGTCGTCCGGCCCGGTTCGGTTCTGTTCTGTTCGGCGTGCGTAACGGGTGCGGGTATGTGCCCACACCTGCTGACGCTGAATGCCGATTCGATTTACTCTTCGGGTTCGGGTCAGGATCCAAAAATCTTTTTGCTCCCCTTTATTTTTTGAACCGATTTGACTCATTCAAATTTTGAACGTTGGACATTTATTAATCCCTATGTCCATGTTCATTTTCCACCTTTTAAACATGTGACAACTCTCCCACAAATTTTCTTTTTCATTACCCATTAAACGTCTGGATTAATATCATTTATTCTTTTGTCTGTAGTGAAGGCTTGGTTCTCTCCCTATATATTTGTTGAGGTTCTCATCTCAATTCTTTTCTACAGAAAATTCTCCTACGTGAAATCTCTCTCTCATTCTTCTCTCGAACCACATTCTGTTCTCTAAATCCTTGCTCTGGGCAGAGCTAAGTTCGGTCTCTCTCTCCGAGTTGTGTGCAACGAAGAGAACCCGATAGTCAGGGGATTTTACCACTAGGAGCTTCCGAGAAACGTCTGCACATAGACCTCGGATTAACTCTTAGGACAGTGCTTCGTGCACGACTTTTCCGGAGGCCGATAACACTTTTTTTTTCCTCTTTCTTTTATCAAATTTCTGAAAAATATTATATATATATATATATATATATATATATATATTAACAACATATAATACGGTATAGACGCGGCAAAGACATCAAGTTAGTGTATGAGTTTGTTCTTGGTTTACTGTTTGATTTTGGCAATTTTTTTTTTTAAAGGATCTGCTTGATAATGGTGTTTTAAGTGGTTTTTGGGTGTTTTTTAACTGACCATTTATAAAGTGTTTAAAAAAAATATTTTGCTTAATTATTTTGAGGCATCGATTTTGGTCGGCTCAAAAACTTTCAAAAATCGGTATAATGTAATTTATATTTATAAACACCCCAAATAGACAAATTTTGAACGATTTTATTACATTTATATCCTCACAAAAAATATATATTTATAACTACTAATATTTTATCCTATCTTTTCTTTTTCATCTTGTTTTTATTCTACTGCTTTTCAAACTACGACTATTTTCTTTCTCCAGTAAGTTCTTAAAATATTTATCTCCTACTTCCATCCAAATGTTTCTATTATTTCATGAAAGTATTATTTTGATCAAATATCCAAACTCTCTCTCCTACTTTCATCCAGACATTTCTATTATTTCGTATGTTTAATCATTTTATTTATATATGGATATATAGGTAAATTTTATTTGTGTAATTTTTTTTTTAAAACCGTTCGTTAGTGAATTACCAAGTATGAGTTTTGACTGATTTAAAAATTGCTACTTAAAATCATCCAAAATTGGATCCTCATAATCTTTTGTAATCTGTACTCTAAAGATATCTCATTATCGCTATTTCTACAATTGTCAAGCAGTGTATTTAGAGTATCTGTGTTGTGTCCATTAGTGTCAAACAAGGAAATGGTATTGATTCGTCCTTGCTTTAAATTGAAAAATAAAATAAAAAATGGACAGGTAATTGGAGTGGTGGGATTCCAGGACCGGAGATTAGACTTACCGGAGGGCATGGACCTAAGGGTGTCCGCCATCATACGTGACTGCTGGCGAAGGTACACAAAATATTTACTGGCTATTGAAAATAAACCAAATTAAGAAATTACATGTAAAAATTAGTATTTGCTGCTGCTTTTTTCTCTGAAGTGAACCGGAACGTAGGCCTACGTCCGAAGAGTTGGTGGGCAGGACGACAGAGCTGATTTGTGAGATGGGGAACAGGCGGAGGGCGGGATGATCTGTGCGTTGGTGGGCAGGACGACAGAGTTTGGTTACTCGAAAGTGTAAAGAATTATGGAAATAAGTTTTTGTCCTTCAGTAGGTGAAATGTGTTGTTTTTTCTAGTTTCATGTTAGTTTTTGTTTGCTGAAAGTCACTTTTAATGTTTGGATAGGTAATATTTTTTAATTTGGAAGTGTTCAAATTTGAACTTTCGTGTTTGGATGGCTGTAGAAGAGATGGTAAAATAAAAATTAATTTAAATATTAAAATTTTATTTTGTTTAATAATTATTTAATTATTTTAAATAAAGTTAATTATCATAAAGAACATAATTTAAATATTTACTGTTACTAGCTATTTACTTCCAAGTATTTACTTAATTGCTAGGGTTGTTTACGTTAACTACCAATATGTTTTATGTTTATTATACGGATGGTCCTACTTTGAAACTAAATTATTTAAGTATTTATTGTAATTATATATTATTTTAAATTTTTTAAATTTAATTATATAACTAAAATTTTAAATAATAATTTATAATTGAATTGGTAATTATTTATTAATAGTAATTTTACATCAAGTATTAATCATTAATATTACCAAAAAATTATAAAAAAATTATATTACTTTTGTATTAAATAATATCACTTATATTAAAAAAAATTAAACCTAAATTCCAACTTCCATCCACACTTTCACTCAAAAAATCATTAAAAAAATGTTAAGTGTTAATATAAAACAAGGCCTTTGATAAAGACACTTCAAAAAAAGACCGAAGACAGTCCAAATTTTTACCCTTGATAATTACAAGTTTGTCACTCGCAAAAATTACTCACCAAGCTATCCACTTCCAATTGATTTTTTTATAAACGGGACTATCACCGGTCAAAATTTTGACAGTTCTACCAATTGAAAGTACTGTAAAAAATTTTGACAGTCCTAAAAAAATATGTTAATTTTTTAGAACTGTCAAATTTTGATAGTCCTTCTAATTGGTAGGACTGTCAAACAGTCACGACCCGCACCCGGATATTCGGGCACGAGTACGTGGGTACGTCCAGCCTACGCCGCAGTGTCGGCGGTAGTACGCTGTCTAGGTCATATTCACAGTTAAATTAAAATCTAGCTCATTCACAATAATTAAATAGGCAAG
Source organism: Iris macrosiphon (assembly GCA_036927795.1). Classification (NCBI taxonomy): domain Eukaryota; kingdom Viridiplantae; phylum Streptophyta; class Magnoliopsida; order Asparagales; family Iridaceae; genus Iris; species Iris macrosiphon. The sequence goes on along the minus strand of JAYESA010000006.1, from coordinate 74,540,388 downwards.
GATAATAACAGGAAATAGGAATGCTAAGATTTCATAAAACAAATTGTGACACACAATTCCATAGTTTATTACAGAACCAGAAGATAAATCGGGGACAAACCCGATTATGATGCTGAAAGAAAAATACTAGATAACTGGCTAACTACTCCTCAAAAGTAGTCTCCTGGGTGGGAACCGGCTCCTCAAAAGTATCATCTGCTACATCATAGGGGCCATAAAAGGTGGGGGCATAATCCTCATCATCGCCTAATATCAACGGATCCAGTCAGGAAAGGAGCAAAGTACCAATGCACAACAAAGCTTAAACTAAATATTTATGACAAGTAGTGAAAATTGACTAAGTATCATGTTAAGAATGTGCATAATAAGTAGTAAAATTAACTAAGAGTTAATTGCTGTAAATCAGGGATATGAGTAAACAGGAAATATAATGAGACAGGAAAATGGAACTACAACAAGACAAGAAACTATGTGGGTGTGATTGTGTATTTAGAATACATATTTGGCATGTAGGGGGTTATAAGGCTAATTAGGCCGTCATAGACGGCTATCAGTCAGGAATAATCGAGTATCAGGCTGATGGTACAGTCGCGTACCAACAGCTAGCAGTCAGGACAGGGGGAAGGGTAAACTACATGCTTCCTAGTATTCTCCCTCCCGACACGAAAAGCAAGACATGAACTCCAAATCCTAACACTAAGTGTAATTATCCAATGGTACTAGTAGAGCAAGGAACTAATTACCACAATATAAAGATTAAACTTGAAGTGCAGGTACTTGCCTGATGTTTGGATTCCACTACGGTTCTGTTCTCGGGAAAATTTCCAGAAATGTGTCCGGATGCTGAAATAAATATTACCATCATGCTCAGAAGATATCAAATAGCTAAAACGCTTGTCCTTGAGTCTAATTTGGAGACAAGGGCAAAAACGGCAATTTCGGGTCAAAACGGGGTCCACATGCGCTTTGCACCGAAAAACGTGTCAGGATCAAAGGTCTCCAAATTCATCAAACTTAGTGTCAACAGGTCAGGAACGATGATACGAACCCAACGAAACTTCCAGAATTGGATTCCGGTGAGCCGATCACAAAATCGCCCGTCGAGTGCAGCCTGTGGGGCCCACGACACGCGATTTCGTCAACGTTCTCAGAATCGAACCAAACTTGGGTCACAGGACCAGCGTATCGCTACGAGTCTGATGGCGCAAGTTTCGTTTCAATCCGACGTGTGTACACAAAGTTAGGACGTGATCCAGAAAAGTCGGATACGGGGCGTTGTCCGCGGATACGCGTTGATCCCGGTGTGCACGCACACCCGAATCGGCTTCTGCGAAATCTCACACGTCCGTATCAACGACGCGCACGTATCTGTAAAGACCGCGCGCGACCAAGTCGTCCCGTTTGGCTGGACGTACCCAGTTCCGGGGTGAATCGGGTCGTTGTTTTTCCTATTTTTGGATCGCGGTTCGCGATCGCCACAGGACACGATGCACCGAGCGGTTTGCCCGGGCACCGAGGGGGTTATGCAGGCTACGCGTTGCAATTGACGAAAATGAAAACGGGGTTACGAGCAGAAAGATACGCGTACCTGAACAGGGTCCGAAAAATCGGGAAAAACTGTGTCCGACACGTGTCCGACACAAGAAGAAACTAGGGTTAGGGTTTGGGGATCTGCTTGGCCGAAGGCGGTGTCACGCCCCGATCTCCCGCAGGCAAATCGGCCGTTCCCGCTAGGCGGGAATCACCCTCGCCAGCGCTCCCGCAGAACGATCGCTTAACCTATCCGGGGGTGATGCCGCACGAGCGTGATCCACGCCCGTGCAAGGCCATGGTTCATTGGCTGGCAGCAAGAGTTCTAAGCCACAGAGTCGCACAGATTGTCCGAGTGCAGCGGAGTTTAGGAACGCATAGCGATCGGTAACAAGTTCACTGAGTCGACAATATAGCGGAAGCATCGAAACAAGTAAAGTAATCTCTTTATTGATATGAAACATGTATTACAGGCGGCGTATAGCCGAGATTACAAGTCGCTCAAGCCTCTCTCTCTGAAACAGTAAAAGCGTGCCAAGTGGCTACAACTGTGGAATGATTGTACAGGCGATGGTCAGGCGATGTTCACAACTTATGTCTTGTATATGTGCTTCAGTCCCGGACGCACCGTTGCAAGGCTACAGAGGGAACTCCTGGCCTTAGCACGCACGTTGGAGGCGTCCGCACCGAACGAGGTTCTCCCGCACCCTGCATATCAAACTGGTGGATTATCAGTACATTGAATGCACTGGTGGGGAAGCTACTCGCCCGCTCGACAAATCCAAACACGTAATACAGGTTCCGTGCACAACTATTCAGTTGTCTTTCTAGTTGCCTTAGGATCAGTTTTATACAGATATTGAATAGCCTAACGTGTCGGGCAGTGCGCCGTGCGATGTTAGAGGAAACACGGCGAGACTTACCAACTTACCATCTCCTTCCCTGTCCAAGGCAAACATTGAGGCAAACAGTATAAATTCGAGCAGAGGCATGTATAGACATTCAGGAGGCAAGCATATGCAAATAAGAGTATTTATTTCAAGATCGTTCAGGTGTTTAGTTGCTCTTAATGCGATACAGTGCCTCGCACGCGGATAGCCGCTAAGCGAGGATGAATTGTTTATCTTTCGTTTACAAGCAAGCATGCAATAAGTTTATCACAAGGCGATCACTGGCGTATGCCATATGGACGGTATAGTCTAGACGAGATGGTTTGCAACAAGAACAAGAGGTGCTGCAAGCCATTCCGACGAACAAGAGACTATTTAGTCTAGACGAGAATGCTTTGCAACAAAGTACAAGAGGCGCTGCAAGCCATTCCGCCTGAACAAGAGACTAAGAACAATTGGTCTCGCCCGGACCGGATCGATGCCAGTGCCCCAGCATCGCCCGCGAGACCGTTACCCTGTGCACTGGTTGTCCATGATCGAACGGGGCCTTGGTTGGGGCAACAAGAGTACAAGACAAGAGTACAAGACAAGAGGCAAGCTGTTGAGGCAACAATAGTACAAGACAAGATGCTTTGCCTGTTTCGTTGTTCAGTGACTGTCTTTTGCCTTGATGCAATTCTCCTAGGGCGGAGATTGCCTTGGTGACCTAGCGGTCCCGAATACTTGCAGGTTCGTTCAGGCACGGAACGACTACGTAGTAGTCTCCCGGGGTTTGGATGAAAACACGGTAACAATCAAGCAGACAAGCATGCGTTTCTAAAGGAACATAAGCAGGCACGTTACTCGGACCCGAAGGTAGTCCGAGAGATGAAACCGTTAAGGGACTTAGCATACGAGGGTCTGAATATAAGCAGTATTTCCTTTTCCATGTTCTAGCAAGCAATATGAGTTGGGATTATTCCCTTAGCTAGGTGCGTTGGATTTATTAGCATGCAGGGGGTGATTCACCTAGCGACTAGCATAAACATTCCAGATTTTATGTGTGCTGGCTAAGCAAAGACAAGTTCACCGTAGCCACCCACCTTAGCGATGATTCGCCTCGGTAGAGCGATACGTCTGAGCGAGCCTCTGAAAGTCCAAGCCGGATCCCTTTAGGGACAAGTCTGGATATCCTTGCCTCTTGATCGAGGCAAGGCGGGTCGGGACAGCTGCACGATTGCCGATTGAGACGGCAGTCCGCTTGAGCGGAATGGGGTGTTACATCCTACCCAACTTAGAAAAAGTCTCGTCCTCGAGACTTACTAAGGACAAGCAGTAATCTAGGGTTGAGGCAATCCTAGACAAGTCGTTCGTACTTGTTCATTTGGATATTCACTTGCACAAGCTTCGAAATCAGCATACCGTTTAGACTGGATCGTGCGCACCTTCGACATGCATTTCTAATGTGAACACGTCAACCAGCTTAGTGATAGCGAAGTCTCAGCACTCGAGTTTCGCCTTTTCTTAAGTCTTGGATGGTGCACTAGTTCAAGAAGTCCCTCGAATAGATGCCTTTGAGCCAACCTGTGCGAACCCTTGAGAGTATCGCTAGTAGCTTAACACAATGACTTAGCTATATGCAGGGCGGTCCCCGAGTATCTCAGGATCGACAGCTGGTGGAACAGCATACCAATGACTCTTTATCTGATGCTAGAGGCAGCTGTGACTTATGGTTGCTTTGCACTATCATGGTAGCAGCCGTGACACATGCAGTTCAGCTCTCCACCAATAGCCATTGTCCGACCGCGTGCGAATGCATGGAACACTATCAAATAAACTCTAGTATGCAGACGAGACGAACCATCAGAATATACTCATTGTTGCGGGGCAATCCGACTTATCACTTGAACACGTTCTGGCACAGTATGGTTCTCTCGAAGCATAGACGATAGTGAACATATTCATGCACTCTAAGCAGGCGATTCAGGATTCTCGTTAAGCAGGCATTGTTTCAAAAACAAGCTAGGTGAGTTCGTTCATTAACATGCAAGGCAGGTTCTATCATTCTCTTAAGAAAACATTGCAAGCAAAAACTCAGGTTATTATTAAGGCGTGCAAGAATCAGAGAACGAAGTTCTGCCCACTCACCTTGATACATAACGCCGGCGCGGAGCGGGGCGTTACATACTTACCAACCAACAAAAAGTTTCGTCCTCGAAACTTCAAGGATAAACTTCTCGATATCCCGAGTAGCGATAGTGCCGTCCCTCGCCGTACTCAATCGAAACAATCAAGCAATTCAAGTTCAAGAAACATTTTGCACTTTGAGAATATCTATGGACTTATTGTATGGAACGAACGTGTGCCTTTGCTAAAGGAAACCCAAGTTGCCTCGATTGTCCCGAATATTCAGTTGGCTAATGCATTGCATTGCAACAAGTCCCTTTCCACTGCTTACTCGATTGATGCGATGATAGCCAACTATCAACTTAAACGATTGGCCTTGCACGGGCGCAACCCCAGGCCCGTGCGGCATCACGTCCCCCGAAAGCTCGAACGGGCCATTCGCTTGGCTCCTTTCCTCCTTCGCACCGGCGGGACGGACGCGGTGATTCGCGCCCGGCGTGCCGAGGCATGGTGATACGTGTCCGGTTCGTTAATTCCCGGCCGCACGGACGCGGGGCAGGGCGGAGCGGCGGCCCGGGCGGGACCGGGGCGTGGCAGGCGGCGGCCCAGCCGGAGCTGAGGCGGAGGGAGACCGGGGACAGCGTCGCCGGGGGGCTGGGGCGTTGGTTGGTGGCGGCGGCGAGTTGGGAGGAGGGCGGAGCAGGGGAGATGCTGGGAGGCGGGAGGAGGAGTAGGGGGCCGTCGGTGAAGCCGGAGCGGAGGAGGAAGGGGAGGGGAGAAGAAGGAGGAGGCTGCAGCGGGCGGAGGCGGCGCTCAGGCGCGGCGGCGGGGGATTCCGGTGGGGGTTCGTGGTGGCTGGAGGGGAGAAAGGGGAGGAGTTTTTATAGGGCAGGCGGGCGAGGGGGTCGGCCGGAAATGGCGGAGGAGGAGGAGATCATTGCGTCGAGTCCGCGCGGGGCGGGGTCGTGGCGTCGATGCCGGGCGGAGCGGGGGGTCCGGCGGAGGAATCGGGCGCCGGAGCGGTTCAGGCGGGGAAGAGGGCTGGGTAGCTAGTGGGTCGGGCGGCGGGTCGGGTTCGGGTGGACCCTACCCGACCCGTTAAGTCGTGGGCTGGGCCAGGGTATTGGGCCGCGGGCTGGGCTGAAATGGGCTGGGTAGAATTAGAGTTTATTATTTAAATAAATGAATAAATAAATAAATAAATAATAATTGTTTTCAGGTGTTTTAAAATAGGTCCGGGGTCCAATAAATTTCAAAAAACTACCCTAAGTCCAATTTTCCATTTTACACCAAAAAATATTATTTCTATAATATTTTAATATTATTTTATTAACAATTAAAAATTATTTAATAATTAAAATTCTAATTTTAATTACAGAAAATTTCCAGAAAATTCCAGAAAATTGTGAAAAGTCCAAATCTAAAATTCTTGAAAAATCAGGGGGTTTACAATCTACCCAACTTATAAAAATTTTGCCCTCGAAATTTAAGAATAACAATGGCACGAGAGGAAGGGTTGAGAGTTAAAATATACCTCAAGGTTCAAAAAGATAGGGGTAGCGCTCTCTAATCTCGTCTTCTCGCTCCCAGGTGGATTCGCCGGGAGAATGATGCTTCTAAGCTATACGAACAAGGGGAATAACTTGATTCCTTAGGACTTTCTCCGTTCGGTCTAGTATCTCCACAGGTTGCTCTTGGTAAGTCAAACTTGGGCCCACATCGAGCTCTGAATGATCCAAAATATGACTTGGATCTGACACGTATTTTCTCAGTTACGATACGTGGAATACGTTATGGACCCCATCTAGAGAGGGTGGCAATGCCAGACGGTATGCCACTTCTCCGATTCTCTCCTGTATGCCAAACGGTCCAATAAATCTTGGGCTGAGTTTTCCGCTCCTTCCGAACCTAATGGTGCCACGTGTCGGAGAGATCTTCAAGAATACTAATTCTCCAACCTTTAATAAAGTCAAAATCAAGTCTTAGTTCCATAATCATAGTATTAAATTAACTTGAATATCATAAATTAATTACCTCAAATTCCAATGGTCTTCGATGGCTATTTGCCCAATGTCGTTGCCTGTCTTGAGCCACCCGAAGTCTTTTCCTTATTTGTTTCACCTTCTCGGTTGAATCGATCACCATCTCTGGTCCCAGTAAAGCTCTTTCTCCTACATCGTCCCATGATAGCGGGGTACGACATCTCCGTCCATATAAAGCCTCAAATGGAGTCATTTTAATACTTGCTTGGTAACTATTATTATAAGAGAACTCCACAAGATGTAGATAGTCTTCCCACGATTCTCTAAAATCCAGAACACATGTACGGAGCATATCTTCAAGTGTTTGGATTGTACGTTCAGATTGTCCATCGGTTTGGGGATGATAAGCTGTGCTGAATTTGAGTTGAGTCCCCAAGCTAGCTTGTAAGCTCCTCCAGAAGTGAGAGGTAAATCTTGAATCTCGGTCGGAGACAATACTTATTGGAACTCCATGCAATTTAACAATCTGTCGAATATATAAATCTGCCAACTTTTTCGTAGATAGCACGACTTTGAAGGGTAGAAAATGTGCAGACTTGGTCAGTCTATCCACTATCACCCAAATTGCACCCTTCCCACTAGGTGTCCTTGGAAGTCCAGAAACAAAATCCATAGTAATATGTTCCCACTTCCACTCCGGAATGGGTAGTGGTTGAAGCAATCCCCCAGGTCTTTGTCTTTCAGCCTTGACTTGTTGGCACACTAAACAACGAGATACGAACTTGGCTACTTCTCTTTTCATGCCATGCCACCAAACATGCGTCCTCAGGTCTTTGTACATTTTGTTGGCTCCTGGATGTATAGAGTATTGTGATCTGTGTGCCTCTTGCATAATTTCTTCTCTTATATCTCCTTGAGGTACACATAATCTATCTCTATGTCTCAGTGATCCATCTTCATGAATTTTGAATTCCTCTAATAATCCAGCTTGTACTTGACCTCGAATGCTTCGTAGGCCTTCGTCTTGAAACTGAGTCTCCTTAATCTTATCCATTAAGGTAGATTGGATCTTCAAGTTCATCATTTGACCTTCTATTCCTGGAATAATTACCTCAATACTCAAACTTTCCAAGTCCTCGAGCAAGTGTCGGTCCATCGTCAAGTGCATTGCCATGGGATATCTGCTTAGAGCATCAGCAACTACGTTGGCCTTCCCAGGATGATATTAAAGGGTGATGTCAAAATCTTTCATTAACTCCAGCCACCTTCTTTGCCTCATGTTCAGCTCTTTTTGAGTAAAGATATATTTTAGACTTTTATGATCTGTAAAGATTTTTACCCTTTCTCCATAAAGATAGTGCTTTCATAGCTTAAGAGCAAAAATAACAGCTGCTAATTCTAAGTCATGAGTTGGATAGTTCTTTTCATGAGGTCAAAGCTGTCTAGAAGCATATGCTATAAACATTTTTGTTCTGCTCCAATACACAACCTAGACCTTTTCCAGAAGCATCACTATATATAGCGAATCCTCCGGTTTCAGATGGTAAGGTCAGAATAGGGGCAGTAGTCAGCCTTTTCTTCAATTCTTCAAAAGCATGTTGACATTCGTTAGTCCATATAAATTCTTCATCCTTCCTTGTTAATTTTGTCATTGGTTCAGCAATTCTAGCAAAGTCCTTCACAAACTTTCGATAATAGCCAGCTTGTCCCAGGAAACTTCTAATTTCTGATACAGAGTCTGGAGTGGGCCATGATTCTACTGCTGCTATCTTCTTAGGATCTACTGCTATGCCATCTCCCATTACAATATGTCCCAAAAATTCTACTTTGTCTAGGAAGAATGCACATTTAGATAGTTTTTCATAAAGTTTCTCCTTCCTTAATGTCTCCAATGCCAGCCTCAAGTGCTCTTCATGTTCTTCTGGAGTCTTGGAATAAATCAAAATATCATCAATGAAAATCACTACAAATTTGTCTAGATATTGCTGGAAGACTCTGTTCATTAAATTCATAAATACTGCTGGAGCATTAGTCAACCCGAACGGCATCACTAAGAATTCGTAGTGTCCGTTCCGGGTATTGAAAGCAGTTTTAGGGATGTCTTCCTTCCTCACCCTTACTTGATGGTAACCAGACCTCAAGTCAATCTTCGAAAATACCCGAGCTCCACTTAATTGATCAAATAAATCATCTATCCTTGGTAGGGGATACTTATTCTTGATTGTTAAAGCATTCAATACCCTATAATCAATACACATTCGAGATGTTCCATCCTTCTTTGGCACAAATAATACTGGAGCTCCCCAGGGTGAAACACTAGACCTAATGAAGCATTTGTCTTCTAACTCTTTTATCTGCTCATTTAGTTCTACTATCTTTTTCTTGTTGATTCTATATGGATTTTGAGATACTGGCGCTGCTCCTGGCACTAAGTCAATAGAGAATTCAACTTCTCGGTCTAGGGGTAATCCTGGGAGATCCTCAGGGAAGACATCAAGATATTCAGAAATGATAGGTAGTGGCAATTCTTCTGGTACTAGGGCTCCACAAATTTGGTTACTACCCAATTCTCTAGAACCTCTAGTGAATTCAAATTCTGGCTTGTCAGGGGGCCTGAAGATTACACTACCTCTGTGACAATCTATAGTGGCATGATGTTGACTCAACCAATCCATACCCAGAATAATATCGAAACTGGGAATTGGCATTACGAGTAGCCTAGCATATAATTCTCTCCCACATAGTGTAATAGGACAATTGTTACATGCATCACTAACCGGGATAATTCCTCCACCGGTAATGATCTTATAACAATTCCTAAGAGGTTCTGTGACTAAGCTATGCTTCATAAGAAAATCTACGGACATGAATGAATGTGAAGCTCCAGAATCAAATAAAGTAATGGCTGGTATTGAATTTATAAGTACAGAACCTGTTATCACATCTGCTGTGGCTTCAGCTTCCTCTAGAGTCATTGCAAAAGCACGGCCTTGCTGAGGTGCACCCCTCTGTTGCTGATGTTGGTGCTGAGCAAAGCGTTGTTGTTGAGTTGGGAGTGGGGGTCCTCTCTGCTGCGCTGCTGGGGGCCTGGCCTGACCTGGAACTTTTTGTGCAGCTGGGAGTCCTTGAGCAGCAGGACAGTCCTTCATTTAATGTGTTGCTGATCCATAATATAGACAGGCACCTAGCCTCTTTCTGCAAACTTGCCAAGTGTGACCTTGTTTTTGACAATAGCCACAAGTGGGAGCTTATTGGTTCTGTCCTTGAGTTTGGTGTTGGGGTGCTGTGGCTCGAGGGAGAGGATGCTGTGTTTGTTGCGGGGCCCTCTGCTATAGTTGTGGCTGGAATGGGCGTTTGTGGGGTCCCATACTTCCAGTATCTCTTTCCCGCTTTAGTCTAGGTCCCATGTCTCTTTCAACACCTTGTGCCACGCTCAAGATTTCTTCGTATGTACGAGCTCGGCTAGTGGTGACAGCAAGGCGAATATTAGGAGACAACCCTTTCTTAAATCTACAGGCTCTATCTTCAGGGGTACAAACCATATATTCTGCAAAGTGGCTCAGTCTGCTAAATTCAGCAGTGTACTTATCGACAGAAAGATTACCTTGTTCCAGCCTCTCGAATTGACTTTCGAGAGCTTCTCGAGCCACTTCGGGATAGAACTTCTTCTTGAACAGCCTCTTGAAATCCTCCCAAGTGAGCTCAGGAGCAGATAACTGAGGTTCATCTCTAAACCAGGTCCGAGCTATGTCGAATAGTTGCAGGCTTGCAGATTCCACTTTAAGATCATCAGGGACCCGAGCAGTTTTTAGGAGTCGCTCCACATTCTCTATCCATTCATCGGTATAGAGAATACCTTCAGTCCCATAGAATTCCAAGGGTCCAAGGTTCTTGAAGTCCTTGGCACTTCCTAGCCTCTTTTGTGGTGCCTCCTGGGACCGAAGAGCATCTGAAATTCTAGTTCGTAGCAGGGCAGTCTGTTCCTTCTGGGATTCTATGAGTCCCTGGAATACTCCGAGTAGCTGTGCCCCATCCATAGTAACTGTCGAAGTAGTTGGAGGCGGAGGGAGCGCAAGAGTTTCAGGCATAGTCTGCTCGACGGGTTCGGATGTGCCTCCTACGGTATTCCTTGTCTGAACCATGCTGAAAGGTTAAGGGATAGGAGGATTAGAATAGATTACTTGGAAGTCAAGGACGATAGAAAAATTGACTAGGAATGATATCAAGATTTGAAATAAAAGATCCTATTCTGTGAATGAGCTTTTCCTAAAATCCTCAATCTTATTTCATACTCTGTCCTAGGATATTACCCTATTTAAGGATTCTAGACCTGCATGGGCCACCATAAAAACGTGTCACGACCCGCACCCGGATATTCGGGCACGAGTACGTGGGTACGTCCAGCCTACGCCGCAGTGTCGGCGGTAGTACGCTGTCTAGGTCATATTCACAGTTAAATTAAAATCTAGCTCATTCACAATAATTAAATAGGCAAGGATAATAACAGGAAATAGGAATACTAAAATTTCATAAAACAAATTGTGACACACAATTCCATAGTTTATTACAGAACCAGAAGATAAATCGGGGACAAACCCGATTATGATGCTGAAAGAAAAATACTAGATAACTGGCTAACTACTCCTCAAAAGTAGTCTCCTGGGTGGGAACTGGCTCCTCAAAAGTATCATCTGCTACCTCATAGGGGCCATAAAAGGTGGGGACATAATCCTCATCATCGCCTAATATCAACGGATCCAGTCTGTAAAGGAGCAAAGTACTAATGCACAACAAAGCTTAAACTAAATATTTATGACAAGTAGTAAAAATTGACTAAGTATCATGTTAAGAATGTGCATAATAAGTAGTAAAATTAACTAAGAGTTAATTGCTGTAAATCAGGGATATGAGTAAACAGGAAATATAATAAGACAGAAAAATGGAACTACAACAAGACAAGAAACTATGTGGGTGTGATTGTGTATTTAGAATACATAGTTGGCATGTAGGGGGTTATAAGGCTAATCAGGCCGTCATAGACGGCTATCAGTCAGGAATAATCGAGTATCAGGCTGATGGTACAGTCGCGTACCAACAGCTAGCAGTCAGGACAGGGGAAAGGGTAAACTACATGCCTCCTAGTATTCTCCCTCCCGACACGAAAAGCAAGACATGAACTCCAAATTTTAACACTAAGTGTAATCATCCAATGGTACTAGTAGAGCAAGGAACTAATTATCATAATATAAAGATTAAACTTGAAGTGCAGGTACTTGCCTGATATTTGGATTCCACTACGGTTCTGTTCTCGGGAAAATTTCCAGAAATGTGTCCGGATACTAAAATAAATATTACCATCATGCTCAAAAGATATCAAATATCTAGAAACGTCTGTCCTTGAGTCCAATTTGGAGACAAGGGCAAAAACGGCAATTTTGGGTCAAAACGGGGTCCGCATGTGGGCCCGCTTTGCACCGAAAAATGTGTCAGGGTTAAAGGTCTCCAAATTCACCAAACTTAGTGTCAACAGGTCAGGAACGATGATACGAACCCAACGGAACTTCCAGAATTGGATTCCGATGAGCCGATCACAAAATCGCCCGTCGAGTGGAGCTTGTGAGGCCCACGACACGCGATTTCGTCAACGTTCTCAGAATTGAACCAAACTTGGGTCACAGGACCAGCGTATCGCTACGAGTCTGATGGCGCAAGTTTTGTTTCAATCCGACGTGTGTACACAAAGTTAGGGTACGATCCAGAAAAGTCGGATACGAGGCGTTGTCCGCAGATACGCGTTGATCCCGGTGTGCACGCACACCCGAATCGGCTTCTGCGAAATCCTACACGTCCGTATCAACGACGCGCACATATCTGTGAAGACCGCGCGCGACCAAGTCGTCCCGTTTGGCGGGGCGTACCCAGTTTCGGGGTGAATCGGGTCATTATTTTTCCTGTTTTTGGATCGCGGTTCGCGATAGCCACAGGACGCGATGCACCGAGCGGTTTGCCCGGGCTCCGGGAGATCATGCAGGCTACGCGTTGCAATTGACGAAAATGAAAATGGGGTTACGAGCAGAAAGATACGCGTACCTGAACAGGGTCCAAAAAACCGTGTCCGACACGTGTCCGACACAAGGAGAAACTAGGGTTAGGGTTTGGGGATCTGCTTGGCCGGAGGCGGCGGCCCGACCGGAGCTGAGACGGAGGGAGGCCGGGGACAGCGTCGCCGGGGGGCTGGGGCATTGGCTGGTGGCGGCGGCGCGTTGGGAGGCGGGCGGAGCAGCGTCGGAGAGATGCTGAGAGGCGGGAGGAGGAGTAGGGGGCCGTCGGTGGCGTCGGAGCAGAGGAGGAAGGGGAGGGGAGAAGGAGGAGGAGGCTGCAGCGGGCGGAGGCGGCGCTCAGGCGCGACGGCGGGGGATTCCGGTGGGGCTTCGTGGTGGCTGGAGGAGAAAGGGGAGGGGTTTTTATAGGGCAGGCGGGCGAGGGGGTCGGCCGGAAATGGCGGAGGAGGAGGAGATCATGGCGTCGAGTCCGGGCGGGGCGGGGTCTTGGCGTTGATGCCGGGCGGAGCGGGGGATCCGGCGGAGGAATCGGGCGCCGGAGCGGTTCAGGCGGGGAAGAGGGCTTGGTAGCTAGTGGGTCGGGCGGCGGGTCGGGTTCGGGTGGACCCGACCCGACCCGTTAAGTCGTGGGTTGGGCCAGGGTATTGGGCCGCGGGCTGGACTGAAATGGGCTGGGTAGAATTAGGGTTTATTATTTAAATAAATAAATAAATAAATAAATAAATAAATAATAATTGTTTTCAGGTGTTTTAAAATAGGTCCGGGGCCCAATAAATTCCAGAAAAATTATCCTAAGTCCAGTTTTACATTTTACACCCAAAAATATTATTTTCATAATATTTTTATATTATTTTATTAACAATTAAAAATCATTTAATAATTAAAACCCTGATTTTAATTACAGAAAATTTCCAGAAAATTTCAGAAAATTGTGAAAAGTCCAAATTTAAAATTCTTGAAAAATCAGGGGGTTTACATTGACAGTCCGGGGGGGGGGGGAGGGCTACGCGAGGTGACACAAGGGAGGGACTGCATGGACGCCGGAAGGGGGGGTGCAGAGCTGCACGAGGCGGAGGAGGAGGAGGAGGAGAGGCCGGAGGGAGATGGGGGTGGGGGAGGAGCAGGAGGAGGGAGGTGAAGAGGGTAGACAGTCCTAGTAAAGTTTGGGCTAGCCTGAGTAAATTTTTTTTCTAACTAGACTAGTACCGAATAAATTTTGTAGTGCCTTTATCATAGACCTAAAACAAGAAAAAACAAGAACTAGAAAAATAATGATGACTTCAAGTCTCGTTCTCTCTTCCGTTTTCAACCAAACACTTAAGTATGAAAATGACTTAAAATTAAACCACTATCATACTTTGATATTTCATTTTCAAGCAACCAAATAGTCTCTTATTTGGATCGACAACACATTTTGATACTGAAAATACCAAAAGACCACTAATTTTTATTTGTCACCCCATAACAAATTTTTTGTACATGTAATAAAAGTACATCAGAAAGAATATTTTTCATCAAAAATGGTGTATTTTCCTTGTCACATATTCAAAATTTGAACTCTCATGTTGGTCCACCTTACCATAGAGATCCATGTTCGATCGTGTCGGGATTTGGGATTGGATTTTGTCCAGTTCAGTTTTAGGTAGGATCGGGTCAGTCAGGTTTGAGTCAGAATTTGGGTCGTTCTTGGTGGATCATATTGGGTTCAGGTCTTCGAATTAGATAGGTTAGATCGGGCAAGTTTGGGTTTGATTAGTCGTTTGGGTTTAACTTAGTCGAGTTTTGGTTGGGGTTTAATTTACTCGAGTTAAGGTCGTGATTTGGCATGTAAGTTGGGGTTTAATTTAGACGAGTTATTGTTGGGATAGGACAGTTTGGGGTGCCTAATCTCTTTAGGACGATGGTTCAATGTGTTAGATTGGTAAGTGGGATTGGGCTCCTTCGGTCTTTTGGTGCAATGACCGAACCAATAGGAATTTGTAAACCCTTTCCAGTAGTCTTTATAATAATAAGTAAAGTAGGTGAATAAATTCTTAATATTATAAGGGGAGTAATAATATTAAACAAAATTACAAATAAATACACACAGGTAATCATAATAAATATAAAAAAGTGAGTAGTAATAATAAAGTTGATAAATAATGCAAGGATACCAAATATGGACAATATATATATATATATATATATATATATATATATATATATATATATATATATATATATATATATATATATATATATATATATATATATATATATAAAATCGTATTACATCTTAACTTCTCTTATTTGCTCCATCACTAATACATCATGTTCAATATTGTTAACAATATAAATAGCCGTTTAAATTTCTAGGGTTTTGTCATCTTATTTCTAATATTGTTATGAGCATATATATATATATATATATATATATATATATGTGTGTGTGTGTGTGTGTGTGTGTGTGTACAAGTGTCAAGTAGAGTTAGTGTCATGGGTATTTGAGAATGTATCCTAATGTTAAGATACAAGAGAGTATCAATGTGATATTTATTTCTGGAATTTAGAGTGTATTTGAGAGTGTATCCTAATTCGACTAGATACTTTTATTGTGTGACTAGATGGGGATATTTATTTCATATTTTTATCCATTTATTTCAGGATTTTATCCATTTTATTTCATATACTTTTATGTGCAATTTGGTGTTGAGTATAATGTACCGGTGTTGAGTGTTCCACCGAAGGGGTCGGCGAACCCAGAAAATTCAACGGATGGGTCTATCTATTTTTATGAACTGTGATATTGCAAGGATATATGACAAATTATATGACAAACTGCAAGCATACATTTATTTCAGATTTTTTTTTTTTGCAATTTAGCAACGTTTAGCGACGTCTACTAGACGTTGCTAAATACGTCGCTAACTGAGTAGAGCATCGCTATTTTTGTCGCTAAACGTCGCTAAATGGCTGACATGGCAGTATTTACTAGGTCAGAAAAATATCGCTAAATGTGTTGCAAAATGTCGCTAAATAAAAAAATAGCAACGTTTAGCAACAAACGACACGTCGCTGATTTAGCGACGGAACGTCGCTAAACGTCCCTAATTTGAAAAATATTAGCGACGCCAAAACGTCGTTAGTAAACGTCGCTATAGCGACGTTTTGCGACATTTTTCCTGTTAGCGACTAGCTAGAATGCGACTTCCCTGAAACGTCGCTAAACTTTTTTAGCGACATTTTTATGTCATTTAGCGACGTTTCTAGATATCGCTAATTTGACTTATTCTAGTAGTGTCTTATACCAGACTCATCTCTTCCAGTAAATAAAAACTTGTAGGTTGGAAGGGCAAATGCATGTCACATGCAGGAAGAACGACGCTCTACTCTATCTTCTATACCAACCTACTACCTTTTATACTATCTGTTACTACTTTTGATATATATATATATATATATATATATATATATATATATATATATATATATATATAATTTTTCAGAAGTTAATAAGAGAACAAAGAAACAAAATAAAATTGTTACCGGCCTCCGGGGAAGTCGTGCACGAAGCACTGTCCTAAGAGTTGATTCGAGGTCTATGTGCAAACGTTTCTCGGAAGCTCCTAGTGGTAAAACCCCCTGACTACCGGGTTCTCTTCGTCGCACACAACTTGGAGAGAGAGACCGAACTTAGCTCTGCCCAGAGCATGGATTTAGAGACCAGAATGTGGTTTGAGGGAGAGAGGTTTCACGTAGGAAGGATTTTCTATACCGAAATAAAGGAGGATGAGACCATTTTAAATAGACAACACCTAATACACAGCCACGGATACTTAATGGCTCATAAATAGGCCATTAAGGAGCAATAAAAATGTGGAGGAATGGCTGTTAAAAGATCTGTTGCAAGGTTCAAAGAACCTGGAGATGAGTCTCAATGTTCAAAATTTGAATGAAACAAAACGGTTCAAAAAATAAAGGGGAGCAAAAAGATTTTTGGATACCAGCCCGAACCCGAAGAGTAAATTGGATTGGCATTCGGCGTCCGCAGGTGTGGGCACGTATCCGCACCCGTTACGCGCACCAAACCGAACCGAGCCGAGCCGGGTGGCGGCGGCGACGCGCGCGTGTGGCCCAAGGGGTCCCCCACACAACATCTTTAAGAAAGCAAAGGAGAAGAACTAATATATACTTGTAAGGAGGGGGTGGTCCAACCGATGTGGGACTAAAGAAAGAGGAAAGTTGAGCTTTTGCTCAAGCATAGCTAACAATCCCCGCCCCCCCCAAAAGGTCAAGTTCCAAAAATAGAAGAGACAAATAAATTAAAAGAAAGAGTTTCTGGGCAGATATATACTATGCATATATGTGATGGACTACAGCCTTGAATCTCACTTAGTGACTATTGTCTTTGTCTGAAGAAGTTCTTGATGGACTATGCCTTGAATCAGACTTCTTTTACTAGATTCAGAAAGTAGCACCCATAGTACGCTAGAGGTTCTGGGTCTAACGGGTGGCGCTTTTGGTTGGCCATGCACACTAATCCCAAATTCATGAGAGTTGTCTGGGATTGCCCTGTCCCCATAGTCGCGGCCTTCACGACCTCTCATATAGGTAAGTCCTTAAGGGTTGGTGATATGTTTCAACCCCGCATATCAGCTTGGACCTATTAAGAGTTTTTAAAACTCATCCTAACCATATCACTCAAGAACACTGTCACCATAGGGATGGGGAATCATTGTACTCATGTACAGCCACTTGGGCATTATAGAATAAGATTTTAATCTCGGGTCAGTGTTTCATAAAAGTCACCTAAGTCCAGCTTGTTCCTACCCATTGAACTGGCTTATTGGGATCTCCAGTCAGACTCGGTTGGGTTGCCACTGCTAGTGACTTTACTTATGGGCTTAACCCCATCCCCCTCGATGATTCTAGGATCAAAGTCCTAGACAGACCTTCATCAAGTGGTCTGCAAGGTTCTTTTCTGACTTTATATAGTCAAGAACCACATATTTGCCTAATAGGCTCTATATAGACTTGAAGCGCAGCTGCAGGTGCCTGTTCATCTTAACATTCACAGAATCATGCTTTGGTAGTTCCATAACAGATTTATTATCACAGTTTATAAAAATTGCAGGAACAGGACTAATATAAACATGTATATGCATAATAAGGTTTCTTAGCCATTCGGCTTCTGTGCATGTAGTGTCCAAGACTATCATTTCGGAGTCCATTGTACTCCTAGCAATGATAATTTGTTTACATGAGCCCCAGAAGATTGCAACTCCTCATAGAGTAAAAATATATCCAGTAGTAGATTTTACATCATGTGAGTCAGTTACCCAGTTTGTATCTGAATAACCTTCTATGATATCATGGTGTCTAGAATAGTGCAACATATAATCTAGAGTACCTCTAAGATATCTAAATACTCTTTCTAATGTTGTCCAATGTAACTGATTTGGGTTACTAGTATATCTGCTTAGTCTCCCGATAGCAAATACAATATCAGGTCTGGTCCTATTTGATATATATATGAGAGAACCTATCATCTGAGAATATCTGTGTTGTTCCATGGGAGAACCCTCATTTTTCTTGAGAACAACACTACTGTCATAAGGAGTAAGGGCAGGTTTCTTATCAAAATACTTAAATTTTCTTAGCATTTTTTTGATAGAGTGTGCTAAGGATAGATTATAGCCCTCCTTGAATTTGGACAGTTGCATGCCTAGAATCAAGTTGGCTTCACCTAGATCTTTCATATCAAATTGGCTGGATAAATAGTCCTTGGTATTGGTAATCAATTCTAGTGATGATCCAAATATAAGGATGTCATCTACATACAAACATAAGATGACACAACTTTTATCTAAATTTTTTGAGTATATATATTTGTCATACTCATTTGGCACGAAACCATATTCCGAGATGACTATGTCAAATTTATTGTGCTTTAGGCCATAAAGAGATTTAACTAATCTGCAAACTTTATATTCTTGTCCTTTAGTAATAAAACCTTCAGGTTGCTCCAGATTTCTTCCTCTAGGTCCCTATTTAGAAATGCTATTTTTACATCCATTTGATGGATTAGCATATTATGAATGGATGCTAAGGCTAGAAGGGTTCTGATAGAGGTGATCCTAGCTACAAGTGAGTAGGTATCAAAATAATCTATCCCTTTTTTTTGGTAAAATCTTTGGCTACTAATCTAGCCTTGTATTTTCTCTATGGTACCATCGGCTCTAAGTTTCTTTTTGAATATCCACTAACAACCTATGGGTTTGCTACCTAAAGGTACGTCTGCTAGAAATCAAGTATTGTTGGAGTTATACTCTCTGTTAATGGCTTCTTTCCAGAAAGGAGCATCAGGAGAAGATATTGCTTCTTCAAGTTGAGGGATCACCCTCTATCAAAAAGGTGAAGAAACCTTCTTCTAAGTTCTTTTCAATTCTTTCTCTTTTACTCCTTCTAGGTTCTATATTTTGTTCGGGTTGTGAACTAGATATTTGATCATAAGAGCTGGTAGACGGAGTAAGAGAGAGATTGGAGGGAGAGAAAGAAATTCTATCTTTGAAAGGATATATATTCTCAAAGTAAACTGCATCTTTTGCTTCTATAATAGTATTTTAGAGATTTGATTTACTTCTGAGTGAGTAACAAGAAATCTATTGGCATTGCTATCTAGGGAATATCCTATGAATACAACATCTACAGTCTTAGGTCCAATCTTCCTCTCTTTAGGTTCAGGAATTCCTACTTTAGCCAGACATCCCCAAACTTTAAGATAATGGATCCTAGGAGCTCTACCTTTCCATAATTCATAGGAAGTCTTATCATTAGACTTACTAGGAATCCTATTAAAGATGTAAAAGGCCGATAATAATGCTTCTCCCCATAAATTATCGGAAGCACCTGAGTTGAGGAGCATGGCATTTACCATGTCTAACAAAGTGAGATTCTTCCTTTCAGCAACTCCATTGGACTGTGGTGAATATGGAGCAGTTACCTCATGGATTATTTCATGTTCTTCACAGAAATTGGTCATATCATTTGATGTATACTCTCCACCACGATCTGATCTAAGAATCTTAATCTTTCTCTCTAACTAATTCTCAGCTTCAGATTTATAGACCTTAAATCTGTCTAGAACTTCATCTTTGGTTTTGAGTAGATATGTATAACAATACTTTGAATGATCATCTATAGAGATAACAAAGTATTTTCTACCGCCTCGGATCAAAATCCTATTTGAGTCACACACATCACTATGAACTAGTATAAACACCCTCACCCAAAATTAGGGCTACTTGGCTTAGATAGTGAAATTAGAGCTAGTTTGAACCCAATTAGAATTAGAATGCGGCATTTATTTAATTATGCAATAATTATATTGTGTAGCGCACCTTACCGTTGCTTCGATAATTGGAGTACCTCACTAGCCATTGCCTGTCTACAAACTTCACGATCTCATCCTAGACATGACCGCCTACTATTCTGACCCTTGTACAACTTATAATATTGCTCTCTGATGCTATATTTTAGCCGCACAATAAACGTCGCGGACGTTATTTCTTAATTCGATATAAATTCCAATTTTGTACCCTTGTGCATCCCAATCGAAATTGGGGATACAATCTTGACCGTTTTGTGCAAACCAAATTTTATTAATATTCTACACTGTACCTCCTACGCACCTGACACTTGTGGCCCTTCTAATTTAATCCCATGTACTCCTAATTAATTTTAGAAACTCGTGCGCGTTCGATTTAACTAATTAAATCTAATTTTTGTCCCTGTGCAATTTTTCCAACTATCGGGGACTTTTATGCAAAAATATATTAAGGTGCCCCAACCATTGTGATAATTCATAAATAAACCTATTTTTCCCTTCAAAGGATTTTTCCTATAATTTTTTGGATGTGCAACGCGCACATCGCCCCCATTTATTTTAAATCCCACCCTTGTAATTTAAACCCTGCAATTATAGCTCAAATACCCTCATGTGAGCCCAAGGCCCAATTCCTAGAGATTTTGACCAAGTCAAACCAAGCTTTTAGGTCAAACACCCACCACATGTATATAAACAAATTTTTTTTCCCTTTTCTTTATTTTCTTCTCTCTCCAATACCAAGCCGACCACTCCCTCTTCTTACTGTTCATCATCCCTGTGCCCGACCCCCTCCATGTCCAACCGGCCCCCCCACCGCTGCCGTGAGCCTCTCTCTCTCTTCTCCAACTTCCTCTTTCCCCTGAACCTCTCCTCCCCCGGATCTCGTCCTCCGCCGTTCTCTTCCTTCCCTCAAACGTCACCTCGAGCACACGACCCCCCCTCTGCTAAACCGCCGGCCGGAACTGCTCCCAGCCGCCAGAACCGACCTGAACGACGATCTCCTTGCTCTCTTCTCCTTCCTCCTCTCCACCCTACCCCTCGCCGGATTCCCTATTACCATCGCCATTGCCATCCTCCTATTCCATCTTCATCTTCCTCCTCCTCCCCTGTCGGAGCCCCGACCACCTGACCCACCAGAAGACCCACGACTCACCGCCACCACCCTCATCTCCGACGCTGGGATCCTGCCACCACACCACCAACAACACCATCGCCACCTGAACAGTAAACTCCGGTCATCCTTATCCAGAATATTCATCATCATAACCACCATACGATATCACCACCACCACCATTCACTTGGCCCCCTCCCTGACCGGACCACCCTGGCCGGACCTCCTCCCCTGGCCGGGCATCTACACCATCACCATAGCCATTATCCCACCTTCATCATTATCATCCTCATCGTATAAAATCATCATCATCCCCATGCATTCAACACACTAACCCTAAACATCTCTTAATCACCACCATCAATGTAGCCAACGTCGTCATCATCATCTCATCATTGTCACCAATCATCATCTTCACCATGAGGATCATCATCATCACCCCATCATCGTTATCATCAACCTATCATTATCTCATCATCGTCAGGGTCGTCACCAACGCCATCGTCATCGTCATCATCAACACTCTTCATCAGCATCATCATCATTATCACATAGTCATCCTCACCATCACCTTAAACCTAATTCCATTATCATCACCTCATCGTCATCCCGTCATCATCATCGCATCGTCGTCATTCCATCACCCTCACCATCATCACCATTTCACCATCATCCCATCATCGTCATCACCTCATCGTTACCTCACCATTCATATTCATCATCAGCACTGTCATCCTCCCATCATCGTCGTTATAGTCGTCACCAGCATCATCATCATCGTCAACCTCACTGTTGTACCCGTGCACGTACTCCGAGGTATGAGCATGTCTGTCTGCTCTATTTATGTGTATTTGTGTGCGTTCCAATAGGACAGTAGTATTTCGTTACCACTGTTAGTGGATATCGGACCCTGATTCGGTAAACCCAGTGCTGCGTACACAAACTCGTACTCGCACGCGTATAGTATTCAGTTTGATATATCTATAAATATATTAAGTATATGCATACTATTCAACTTAGTATACGTATAATTATTGGATGATATATATATATATATATATATATATATATATATATATATATATATATATATATATATATATATATATATATATATATATATATATATGGTATATATGTATATTGTAATTAATTATATGCTAATAATAATTAGGAGTATGTGTATTTAGACTTTACGACCCTAGGACACCGTGGACTGTCCCGTACTTACCTTGACCATGTTGACCCTAATAACTTATGAATTGCCTGCCTTGCGTACCTTAACGTACTGGCTTAGACACCTGTCAATCGACTGTCTGATTGTGTACCACACTTGAAGATGAGACCCCGCGTAATTCAACGCATAATTTACCGTACTAGATGACTAGTGTTACCCCTAGTGTACCCCCTGAGTCCAGTGTAAATAGGGTTGTGTATGTGCTAGTGTAATGACTAATGATTTTATTGCATTATATTTATGTGTACATAGGATATTGGATTTGTTCTGCGCAACTTCTGGAGCAGATTATTGGTACATCGCAGCTTTCTTGCCAGGCAAGTATACCTTGCCATTGTACTGTTATTCTTATTTCATATGATTGCATGCATCTTTATTTTCTGTCTTTAGTTCATATATTTTAACTGTTATATAAAATGCGCACGATGGTGTCATCGCGGTATGTTTTTATTTATGTAATTGCATTGACCTTGTTTATGAGACTACCCCATTATCATGTAGCATCATTAGGTTCATTTGACTGTGACACATATTTTTACACGAGTTGTGAGTCTCATATAGATCACGGACACACGTATTGACTGATCATCGGTATGTGTGGGACGTGCGTTAGGAATAACTACTGTTAGAAACTTTGTATGCTAGTAGACTTAACAGTTATTAGAGGTCTAGGGGCATAGCCTATTGTAGTACGGTGGACCCATCCTTGTCCTTGTTTGGTTGCAGGATTGAGCCAGGGTACTAAGAATAGGCTATGAACCAAATTGTGTCATGGATGTGACATGCTTAGAGCATGGGGTGGGGAGAACAACAAGTACCGCATTTGAGCTCCTTTACACTTTTTCTATTGTGAGGCCGGATTCTCCGCTGGAGATACGGGCGGTGATCACCACTATATATTATATTATTATCAGGCGGGCCTCCGGTGTTCGAAAGACGTCGTGCCTTTTTAGGCCCCTGGATCTCCAATAGAGAACCATGCCAAATCCTAGGTTTTCAGCCAGATAGCTCACTTGTGGGGAAAGTTGTTCTTAACTGCATTCACTTAGACGGTTAGGCGACCCTTTGGATATTTATTTTAGTACTTTATTAGCATGTGTTTAAGTATCTTGTTATGTCCCTCTGAGGACCTGGTCCCCTGCCAGGTGTATCTGTTCTTGAGTATTCGTAGGAGCGCAGATTCGGATGGTTACAGATATTTCGAGGATGTCTTCTCTTCGAGCCCATGATTGTTAGCTGGTATTCTCATATTGTGCTTATTGTGTTGTACTTTTCCATCGAGTTGGTAGTGGATTTGTTTCCATCCAACTATCATCCTTAGATACTTATATTGATATCTAGTTTCATAGATACTGATTATTTATATTTGATTTTCGTGGATGAGATTTAGATTTTACCCTGTGACTTGTATTACATTTATACCACTTGTGGATTTGATATTCATATTACAGCGTACGTATGGATTAGGTTTCCATATATTGGAGTTGCCATATCCATGCGACTGGCATGCTTATGTGTCCTAGTCCTACGTATTTTTGGGACTGGGGCGTGACATATTTTTGTGGTGGCCCATGCAGGTCGAGAGCATATTGTCTCGGTTACGTTACTGTACCGAACAAGCCTGCACCTAGGACTAGAGTATAGGACCTCATCCACAATTGACTATGATTCATCCTCCTCTTATCTGTTCTCTTTGAACAATCGTATCCTGCTTGATTCTTGTACTTCCCTAATAAGTTCTTTAAGTATAGCCTTCTGCTAGAATATAGGAACCCCTGTTATTAGGATGATAATTATAGTAGCACACCTATTAAGAATACAACGAGGATATAGACACACCCTTAAGTTTAGAATATCTAGTGAACCATAGAATTCCTTATCTCTAGAATTGGTTTACCATTACCCCCTGATGTATTATGAAGACTTGAGAGTAGTATAGACACTACTAGAGTTAGTTAGAAGTTTACCATAATGTTTGACCCTAGTATTGAGGAACCAATAGAAAACCCAAAAAAATTTAATATTAGGACTGAACCTAACCTTCACAGTTAGATAAGTATTGGAGGACTAAATTTAGGTTCTTGTCTTGAGATGAGCAAGCAGTACCTTAGAAAGCTAAGAGCAATGTATAGAACATTTTCCTAATCATACCTCAAACATAAAAACTAACACCCCACTTCCTTTAGAGAACCATGATGCTATCTAGAGCCCTCTATCTTAATTTTATATATTGTTCCCCTGCGACCATGGGGGTCGCTATTTTGACGACTAATTACGTTTTTTCTCTTCATCTTTTAACTCGTTCAATCTGACACTTCGGATAGTAGGCCAAGTAATTTTATTCTTTGTTAAGGGCTCATAGTTTGCTAGGATTATAGTTGTAGCCTTGAATGTAAAAATTGTTATGCTTGGTAGTTATAACTTGATAAGTTTAAGTTGTTTTGTAGATTGTGACCGATGATTAACCCTTAGTTTTTAAATCACGTAATTTATACCCTCACCTCGATACAAGCGAGATCCCTTTTCCCCTTAAACGGCCAGTAACTCTTCTATCCTTACTATTGACACTTGTTCTATAAGCACTATGACTAAGATGTAAGATGACCATGACCTATGTAATAGAAGAGGATACCCCAATAAAGTACCAAGACCTCTTCTCATATACCTTAACAGGAGCTTTTATGGTATCCTTAAGACAATACAATAGTAGTTAAATCATTTTAAGTTGGGTAGTATACCTCACCACCTAGTATCATATAGTCCTTGTGATCCATTGATGAAGTGTAACTGAATGACATTAATTGTAGGCTAGCAAAGACGACAGTGTTATTCAGACAATAGAATTTAGAGGTCCTTGCCCCCATTTGGTCGACTAGCGACATAGACAAGGAGGTTGTACGATAACTATAGAGAATTACAGAGTCTTTATTATTATTGCTTATATTGTTTTTTTTGTTTTTTTTTGTGAACTTGAATTGACTTGTACCTCCTTTCATCATCATCTAGCGTACTTATAATTATTGTACCACCTTGACTTATGCCGCTATTATAGCCTAGTTTTGCAAGCTTATTCTTTCATCAAGCTTGTTCACTATATATGTATTAGTGGATGCATACATTAATATATTTCAGAATTAGTGTATTAAGGTCTAGCTAACCTTAGTGCATTGGTTCGCCCTTCGCATAACTACTTTACGTGGATTGAGATAAAATTGACTTAGCTTCTTAGAAGAATGTACTTGCCCTCTAGATATGTCCGAGCATATCGTATCGGCTACATAACTGTACCGATATAAGCATGTGAATAGGAATTTACCAAAATAGGATTTTAATCCACAACTGCTTTGACAATTCCCATTGAATTATTTAAACGCCTTGATTCCGATACTTCTATTCTATTACCTCTCCCTTGAACTCTTTATTATTGATCTTCGTCTTCCCTTATTTCGGAAAGACGAAACATCTTGCTCGGTATAAATTTGATATATAGATAGTACTAGATATATCCCGCAGGCCAGTCGCATTGTTTGGTGACTATCTTTTATAAATGATTAAGGGAATATCATAGACGATATATTTGGTGTTAAAAACTTTGAGGATTCAATATCATGATTAAATAATTTGGGACATAGACTTCTTAGATGTATAGCCTTAGATGATAGATGGGTAAATTCTAAGTTGGGTAGAAACTGCAATGTTAACTTAAGGAGAATTCTTTAGACTGTAATAAAGTGAGGTTAGAGAGGGAAACCCTACCCTAGTTTAATTTTGATGACGAAATTATTTTAAGTTGGGTAGATTGTAAACCCCCTCACCCAAAATTAGGGCTACTTGGCTTAGATAGTAAAATTAGGGCTAGTTTGAAACCAATTAGAATTAGAACGCGACATTTATTTAATTATGCAATAATTTATATTGTGTAGCGCACCTTACCGTTGCTTCGATAATTGGAGTACCTTACTAGCCATTTCCTGTCTACAAACTTCACGATCTCATCCTAGACATGTCCGCCTACTATTCTGACCCTTGTACAACTTATAATATTGCTCTCTGATGCTATATTTTAGCCGCACAATAAACGTCGCGGACGTTATTTCTTAATTCGATATAAATTCTAATTTTGTACCCTTGTGCGTCCCAATCGAAATTGGGGACACAATCTTGACCGTTTTGTGCAAACCAAATTTTATTAATATTCTACACTGTAGCCCTTACGCTCCTGACACTTGTGGCCCGTCTAATTTAATCCCATGTACTCCTAATTAATTTTAGAACCTCGTGCGTGTTCGATTTAACTAATTAAATCTAATTTTTGTCCCTGTACAATTTTTCCAACCGTCTGGGACTTTTATGCAAAAACGTATTAAGGTGCCCCAACCATTGTGACAATTCATAAAGAAACCTATTTTTCCCTTCACAAGGATTTTTCCCATAATTTTTCGGATGTGCAACGCGTACATCGCCCCCATTTATTTTAAACCCCACCCTTGTAATTTAAACCCTGCAATTATAGCTCAAACACCCTCATGTGAGCCCAAGGCCCAATTCCTAGAGATATTGACCAAGTCAAACCAAGCTTTTAGGTCAAACACCCACCACATGTATATAAACAAATTTTCTTTCCCTTTTCTTTATTTTCTTCTCTCTCCAATACCCAGCCGACCCCTCCCTCTTCTTACTGTTCATCATCCCTGTGCCCGACCCCCTCCATGTCCAGCCGGCCGGAGCAGCTCCCACCGCTGCCGTGAGCCTTTCCCTATCTTCTCCGACTTCCTCTTTCCCCTGAAACTCTCCTCCCCCGGATCTCGTCCTCCGCCGTTCTCTTCCTTCCCTCAAACGACACCTCGAGCACACGACCGTCCCCTCTGCTAAACCGCCGGCCGGAGCTGCCCCCAGCCGCCGGACCCGACCTGAACGACGATCTCCTTGCTCTCTTCTCCTTCCTCCTCTCCACCCTGCCCCTCGCCGGATTCCCTATCACCATCGCCATTGCCATCCTCCTATTCCATCTTCATCTTCCTCCTCCTCCCCTGTCGGAGCCCCGACCACCTGACCCACCAGCAGACCCACGACTCGCCGTCGCCACCCTCATCTCCGACGCTGGGATCCTGCCACCATGCCACCAGCAACACCACTGCCACCTGAACAGTAAACTCCGGTCATCCTCATCCAGAATATTCATCATCATAACCACCATACGATATCACCACCACCACCATTCACCTGACCCCCTCCCTGATCGGACCACCCTGGCCGGACCTTCTCCCCTGGCCGGGCATCTACACCATCACCATAGCCATTATCCCACCTTTATCATTATCATCCTCATCGTATAAAATCATCATCATCCCCATGCATTCAACACACTAACCCTAAATATCTCTTAATCACCACCATCAATGTAGGCAACGTCGTCATCATCATCTCATCATTGTCACCAATCATTATCTTCACCATGAGGATCATCATCATCACCCCATCATCGTTATCATCAACCCATCATTATCTCATTATCGTCAGGGTCGTCACCAACGCCATCGTCATCGTCATCATCAACACTCTTCATCAGCATTATCATCATTATCACATAGTCATCCTCACCATCACCTTAAACCTAATTCCATTATCATCACCTCATCATCATCCTGTCATCATCATCGCATCGTCGTCATTCCATCACCCTCACCATCATCATCATTTTACCGTCATCCCATTATCGTCATCACCTCATCGTCACCTCACCATTCATATTCATCATCAGCACTGTCATCCTCCCATTATCGTCGTTATAGTCGTCACCAGCATCATCATCATCGTCAACCTCACTGTCGTACCCGTGCACGTACTCCGAGGTATGAGCCTGTCTGTCTGCTCCATTTATGTATGTTTGTGTGCGTTCCAGTAGGACAGTAGTATTTTGTTACCACTGTTAGCGGATATCGGACGCTGATTCGGTGAACCCAGTGCTGTGTACAAAAACTCGTACTCGCACGCGTATAGTATTCAGTTTAATATATCTATAAATATATTAAGTATATGCATACTATTCAACTTAGTATACGTATAATTATTGGATGATATATATGTATATATATGGTGTATATGTATATTGTAATTAATTATATGCTAATAATAATTAGGAGTATGTGTATTCAGATTGTACGACCCTAGGACACCGTGGACTATCCCGTACTTACCTTGACCATGTTGAACCTAAGAACTTTTGTATTGCCTGCCTTGCGTTCCTTAACGTACTGGCTTAGACACCTATCAATCGACTGTCTGATTGTGTACAACACTTGAAGATGAGACCCCGCGTAATTCAACGCATAATTTACCGTGCTAGATGACTAGTGTTACCCCTAGTGTACCCCCTGAGTCCAGTGTAAATAGGGTTGTGTATGTGCTAGTGTAATGACTAATGATTTTATTGTATTATATTTATGTGTACATAGGATATTGGATTTGTTCTGCGTAATTTCTGGAGCAGGTTATTGGTACATCGCAGCTTTCTTGCCAGGCAAGCATACCTTGCCATTGTACTGTTATTCTTATTCCATATGATTGCATGCATCTTTATTTTCTGTCTTTAGTTCATATATTTTAACTGTTATATAAAATACGCGCGATGGTGTCGTCGCGGTATGTTTTTATTTATGTAATTGCATTGACCTTGTTTATGAGACTACCCCATTATCATGTAGCATCATTAGGTTCATTTGACTGTGACACATATTTTTATACGAGTTGTGAGTCTTATATAGATCACGAACGCACGTATTGACTGATCATCGGTATGTGTGGTACGTACGTTAGGAATAACTGCTGTTAGAAACTTTGCATGCTAGTAGACTTAGCAGTTATTAGAGGTCTTGGGGCATATCCTATTGTAGTACGGTGGTCCCATCCTTGTCCTTGTTTGGTTGCAGGATTGAGCCAGGGTACTAAGAATAGGCTATGAACCAAATTATGTCATTGATGTGACATGCTTAGAGCATGGGGTGGGGAGAACAACAAGTACCGCATTTGAGCTCCTTTACACTTTTTCTATTGTGCGGCCGGATTCTCCGCTGGAGATACGGGCGGTGATGACCACTATATATTATATTATTATCAGGAGGGCCTTCGGTGTTCGAAAGACGCCGTGCCTTTTTAGGCCCCTGGATCTCCAATAGAGAACCATGCCAAATCCTAGGTTTTCAGCCAGATAGCTCACTTTGTGGTGAAAGTTGTTCTTAACTGCATTCACTTAGACAGTTAGGCGACCCTTTGGATATTTATTTTAGTACTTTATTGGCATGTGTTTAAGTATCTTGTTATATCCCTCTTAGGACCTGGTCCCCTGCCAAGTGTATCTGTTCTTGAGTATTCGCAGGAGTGCAGATTCAGATGATTACAGATGTTTCGAGGATGTCTTCTCTTCGAGCCCGTGATTGTTAGCTGGTATTCTCATATTGTGCTTATTGTGTTGTACTTTTCTATTCGAGTTGGTAGTGGATTTGTTTCCATCTAAATATCATCCTTAGATACTTATATTGATATCTAGTTTCATAGATACTGATTATTTATATTTGATTTTCGTAGATGAGATTTAGATTTTACCCTGTAACTTGTATTACATTTTATACCACTTGTGGATTTGATATTCATATTACAGCGTACGTATGGATTTGGTTTCCATATATTGGAGTTGCCATATCCATGCGGCTGGCATGCTTACGTGTCCTAGTCCTACGTATTTTTGGGACTGGGGCGTGACAACTAGCTCTAGAAGGTCAGAGTTTCTTTCTACAGATTTGAAAGGTAGCCTTGTGTGTTTGGCTTGAACACAAATCTCACACTTGTGTTTATTATCTATTGGAGTCTTAGGATTAAGATCTAAGTTCATCATCCTTCTTAGGGAACCTAGATTCACATAACCTAATCTATTGTGCCACACATTTGAAGATTCTACATTATAAACAACAAGAGAAGGATCTGAAATTTTATTCACGGTACTCAGAATAAAAATGCCATCTCTTATAAATCCTTTTCCAATAAAAGAGTCATTCTTAGAAAATACTACTTTATTTGCTTCCATAATAATCTTGTACCCTGAAGCTACAAGAAGAGACCCACTAACTAAATTTCTTCTAATAGACGACATATGTAATACATCATGAAGTGTCAGAGTTTTTCCTGATGTCATCTTTAGATCTATCTTCCTCTTCCTATAATCTGTGCCGCTGAGCCATCTCCTAGAGTTACACCTCCTCCACCTGATTCTTGATAGTTTGAAAAACAGGAGTGATCAAAGGAAACATGAACATTAGCTCTAGAATCCAACCACCAATCGTCAGAATGGTAAGAAATATTGACTAAGGGTTGATAGCTTACAGACCTGAAGGAACTAGAAGTGCCGTGAAGAAGCATGTTTGCTTCTGATTTGGCAGGACATTTTTCTTTTTAAGAAGTCTAGACAGCTTCCTTCTTCCTATGGAAACAGTTGGTGGCTATATGGTTTATTTTACCACACACAAAACAAAATCTCTTCTGATCCTGAGTTTGACCAAAGGTTCTTGGTTTATTGTGGTGATGGTTTTGGTGGTGAGGCTGAGGGTTCTGCTTCTTCTTGAAGAGGTTCCTTTTGGATTTGTGGTGATGATGAGGCTTGGGTTTGCCTTGGGATTCTACTAGGTTTACCTTAGCTTTAGACTCAGACTTAAGGTTAGACCTTAGCCTAATTTGTTCTTCTGTTCTAATTTTATTTAGGACTTGAGCAAAGGTAAGGTCACCCTAAGTATGAATGAGGTCTTTCTTGACATCAGACCAAGGAGGAGGAAGCTTGTCTATTAAACAGGCTATTTTATACTCAGTAGAGAAGAAAGTGCCTTTGGCTTGAATATGCCTAAGGTATTCTTGGAATTCATGTATTTGGTCATTTATAGGTTTGTTATCTACCATAAAGTATCTGTTGACTGAGGAGGAATTGAATATTTCAATTCCAGCATCATCACAGCTATATTCATCTTCCAGGGCATCCCAAAGTTCTTTTGCACTTTTGTATTCAAAGAATATGTCATATAGTGATTCAGACAAAGCACTTAGAATTCTATGGAAGCAATGATAGTCTATTTCCTTAGGAGTCTTGGGTCTAGTGGAACCAGAGGACTTGGATACACCTATGTCAGACTCAGTGTCATCAGAGTCATTTATGATTGGTGTGGAACCATCAATGGCTGAGATCAATCCTAAGGTAGTGAGCCAAAATTTTATGTGACTTTTCCATCTCTTAAAGTAGGTCCCGTTGAATTTTGTAGGTTTAGCAGTAAAAGTCTCATCCTTGCCAGTCATGGTTGCAAATGAGGAAAGTCTGAAAGATACAAAATTACTCAATAACAATGTCCAATGATTTAGAATAATAGTTCAAGTGATTTTGCTAACCAATCTTAAAATCTTTAGTCTATCAAGTGTAGATTAATTTGGGTTAGCTGTAGGGGCCGGTTCCCAGCTAGTGGTGGTCCGAAGACACTTAAATATCATATCACTTAGGGCTATTTACATCCGGTTGACAGAAGGACCCTTTCGGCTTGTTCCCAAGTTGATCTTTACTTTTAGAATCCAGACTCAAAGAGATATGCAATTATACTTAACTATTATTGTCTTGAGGTCGTTTCAATTAAACAATATTGTAGTTAACAATAAGTAAATGTAGAGCTAATAATAATAATGAATACCAATGATGGTATATATATTAAGCAAGATTTTATGTGCTACAAATACTAAATTACAGTAGCTAAGTTGAATCACAAGATTATATTTGTTGGCAAATATTCAACCAAAAAATTAGAATTTTTTTTATTAACAGAATAGTCCTTTAAATAGTAATTTCTAATACCAATTCTTAATTAATATATAATTTAAAATAATTAAAATCTATGTTGCACTTTGGTATGTAAGCAGTAATACTCGTTAACAAATTTGCTAAATGAACAGTGAACTACAAGTTTGCTACAATAAATATTCGTTAATAAAACAAAGCCTTTGTTTGGTAAGCAATTAGAAAAGCCTTTGTTTGCTACATTATTTGTTTTAGTGGTGACAAATATATTGGTGACAAAATTCAAAGTCCAATAGTAAAATTGCTACAAAAAAAAAGGTATGCTCATAGAATACCAAACCTTTGTTTGCTAAGCTCGAATAATTGCTACAGTATTTGTTTGTAAAATTTCTACAATTAATATATGCTCACAGAATATATGTTCACAGAATATGCTATTTGGTAAAGATAATATATATATATGTAGGCATCAACTCTTAGATTGTTATTAGTTTATATATATATATATATATATTATTTTTCAGAAGTTAATAAGAGAACAAAGAAAAAAAATAAAATTGTTACCGGCCTCCGCGGAAGTCGTGCACGAAGCACTGCACTAAGAGTTGATCTGAGGTCTATGTGCAGACGTTTCTCGGAAGCTCCTAGTGGTAAACCCCCCTGACTACCGGGTTCTCTTCATCGCACACAACTCAGAGAGAGAGACCGAACTTAGCTCTGCCCAGAGCAAGGATTTAGAGACCAGAATATGGTTTGAGGGAGAGAGATTTCACGTAGGGAGGATTTTCTATCCCGAAATGAAGGAGGAGGAGACCATTTTAAATAGACAACACCTAATACACAACCACGAACATGATACTTAATGGCTCATAAACATGCCATTAAGGAGCAATTAAAACATGGAGGAATGGCTGTCAAAAGATATGTTGCAAGGTTCAAAGAACTTGGAGATGAGTCTCAACGTTCAAAATTTGAATGAAACAAAATGGTTCAAAAAATAAAGGGGAGCAAAAAGATTTTTGGATCCCAGCCCAAAGACTAAATTGGATCGGCATTCGGCGTCCGCAGGTGTGGGCACGTATCCGCACCCATTACGCGCGTCGAACTGAATCGAGCCGGGCCGGACGATGGCGGCGGCGCACGCATGTGGCCCAAGGGGTCCCCCATACAACATCTTTAAGAAAGCAAAGGAGAAGAACTAATATATACATGCAAGGAGGGGGTGGTCCAACCGATGTGGGACTAAAGAAAGAGGGAAGTTGAGATTTTGCTCAAGCATAGCTAACACTATCTTGTACCAAAAAAATCAACAATTTACTTGCTTGACACCAAAGGACTTTCACCAAGCCTAAGTTCCAAGGGGGATTAGGCATTAGAGATCCTAGAATCATGAAGCTCGTGTTACCAAGCTTACTAGTATATTTTAGACATTCCAAACTTTGAATGGGTTAAACTTTTGAAAGCCAAGTATCTCTCCAAGAATGACTTTTGGTCCTTTCGTGAACTTTCTTCCATCTCATAGATATGGTCGAGTATGTTATTCAATCTGTATTCTAGAAAATAAATATATAAAAATAAATTTGACTGAGACCGAGGCTTGAACTTGGTTCAATGTCCTTAAGATAATATTCATCCTGCTCAGGTTCTTATAGTTTAAGGACGACTTTGTCTTCCAAGATACAACGGAACTCCTCCTCCGGTAGTAGTACTTCACACCGCAAGAACTGGACGAATCAATGAATGTAGTCTCTCTCTCTCTCTCCCTATCTTGGACAGAATGCTTGAATGTATGAATGATTTATTGTTGTTTTTTAAATGAATTAAACACTCATAGGACTATGCTTTTATAAATGATGAAGAGACAAAATATAAAGAGACCGTTTGGAAGGGATACACCCTTTCGAACAGACACAATGTTTGAAAGAGACACACCCTTTCGAACAGACACCCATTGGAAATATAAAAATTAATTAAAATATTTTTTAATTAATTTTCCAAGTCAATTTATTCATTCACTTTTCCAACAAAGTATTCTCAAATGTAGACAATTCCTTATGAACATCATCTATTGGTCAGTAGGCAATGGGACTGACATCAATATATGGCATGATCCATGGGTTCCTTCAATACCATACTTCAAAGTTCTTGGAAACCAAGGAGCTAATCAGGTTGCAGTTCGGGTTGGTGATCTTATTGATACTGCCACTTGTACATGGAAACAAGGACTTATACACGAACTATTTCCCCTACAAGAAACAACTTCCATTATGCAAATACCCCTCAATCCTTTTTGCCATATTGATAAACTTATAAGGAGACATACTAATAATGGTAGCATGGCTACAAAATCAGTCTACAGACTCATCCATGATAATCAACATCAAAGACATATCCCAGGTTTGCATCTAAACTTTAGAGACTAGAAAAAGCTATGGAAATTGCACCACATTTGCCCAAGGGTTCTCTTATTCACCTGGAGAGTTCTTAATAATACCATTGCAACTGTGGAGAATACCCACAGATGGATACAGAGATTCAATCCTACTTGTTTCATCTGTCTGATACGTATTGAAACTCTAGATCACATTGTTTTATATTGTTATCATGCAAGAGCAACTTGGCAAAATTATGACTCTATCCATAGACATCTTCATCAAAACTCGACGGTAATAAACTTCATTCAAAGAATTCCAGATGAGGGGAACTATATATATATATATATATATATATATATATATATATATATATATATATATATATATATATATATATATATAGGACATCGGGATCGGAGCGTGACATAATGGTATCAGAGTAACTCGATCATCTGGCCTTACGTCCATTTCGCTGCTGTTCTTGATGACGATTCCTTGTGCATTGATATCGTTATTGAATAGAGTGTCCCATACAATTAGTCTATAATATATTCTCAAAGTTGTGCAAAAGTTTTCTGGATTTGATTTGTTGCTTGAGAGTAGTGCTTTCGTGCTTGTGGTTTGCTAGAGTTTTCGATTGAGGATGGTGAGGGATGAGGACTATCGCTGCTCTGGATATCGAAAGCTTTCTCCTTGAGTTTCGAGGATGAAACTCTTTCTTGGTGGATAAGTATGTAGTGCCCCGCTCTGCGTTGTCACTATGTACAAGATATATCGATTTGCTGACTCAAAAAGGATATCTTCCTTAAGAGCTCCTTGTTGAACCAGGAGATGACTGATCTAGGTGAGTGGGCAAAAATTTCATTCTCTGATTCTTGCACGCCTTAATAATGAATCTGAATTTTATAATGCCTGTTGCTAAGACGATTATTGTTTTCGTTGCATGATTAATAGAACTACATGCTTAGCTAAAACTTGAATGATTGTCAATAGAGAACCTTGTCATGCTAATAAGAAGAGTAAGAGATTGCTTGAACATGTTTTCATATCGCTTGTGTTTTGATAGAACCATATCGTGCTTGAACTTGTTCAAAGGGCGGCCAGTCCGCACAAAGATAGAAGAGAAGAGATAGATGGTCTGCTTGTTCATTTCGTCTGTATCATAGAGTTTATTTGATAGTGTTTCATGCATTCGCATCGGTCTGACAATGGCTATTAGTGAAGAGTTGAACCTTGGTCCCGGCTACTAATGATAGTAAAGAGCAACCATGAGTCACAGTTGCTAATAGCATCAGATAAAAGAGTCATTGGTTAGCTGGATTACCGCTACTGATCCTGAATTTCTCGGAGACAGAAAAGCATATAGATAGTTCATCGTGTTGGCTTGATAGAAGGATAGTTCCTAGATGGTGCATTGTCCCTAGAGTCTTTGGGTATAGCTCACGAGACACTCTGCACACACCTTGATAGTAGAATAATCGGCTTGCCTTATATGCTTGAATGAATCAAACATGAACTCTGTTTTCAAAAGATATTTCCAAAAGAAGTAATATTACTCCATTCCTGTGCTGCATATAATTAACATAGGTAAAAACTAGAAAGATCACTAGTAATGTAATATTTTATCACATGATTACTTAGTGTTGGTTTTAGTGAATGTTGCTTCTGTTCGTTGATTTTATACTCACCAGTACTTTCTCCAAAGTGTTGACCTACTAACAGTTTACTTGTTCGCAGGTGCTGGATCGTCTGAGGAAGCGATAGCCATGCCTCATCCCCAGGACCCGGAAATCTGGTTTTGATGCCTTGAGCCATATCGATTGCTTTGAGCTGCTTTTGTATAGAGGGACATAATGTATGGAACGATGCCATTGTATTCAGAGAACCTCGTGCCTTGTGATTATACCCGTATACTCAGATGGATTATTGTTTGCAATATTGTCCCTCTTCTGCTTACTCAATCGATTCGATGATAGCCAAAATATGTTGCCTTGTGCGGACGCAACCCCATGCTCGTACGGCATCACTTCCCGATGGCAAACGATAATATACGCCCCATGGGAGTGCCGAGGTGCGGTGATTCACGCCCGACGGAGGCGTTGTCGGGACCTTCGGGATCGGGGCATGACATAATGGTATCAGAGCAACTCGATCCTCTGGCCTTATGCCCATTTCGCTGTTGTTCTTGATGACGATTCCTTGTGCATTGATATTATTATTGAATAGAGTGTTCCATACAATAAGTCTATAAGATATTCTCAAAGTTGTGCAAACGTTTTCTGGATTTGATTTGTTGCTTGAGAGTAGTGCTTTCGTGCTTGTGGTTTTCTAGAGTTCTCGATTGAGGATGGTGAAGGATGAGGACTATCGCTGCTCTGGATATCGAAAGGATTCTGCTTGAGTTTCGAGGATGAAACTTTTTCTTGGTGGGTAAGTATGTAGTGCCCCGCTCCGCGTCGGCACTATATACAAGAGATATCGATTTGTTGACTCAAAAATGATATCTTCCTTAAGAGCTCCTTGTTGAACCAAGAGATGACTGATTTAGGTGAGTGGGTAGAAACTTCGTTCTCTGATTCTTGCATGCCTTAATAATGAATTTGAATTTTATAATGCATGTTGCTAAGACGATTATTATTTCCGTTGCATGATTACTAAAACTGCATGCTTAGCTAGAACTTGAATGCTTGTCAATAGAGCACCTTGCCATGCTAATAAGAAGAGTAAGAGATTGTTTGAACATGTTTTCATATCGCTAGTATTTTGATAGAATCACCATCATGCTTGAACTTGTTCAGAGGGCATCCAGTCCTCACAGAGATAGAAGAGAAGAGATAGATGGTCTGCTTGTTCATTTCGTCTACATCATAGAGTTTATCTGATAGTGTTTTATGCATTCGCATCGGTCGAACAATGGCTATTAGTGAAGAGTTGAACCTTGGTCCCAACTGCTAATGATAGTGAAGAGCAACCATGAGTCACAATTAATAATAGCATCAGATAAAAGAGTCATTGGGTAGCTGGATTACAACTACAGATCTTGAGTTTCTCGGGGACCGAAAAGCATATAGATAGTTCATCGTGTTGGCTTGATAGAAGGATAGTTTCTATATGGTGCATTGTCCCTAGAGTCTTTGGATATAGCTCAAGAGACACGCTGCGCACACCCTGATAGTAGAATAATCGTCTTGCCTTGTATGCTTGAATGAATCAAACATGAACTCTGTTTTCAAAAGATAATTCCAAAAGATGTAATATGACTCCGTTTCTGTACTGCATGTAACAAATATAGGTAAAAACTAGAAAGATCACTAGTAATGTAATATTTTATCACATGATTACTTAGTGTTGGTTTTAGTGAATGTTG
The DNA here is from genome assembly GCA_036927795.1 of Iris macrosiphon. Lineage (NCBI taxonomy): Eukaryota > Viridiplantae > Streptophyta > Magnoliopsida > Asparagales > Iridaceae > Iris > Iris macrosiphon. The sequence continues at coordinate 74,502,541 of JAYESA010000006.1, read as the reverse complement.
CTTATGTTCGTTGATTTTATACTCACCAGTACTTTTTCCAAAGTGCTGACCCACCAACAGTTTACTTGTTCGCAGGTGCTGGATCGTCCGAAGAAGCGATAGCCGTGCCTCATCCCCAGGACCCAAAAATCTAGTTTTGATGCCTTGAGCCATATCGATTGCTTTGAGCTGCTTTTGTATAGAAGGACATAATGTATGAAACGATGCCCTTGTATTCAGAGAACCTCGTGCCTTGTGATTTGCCCCGTATACTCAGATAGATTATTGTTTGAAATACTGTCCCTCCGCTGCTTACTCGATCGATTCGATGATAGCCAAAACTTTAATGATTTTGCATTGTGCGGGCACAACCCCAGGCTAGCACGACATCACGTCCCAATGGCAAACGATAATATACGTCCCACGGGAGCGCCAAGGTGCGGTTATTCGCGCCCGACGGGGGCATTGTCGGGACCTTCGGGGTCGGGGCGTGACATAATGGTATCAGAGCAACTCGATCCTCTAGCCTTACGCTTAATTCGCTGCTGTTCTTAATGACGATTCCTTGTGCATTGATATCGTTATTGAATAGAGCGTTCCATACAATAAGTTCATAAGATATCCTCAAATTTGTGCAAAAGTTTTCTGGATTTGATTTGTTGCTTGAGAGTAATGCTTTCGTGCTTGTGGTTTTCTAGAGTTTTCGATTGAGGATGGTGAGGGATGAGAATTATCGCTGCTCTGGATATCGAAAGGTTTCTCCTTGAGTTTCGAGGACGAAACTCTTTCTTGGTGGGTGTCATGCCCCAATCTCCCGTAAGCTCGATAGTCCCCGCTGAACGTGAATCACCACGTTTACAGCTCTCCCGCAGGACAATCGTTCTCATCGGGACGTGATATCGTACGAGCCTGGAGTTGCGCTCGTACAAGGCGATGTTGTCAATACCAAAGTTATCATCGAAATGACCAAGTTGCAGTGGAAATCAAGTATTGTGTACCAAGCACACATCAGAGTAATACGCAGCGAAGCTCACGATAGGGTCCAAATGAAATGCCACGAAGGCAATGCCACGAAGGCGATGCCACGAAGGCGATGAAATACTCTTGCTCTTTCTCTAGCCCACAAAGGTACTTACAGTTCATACATTACGTCTCGTATATCCAAGAAGCGCCACTACGCCCGCGTACCTGAAATAATGCCCACAAATGTGGGTCAGTACACAACCGTACTGGTGAGCGGGGTAACCCACTCGCCTAAGCCGACACTAAGTAAAAATAGTGAATGCAAACAGTTATATGTTGATCTTTCTAGTTGAATCCTCGATTTATCATGGCATAGGGATGACATGTTAAGGAAAGCTGTAAAGCAGTTTAAGCATGCAAGCATTCAACTCAAACCAATCGACAAGCAACTATATAAATCCAACCCGAAGGAAACTAGCATGCAACCCGTCCTACCCAATGCCATCGCTTGCACGATAACATATCGAACCATTCTCAAGCCTCAAATATCCATCCTCAACCAAAGTTTATATTCCAATCTCAAGTGCACACTCTTACCGAGGCAAGGTGGCCGCGCCTACAAGAAAGCCAAACCAACAAAAGAAAAGCAAGCCAACACTAGTCTATATGAAGTCACGGGCCAAGCCATAAAGGACATTGATCGGACCAAGATCAATAGGGCAGTCCTACCCGATCCAGGGCTGGGCAGCTACTCCCTCCTGGTGGTATCGGACTACCAGCATCGCCCCCAAGACGTAATGCCCATGTCTCCTCTATGGCCGAACGGTCCCGGTGCCCCGGAGTCCATCCCGTTCGAGGAAACGAAACCCTGTGCAACACAGGTTGTCCGTGACATGCAGACACCAAGTAGGTATGACGAGAGGATCGAACATTCTCGCCCTACCAAGCGATCTTAGACTCGTTCAACCGAATATCCAACCAAAACATCCATAACCAAAGAATCCATAACCATTCTTCCAACATATTGCCCAAGGCACCAAATCCCAAGTATTTCTATAGGCACAATGCCTCTTCTCAACAAAGTATTTCCAATGGTGCAACACCCCACGCTCAGAATAATCCCATGGCACAGTGCCCCAACAGTGGCACAATGCCATCGCCGATGCAGTTGTTCGGTTTTGAACCACAACTACTCGCTTTGCAAGACAAAGCGACCAAGTGATACTCGTGCACGGATGCACGCTCGCTCACCCGAATTCCCGATGTTTCTAATGCCACAATATTTTATTCCAACTGTCCAAGCATAATCCCAATCATTCAACCAACTGCCTCAAATGTAATATAATCCAACTCTAGCTCCAACTATCCAATGCACAAATCATTTCAAGCCATAATTCTACCAAGCAAACGATGTACACTCTATGCACGCCTCAGTGTAGTGATTCCCAAGTTCCAGTCCAAGTGTTCAAGCCTTTACGTGTTTTCCATATTATTAGGCATAAAGGAGTAGAGGAGAAGGGAAAGAGCCCACTCACAATGTTTGATCCCGTTAAGCATCCTGTCCTGCCGATACGGCCAATCCCTTGAACCCGTGGTCTGATGCAAGCGCGATCTACTCAACTGGTATGACCGTACGAGCAGGTCGTGCTCTACAAATCATCCGACCGATCGGATTAAGGAAGATGGCATTATCATTCCAACCCAGCTATCTCAGTACTGCTCTGAACGAACACCTGAATCTCATCGAACTCCGCTAGCCATCTGCACATGAAATAACTCAATCAATACTTTTTCCCAAAATCTAACAAATCAAATGTAACCAGCTATTGTTTTATTCAATCCGACTCAGCGTAACGCACCGTGCGGTCACGGGCGTTACATAATATACCACTTAGAATCAGGTTCGTCCACGAACCGTGCTGGTACTCATTCCTTATCAAATACCGCTTGTCTAATTCCATAGATCTGCTCTATGCAACTCACATTATCCTGATCCAGACTCAGCATCTCGCTCTGCTGAACGCTCGTACAAATTCCATATTCCCACATCCTCCTTGCAGCTCAACATGAATTCTTCGTATCGCTTAGTTTTGGATCGTACACATATTTAAGACGTCCCTAAAATACATGTATTTCAGCCGAGCCTTGCGATAGTAAATTTGAACAAGTTACAAGGGTATCTTTATGTCCGAGGCATCCATTTCTTTTACTCCCAACTGAATCAATCCTGATTTCCATTCCAACATATACACTTGAGCACTATTATCAAATATGATGATTTTTCCACCGACTCAATTAGTTCGTGTTCCAACTCAATCCATCCAACTATTTCTGAATCCACACTAGCAATATCTCCAAATATTACTCATGTACCGAATGATCATCACAACTGATACTACCCAAGCTAGGCGACTTACCCAAATATCAACTTTGCTTAGATCAACACAACCAACACCTCTTCCTCAATCTCAATACCTCAGTGGGTGAACATCTATATTGAGGTTCGTGTGATCCACGAAGATCTCGCCGCCACGCCAAAGGGATAGTGTCGCCATGATTTCAACGTGGACACACTCGCCACAATTCCTAGGTTGCGTATGGAATAGTTCTTCGTGCTGCTTCCACTTCCTCGAAGCATAGAATATCACCTTTGCCTTCTGAATGAGCACGCTTCCAGACTAAGTTCCGAGACATCTTGTAAAACTGAGGCAAATCTGTCCTTTCCAGTATTCGCAAGGATTTGATTTGAACGAGCCGCTGCTTTAACTTCACGAGCTAGTTTCACAGTCGTCAATTCATATGAATGCTATTCCCTTCCAGGGCACGATGAGTCAGAGGCGATGCCATCGATAAAAATCTGCGACTCTGTATCTCATCAGTTGACTAGGCTACTTCCACCATCGCTCCGATCTTCCGGCTGCATCTTCAGCTGAAGACTATTCTAAGGGTCTCTCAAATCCAACACTCAGTCAATAAGCCAAATCTCATCGCTCACATCTGCCCTCGACGCATTCCCAAATATGCTGCCTCAAGGGTCGTTCTATGGGTCTACCATATTCATTTATGATCTGACGGGCAAGTCGCTAGGGTCAGCTGTCCCGAAGCTACACTCGATAATTGTAATTATCACGATGGACAGTTACTATGAACTATGCTATATCTTATCTGCAAATCCGAATCAAAATCAAACTATTCCATCCGAGCGAACTTCCGAATCCAAGAAATTTTATGCACTACCTTTGATCTGTCAACCAATGCCGCTTAACCACTTAGAGTCTTGCTATTTATCTGAGCCACAGTTCGAGAACTGCGCTCATTGAAACTGACTTCCATCAATCCGTCGTTCTGCCCTGAATCCATCAACTTTACGAATTGCCATGTTCGACTTCTCGCACTACCACTTGCAATGATTTCTGAAACCAAAGACTTGCTCAAATTCTTATCCGTTTGCCGCGTTCCACAATACATGTCCAACTTACTCGAGCAGCACAGTGATTTGCTCAATTATTGCTCCCATATTTAGCTATCCTCAAAGGTCTGTCCGCGATAATTCGTCTACGTCTTCCGGAGAATTCGTCTACCAGCATCGCACCATCTTGCCCAAAATTCCACTTCCGTTAAACCTGAGTCGACTTCTCGAGCAGTAATATTCAAAATCTTTCAAGTTTGTGTGAATCCATCGCATTGTCCCTCCAAAGCAGCTTGTGTTTCATTACTCAACCAACAACTCAGATGTGTTGCCCAAAATCGTAGTCCGTGCTCGCTATTCTCCAATTGACCCATCGCTTCGCTCAAGCGTCTCAACTGTTCGTTCCGATCCCGTCCATCTCTTAAGTCCAACAATACTTCTATTTGCATAAGTCCGTTCTCGATATGCTCAACTCAATATTCGCTTGCTCTATTTTTTTTCATTCTTTCCAACTCAACCGACGTGCACCAACCAACTTATATTTCTGTTACCCGAGTCCGTTCAGGCAATTTCTATTGATGTCTATCCAAAATATTTCAATACCTTGCTCACAATGTGGTATCCCATATACCACTCCGAATCGAGTCGTTACTCGCATTACGATTTCCTTGCACTTATCCAAAATTCGTTCGAACCATCCCTTATGTGTGATCATGCCTTTCCCAATTCGAGTTTGACACAAAACTCATGCAATGCTTGAATTATCCAACTATTTCCATCAATCTCGTGATGCATCTCGTGCTATTTCCCGTTCTCCAACTTCAAGCTATTCCCAAACCGTCCGATACTTTCGCTACACGAGCAACTCGTGCAACGATCTTTTCCAAGTATTCCAACCCAATACCCAACTGTTCCTCACATTTGTTGTACGAGCAACTCGTGCAACCTATCCAGATATTTCCAAGCCAAACTCAAACCTGCTCAACCGATGCGCCACAGCCAAAATTCCAACTTCTATCCAACACAGTCGCTACACGAGCAACTCGTGCAACGATCCATTCTCATCGAATGCTCCTACTCAAAACATGCCACAAAACCAAATCTCGTATGCCAACCAACTGATCCACTGAGACAATCAGGATCTCCCCAAACGATAAGCCAAGCCAACCCAACAAAAGCTCTCAACTTGTTGCACAAATGCAACAACGCCACCCAACTTGCTGCACGAATGCAACAACGCCTAACGAGGCTAAGCGATCCTACGAAAACCAACCAAGGCTACACAACCAAGAACAACATGTAGCCACAACCAGCAATATATAGATTTATTGCATGAAACATCCAATGCGGCACCGAGTAGAGTCAAGAGCTAGACGACACGCGAAAGCTATTTAGAGTTTGTGATGAAGCGAAGGACCAAGTCCGAGAAAATGAACCTGGCGCTCTAATACCAATTTGTCATAACCCAATCTCCCACAAGCTCGATAGTCCCCGCTGAACGTGAATCACCACGTTTACAGCTCTCCCGCAGGACAATCGTTCTCATCGGGACGTGATGCCGTACGAGCCTGGAGTTGCGCTCGTACAAGGCGATGTTGTCAACACCAAAGTTATCATCGAAACGACCAAGTTGCAGGGGAAATCAAGTATTGTGTACCAAGCACACATCAGAGTAATACGCAGCGAAGCTCACGATAGGGTCCAAATGAAATGCCCCAAAGGCAATGCCACGAAGGCGATGCCACGAAGGCGATGCCACGAAGGCGATGAAATACTCTTGCTCTTTCTCTAGCCCACAAAGGTACTTACAGTTCATACATCATGTCTCGTATATCCAAGCAGCGCCACTACGCCTGCGTACCTGAAATAATGCCCACAAACGTGGGTCAGTACACAACCGTACGGGTGAGCGGGGTAACCCACTCGCCTAAGCTGACACTAAGTAAAAATAGTGAATGCAAACAGTTATATGGTGATCTTTCTAGTTGAATCCTAGATTCATTTCATGGCATAGGGATGACATGTTAAGGAAAGCTGTAAAGCAGTTTAAGCATGCAAGCATTCAACTCAAACCAATCGACAAGCAACTATATAAATCCAACCCGATGGAAACTAGCATGCAACCCGTCCTACCCAATGCCATCGCTTGCACGATAACATATCGAACCATTCTCAAGCCTCAAATATCTATCCTCAACCAAAGTTTATATTCCAATCTCAAGTGCACACTCTTGCCGAGGCAAGGTGGCCGCGCCTACACGAAAGCCAAACCAACAAAAGAAAAGCAAGCGAACACTAATCTATATGAAGTCACTGGCCAAGCCATAAAGGATATTGATTGGACCAAGATCAATAGGGCAGTCCTACCCGATCCAGGGCTGGGCAGCTACTCCCTCCTGGTGGTATCGGACTACCAGCACCGCGCCAAAGACGTTATGCCCATGTCTCCTCCATGGCCGAACGGTCCCGGTGCCCCGGAGTCCATCCCGTTCGAGGAAACGAAACCCTGTGCAACACAGGTTGTCCGTGACATGCAGACACCAAGTAGGTATGACGAGAGGATCGAACATTCTCGCCCCACCAAGCGATCCTAGACTCGTTCAACCGAATATCCAACCAAAACATCCATAACCAAAGAATCCATAACCATTTTTCCAACATATTTCCCAAGGCACCAAATCCCAAGTATTTCCATAGGCACAATGCCTCTTCTCAATAAAGTGTTTCCAATGGTGCAACACCCCACGCTCAGAACAATCCCATGGCACAATGCCCCAACAGTGGCACAATGCCCTCGCCGATGCAGTTGTTCGGTTTCGAACCACAACTGCTCGCTTTGCAAGACAAAGCGCAAGTGATACTCGTGCACGGATGCACGCTCGTTCACCCGAATTCCCGATGTTTCCAATGCCACAATGTATTATTCCAACTGTCCAATCATAATCCCAATCATTCAACCAACTACCTCAAATGTAATATAATCCAACTCTAGCTCCAACTATCCAACGGCAAATTATTTCAAGCCACAATCCTACCAAGCAAATGACGTACACTCTATGCACGCCTCAATGTAGTGATTCCCAAGTTCCAGTCCAAGTGTTCAAGCCTTTACGTATTTTCCATATTATTAGGCATGAAGGAGTAGAGGAGAAGGAAAAGAACCCACTCACAATGTTTGATCCCGTTAAGCATCCTGTCCTGCCGATACGGCCAATCCCTTGAACCCGTGGTCCGATGCAAGCGCGATCTACTCAACTGGTATGACCGTGCGAGCAGGCCGTACTCTACAAATCATCCGACCGATCGGACTAAGGAAGATGGCATTATCATTCCAACCCAGCTATCTCAGTACTGCTCTGAACGAACACCTGAATCCCATCGAACTCCGCTAGCCATCTGCACATGAAACAACTCAATCAATACTTCTTCCCAAAATCCAACAAATCAAATGTAACCAGCTATTGTTTTATTCAATCCGACTCAGCGTAACGCACCGTGCGGTTGCGGGCGTTACATTGGGTAAGTATGTAGTACCCAGCTCTGCGTCGGTACTATGTACAAGATATATCGATTTGCTGACTCAAAAATGATATCTTCCTTAAGAGCTCATTGTTGAACCAGGAGATGACTGATCTAGGTGAGTGGGCAGAAACTTCGTTCTCTGATTCTTGCACGCCTTAATAATGAATCTGAATTTTATAATGCCTGTTGCTAAGACGATTATTATTTTTGTTGCATGATTAATAGAACTGCATGCTTAACTAGAACTTGAATGCTTGTCAATAGAGAACCATGCCTTGCTAATAAGAAGAGTAAGACATTGCTTGAACATGTTTTCATATCACTTGTGTTTTGATAGAACCACATCGTGCTTGAACTTGTTCAGAGGGCGGTCAGTCCGCACAGAGATAGAAGAGAAGAGATAGATGGTCTACTTGTTCATTTCGTCTGCATCATAGATTTTATCTGATAGTGTTTCATGCATTCGCATTGGTCGGACAATGGCTATTAGTAAAGAGCTGAACCTTGGTCCCGGCTGCTAATGATAGTGAAGAGCAACCATGAGTCAATAGTTGCTAATAGCATCAGATAAAAGAGTTATTGGTTAGCTGGATTACCGCTACTGATCCTGAGTTTCTCGGGGACCGGAAAGCATATAGATAGTTCATCGTGTTGGCTTGATAGAAGGATAGTTCCTAGATGGTGCATTGTCCCTAGAGTCTTTGGGTATAGCTCACGAGACACGTTGTGCACACCCTGATAGTAGAATAATCGGTTTGCCTTGTATGCTTGAATGAATCAAACATGAACTATGTTTTCAAAAGATGTTTCCAAAAGAAGTAATATGACTCCGTTCATGTGCTGCATGTAACGAACATAGGTAAAAAGTAGAAAGATCATTCATGTTCACAACCTTACCCTCTTCAATCCCCTTCAAGTAGTTTTTGAAATTTTAAAGCACACAGAAACGGTTCCAAACACCTATGTTCGAAGACCAATATCTCCATCTTTCTGACTGTGCGAAAACCTTCTTCGTGCAGCGTCGAATTCACTCTTTTTTCGTATAGTAAAGAAATGTGCTTTGAAAAAAGGGACGACTTCGGACAAGTATATATATATATATATATATATATATATATATATATATATATATATATATATTGCTTCTATCTTATGTGGAGTATCTGGAAATCGAGGAATGCTGCAATTTTTAGACAAGAGGCTTTTACTGCTAATGGAATCATAGTTGCATCAAGAAGGCTAAAAGAGAACTATGAAGCTATTAACCTATACTAACAACCATTTGCCATTGTCCAGCTGAATATTCAAGATACAAATGTTTGGGTTCCTCCTCATCCGAACTGTTTGAAGATAAACTTTGATTGAGCTTTTTATGATGATATAATGGAGGTATGATCCATGGAGCTATAGCATCATCCAAGATGAGGGGTAGTCCATTGGAAGCTGAAGGATTGGCGATCAATTTAGCTCTTGAACTTTGCAAGAGAATTAAGCATGTCAACCTATCTATTGAAGGGGACTGCAAAGTACTCATTGATTCAATTCAACACAAGGAACTTGATGCTCCATGGAGGGGTAGACATATTATTGAAGAAGGACGTGCCATCTCAAATCAGAATAGTAACATCTTATTTTATTACATTCCGAGAAGAGCTAGTACAGTTTCCCACTCGTTGGCAACTTATTTTTTGAATTTAGAAGAACCAGATTCTGTAAGAGAGTGTACCTTGGTCCATATATTCAATGATATGGTCGACATCAGACCTGTATCTACAACTACTTAAATGAATTTAGTTTTCATGAAAAAAAAATGTGATACACACAAATATATGTTTTAAAATATTTTTATTTATCTTAATTATGATGGATCTACTTTTGTTATCTTTACTAGTGTAGTTTAAGATTTTTAATTTGATTCTTATTGTTATTCTTTTAGATTTTTTCCTTTGAATATCTTTCTTACTTATCTCTTAATTTATTCCTTGATTATTCTCATAATTAGATAATTAAGATGATATATATATATATATATATATATATATATATATATATATATATATATATATATATATATATATATATAAGCATGGGGAAAGCTATAGGTTTGATCACATGATACCTGGAGTTGGTTATATATGTTGGAAAATATTCTTTCGATTCCTATAAATAAAAAAACAACAACGGTTAGAGATACCCTTCTACGGAAAAGTCATTCATGAAGCATTGTCCTAAGAGTTTATTCGACGTCTGTCACTCCCCGTTTCCGATATACGTATTTGGGACGAATTATTTCTTGCTTGTATGTTTATTAGGTTGCATGGAGACTAGACTCATTCTTTGGTTTAGTGTGGTTCATGGTTTATTTTGTGGGTTGGTTCAAGTTATGAGAGAATCCATGGTCTAAACCTTAAAACCCTAGCTATATAACCCAACTTCTTTCTCTCTCTTCCCTCATTCTTTTATTTCCTCCTCCTTTTTTATTTTAGGCAAGTACACCTTGCATGATATGGGGAACCCTTATATTTTAATCCTTGCTTCTTTTTTCTTGCATTTTGTTAGTCTAATATGTGTACATTATGATTCTAATCACTTTTAATGTTTGGAGTTTTCGATTTTGATGGGTGGATGCGAGTAGATCTACATTTTTAGTTTAGGGTTTTCATGGGTTCCATAAGTTTTTCTTGATTTTGATCTATTAAAATATGGTATTTTAGAAAACAATTTTGTTAGGTGATAGAGCATTCCATTTCAGGCGTTTTGGCTTTTGGTTCACTTGATTTGGAGTTGGAATAAAGTTTTATGAAGGGAACAAGTTTTCGGGTTCTTAGAGCTTTTCCATGGCCGAACTTGCTGTTCTGGGACGATGGAGTACCAGGCGGCCCAGCAACATGAGCCCCTCCAACATGTGCCCATCTTGTTGGACGCATGACTGCTCTGTGCATGCGTTCTAAAGTCGGACATATAGTACCTTGAACGCATGGGAATTCACTAAGGCCAGACTTCATGCGCCCATGCGGCCATGAGATTATGCGGCCACGAGCCATGCGTCTCTTCTTTTTGGGCGCATGCCTCTGCACGAATTTTGTGACTTTGCACAGCTTTTCATACTTTTGGCTTATCTCCCTGACATTTTTGGCTTGTCACATCAAGTCACATCAGTCACTTCTCTGACTTGTATTTATTGTCCGTCACTTAGCACTTGCCCCGATGAGTGGACTTTGCCTGTCTATGCGCTCCATATTCCCTGAGCTTCTGATTCTCATGTGCCTTGATCGACCATGCGACCTTGATCTTCATGCACGCATGCGCCCCCCTGCACACATTTATTGAATTGTTTTGGTTTGAATGTTCCATTGGACTTTTGATTCATATGTATAATATTGATGACTGTGAGAGTATTAGACCCGTCTATACGCCCAACCCGACCATGTATATCGTTCGACCATGCGCCAAGTGACTACACCACCTATGTGCATGACTTGACTTATGTATTACAATGTGACAGAACTCATGTGATTTACTGTGATTGGTGACGACTCGACCACTTGTATCCGTGTTGATACACTTACTACGTGCTATGTGTTCCTACGTGCTAAGTGTTCCTATGTGATTATATTACATGTTTACACTGAGGGGAACCTACGTGCTACGCGACATGTGATATAATATGATTCCTCCAAGCATGGACAAAATGGTTTAGTCAATTTTCAAGCGTGGCTAGGACTTGTTTGATTATTGCATTACACTGGAGTGAATCCAAATTGGACTGCCAAGTGACAAAGTGGATTCTTATCTAGCGTGTTCGTACTACGGTGCGACATATAAAAAAAATATTATGTGACCACGTTATGAGATTTCAGTAACTGTAGGGTTAACTAGGGAACTAAAATATGTAGAGCATTAGGAGGAATAAAATCCCGAGATCGTGCTTAACTAGCCACCGCTAAACAATTGTCTGGGGTGTGCAGGCTGGCCCCCATGGATATTGTTTAAATCCTCATTAGTAGATGGCATTATCCGACTATTATATTGTACTATGTATTCTATGCGATCTTAGCACGGTGGCCTTATGAGGGACTGGTGCATAAATACTACGTGCTATACGGCGTTTCATGGCTCGGCTAACCCTGGTAGCACATGGTTCAAACTGAGGATTCCTATTATATGCATATCTCTGGGATAACCCAAACTCCATCTAGTAAGTCGTACAAGTGATTGGTCAATTATGTAACTGAGCTTGATTGTGTATTTTATATTCTATTAAATAGTTTAGGGACATGGACTATCATAGTGCGATGGTCTAACCCTTGTCCTTGTTTGGTTTTAGGGTTAGATTGTTGTATCACGGTAGGCTATGGACCGAAACTACGAGACATATATATATATATATATATATATATATATATATATATATATATATATATATATATATATATATATATATATATATGTGTGTGTGTGTGTGTGTGTGTGTGTGTTTATTTCTCACTGGTTTTGTTCCTTCATTCGTGCTTCCTTTGTGGTACTTTCTATTTGGGGTCTAACCCCACTGGTTTTGCATGGCTAGGTTTAGAGCCAACACTCGAGGATCTAGCTTACTCCCCCTGAACAATGGTGCGCACTAGACGGATGGCTGCTGAGGGACACGAGTGAGTTTCTTAATCACTGCTCGTTATTGTATATTTTTTTTCTTTTAGACATTTAGCCACCGGTACTTGTTAGCCTTAAATCTGGATATTTAGTTTTCTTACATGATTGTAATTAATCAGACTGCAGGTGATCATGGTCATGTACTTTTGCTACTCCGCTAGCTTCTCATTTTGTACAGCTGGTTTCTATAATATTTTGGTAGGATATTTGGGATGCCTTACTTCCTTGTCATATAAAATCTATGTTTACTATTCTCGTTTGACTGATTGAGATATTAGATGTTGAATGCGACCCTAAGTGACTTGCTTGTATAATGCACCCCCTTTTCTAGTTACAGCTGCGACCGCCGTACGACGTTCTATACCTTGTACGGGGTAGCTGGCCATGTCCGTCTCTATATTTCGGTACTGGGGTACGACAAGGTTTTAGTGGTGGCCCATGCAGGTTTGTGTTTTTTAGACTTGTGGGGTATTATGGTCATAGGAGTCTCAATAAAATATGTCCCCTTTGATATTTTGCTTCGTCTTCCTCGATATCAAGCTTGAACTGTTAAAACTCTTACCTACTTGATCCTTCCCGTCATGTTCTTGATGTTTCTTGTCCTTTATTTAGGGCTTTTTCAGTTGCTGGAGCTGCATGTATGGAAGGACTAGGTTCCCCTGGACAACAACGGAAGGTAGCACCTGCTCAAAGTCAGATACAGATAGAGCTAGTAGTTGAGCAAGCTGGCACAGTGGAACTAGAAGTTGGTCATGTTGAGCAACCAACCCTTGAGATGCCTGTACCCCAGTAGTACCAGCAGTATCAACGGTACTTTACACCCTGGTATTATTAGAGATTCTTCGGGGAATGATGGATACACAACAACATCATATTGCATGCAACAATATCAACAATAAGAGCAGAATGCCTTATTGAGTCAGGGTTTACAAACGACTCTAGAGAGAGACGGAAGGACTGATTCGGGGGGGCATCAATTAGATTTTGCCGACTTAACCCGAGGTACTTTTATGTCACGGAGGATGCCATCATAGCAGACGTATGGTTGCAAGACATTGAGGTTATTCTGGCAGTAGCGAAGGTTTTAGCTGATCAACAAGTTGACCAGGTCCGACTACAGCTTCAAGACCTTGCCCGTGACTAGGGGGGTCAGTAGAGGTTGGCTTGAGGCGTCCTATCTCTTGGGACAGTTTTAGGACTCGGTTTTGGGCTAAGTATTTTGGAGTCGTCGCACACTATAAGCTTCAATAGAGGTTTATCGGTCTCAAGCAGGCCGGTAGGATTGTGGACGGATATGCAGTAGAATTCTGTAGGCTGAGTAGATTCACTCCGACCATGGTAGCTACGGAGTCGGACATAGCGATGAGGTTCCAGCAAGGACTTTATCTGGAGATTCTATAACTGGTAGAGGGGCACGGCTACCAGACATATGAGGAAGTATTGATAGAAGATTGGAGGCACGAGCTTACCATGCAGAGATTGTCGGCGAGGACGGGATGCCAGAAGAGGTCTCATGTTCAGAGTGGGGGAGGTAGAGGAGTACCCCGGGCGTCAACACCATCACCTGACATTCGTATCCATGATTCAGTGCAGTAGAGAACGACAGTTTCGGTCATGCCCCGGTCTCCCGCAGGCTAATCGGTCATCCCCGCTAGGCGAGAATCTCTACGCCAGCGCTCCCACGGGACGATCGCTTTGGCCTATCTGGACATGATGCCGCACGAGCGTGAGCCACGCCCATGCAAGGTCGTGGTTCATTGGCTGGCGATAAGAGGTCTAAGCCACAGAGTCCCACAGATTGTCCGAGTACAGCAGAATTATAAACGCATAGGCGATTGGTAAGAAGTTCACTGAGTCGTCAATAGCGGAAGCATTGTATTACACAAACATAAGTAAAATAAACTCTTTATTGATTCAACAAGTGTTACAGGAGGCGTATAGCCCGAATTACAAGTCGCTCAAGCCTCTCTCTCTGAGGGCACAATCGAGGCAGTGTCCTCGTCGTACAGTTCAGGGAGCAGCTTCAGCTCCGAGGGCACAGACGAGACCACCTGCAGCACAGTTGAGGGGACCGCTTTCGATACAGCAGCAGCATTTTATCCAGCATCTGCAGCAGGGAGGTGCTCGGCAGGGACGAGCGTTTGCTATGACCGTCGAGGAGGATGAACCCACCGGAGATGTCATCGCAGGTTCTATTCTTCTTGATTCTATTCCAGCTTTAGCTTTGTTTGATAGTGGTGCTTTCCATAGTTTTGTATCTGTTTATTTTGCTCTGAAGCATGGTTTGGTAGCTGAGTCTTTGCTTAGGAATTGCAGGATCATGACTGGGGGAGGCATTATCCTGGTTAATGATATTTGTAAGGATCGGAGAGTTACTTTGGGAGGCCGGGAGTTGAGTGCGTGTCTACTTGTAATGCCACTTTCGAGCTACGACATTGTACTCGGGATGGATTGGTTGAGTAGGCACCGTGCTAGCATAGATTGTAGAGGAGGTAGAGTTTTGTTTGGTCCCCCAGGAGAACCAGAGTTCGAGTTTGCTAGAGGAGCTGCGGAGCAGGGAGAAGGCATTATTGGTGGAGCTATGGTGGAAGACAAGGAGTTGCCGCATCCGTTGATAGCAGAGTTCTTGGATGTGTTTTCTGAGGAATTACCAGGATTGCCGCCAAATCGAGATATTGAATTTTCTATAGACTTAGTGCTAGGTGCAGAACCAATTTCGCAGCATGTCTATAAAGTAAACAATATTGAGCTGGTCGAGTTGAAGAAGTAGGTGGACGAATTGCAGGATAAGGGGTTTATCAGATCGAGTTCTTCATCATGGGGAGCCCCAGTATTGTTTGTACCAAAGAAGGATGGATCCGTGCACATGTGCATTGATTACATGGCTTTGAATAATCTCACTATCAAGAATAAGTATCCTTTGTCACAGATTGATGATCTGTTTGATCAATTGAGTGGAGCCAAGGTGTTTTCTAAGATAGATTTGAGATCAGGCTACCATCAGGTGAAGGTGAAGTCGGAGGACATACCGAAGACTACTTTTAGAACTCGGTATGGTCAGTACGAGTTTATGGTGATGCCGTTTGGTTTGACTAATGCACCGGTGGTATTTATAAACTTGATGAACAAGATATTCCACCAGTACCTTGACAAGTTCGTGGTGGTGTTCATCGACGACATACTCATATACTCGAGGACACCGGAGGAGCATGAGGAGTATTTAAGGATTGTGTTGGGTGTGCTGAGGAAGGAGAAGCTGTATGGGAAGTTGTCCAAGTGTGAGTTTTTCTTGGACAAGGTGGAGTTCTTGGGGCATGTTGTGACTGGTGATGGTATTTTCGTAGATCCAAAGAAGATTTCAGCAGTGGAATCTTGGAAGACTCCGAGTTCGGTAGCAAAGATCAGGAGTTTATTGGGATTGGCAGGCTATTACAGGAAGTTTGTGCAAGATTTTTTGAGAATTGTCGAGCCGATGACCAGACTCACAAGGAAGGATGTGGAGTTTGTTTGGACAGAGGATTGCCAGGTTGCTTTTGAGGAGTTGAAGAAGAGGTTAACGTCTGCTCCTATTTTGACGTTGCCTTCAGGGTCCGGAGGTTTCACTATTTATAGTGATGCATCGGGGAAGGGTTTGGGTTGTGTTCTTCAGCAGCATGGGAAAGTGATTACCTATGCATCCAGGCAATTGCGTCCTCATAAAAAGAACTATTCTACCCATGATTTGGAGTTGGCAGCAATCATCTTCGCTCTGAAGTTGTGGAAACATTATTTGTACGGAGAGCGTGTGGAGATCTTCACAGACCACAAAAGCTTGAAGTATGTTTTCACGCAGAAGGAATTGAACATGAGGCAGCGTCGGTGGTTGGAACTGATGAAGGATTTTGATATCTCTTTGCAATATCATCCTAGGAATGCTAATGTAGTTGCCAATGCTTTGAGCAGGTATCCGGTAGCTATGTTCTTGACGCAGGATCGGTATTTGTTAGAGGACTTGGAGAGCTTGGGCATTGAGGTGATTGTTCCTGGTGGTGTTATGCATATATGGGGATTGAAGATACACTCAGATTAATGGACAGGATCAAGGCAGCACAGTATGAGGATGTATCTCTGAGGAGTATCAGAGCTCAGGTGAGAGCAGGATTGGAGGATGATTTTACTGTTGCTGAGGATGGATCTTTGAGGCATGGAGATAGATTGTATGTGCCTAGAGGGGAGCTGTGTGAGGAGGTGTTGCAGGAAGCGCATCGCTCTCAGTATTCCATGCATCCAGGTGCTAACAAGATGTATCGGGATATACGAGAGAGTGTGTGGTGGTATGGCATGAAGAGGGAAGTAGCACAGTTTGTATCCAGATGCTTAGTGTGCCAGCAGGTGAAAGTCGAGAGGCAGAGGCCAGGAGGTTTACTTCAGCCATTACCCATTCCAGAGTGGAAGTGGGAACACATTACTATGAATTTTGTGTTCGGACTTCCACGATCTCCAGGAGGGAAAGACTCAATTTGGGTCATCGTTGATAGGTTGACCAAGTCGGCCCACTTCTTGCCTTTCAAAGTAGGTTTGTCTACGGAGAAGCTGGCAGAGATGTATGTGAGGCAGATCGTGAGGATACATGGAGTTTTCATCAGCATAGTCTTGGATCGGGATAGTCATTTCACTTCTCATTTCTGAAGGACTTTTTAGGAGAGTTTGGGCACTCAGCTCAAGTTCAGCACTGCATATCATCCCCAGACAGATGGGCAGTCAGAGAGGACTATTCAGACTCTCGAGGATATGTTGCGCACTTGTGTACTAGATTTTGGGGGTTCTTGGAAGGACCATCTCCATTTGGTAGAGTTTGCTTACAATAACAGTTACCAGGCCAGTATAGAGATATCACCTTTTGAAGCTCTATACGTGTAGCGCCCCGTTCTCCCGGTGCGGAGAGCGCGGCTAAGAAACACAAGACGGTATCGTTCGATCGGGATAGATTGAATTAAGAACTCGTCCTCGTTATGGATTTGTTTCTTCGGAATCGATTCCTATATTCAGTGGACCGTGCCCCCGGGATCGACTTAGCGACAGAGTCAGGAGGGACCTCTCCGCTGCTATCTTTTATTGCCTTGGTTTTTGATGTCGCTTGTTTCTTTCGTGCTTTGAGTTGGTTTTAGGATTTTTTTGTTTTCCTTGAACGGTTTCAATGGTTTTTATTATTTTCGTTCATTGAACTGCACTTCAATTCCGAGATTGGAAAAGTGGAAGAGGTATTGATCGAGCTGTTCATAATGCAGGTAAACGAGTAGTAGGCGGCTTACGAGCGGAGTCGTGAAGCGCCTCTTTCC
Source organism: Iris macrosiphon (assembly GCA_036927795.1). NCBI lineage: Eukaryota > Viridiplantae > Streptophyta > Magnoliopsida > Asparagales > Iridaceae > Iris > Iris macrosiphon. The sequence goes on along the minus strand of JAYESA010000006.1, from coordinate 74,484,700 downwards.
TTCTCCCTTCCAACCATCTAAGTGAGTGGCTACCATCCCGATTAGCTAGCCCTGCTTCCAAGTCTTCACACCTAAAACTCTTGCATTCTTGTTGTCCCGATCAGACGATACCAAGTATTAATAAAAGATACCAAGATCAAAAGGAAATAGACTTGGATTGTATTGCTTGTCATTCAACTTGGGAACGATTACTCATATGCTTGCTTGTTCGTTTGGGAATGTTCTATACATGCTTCAAGTTTATTTATAATGCATCTTCTTCCATAAATTGTGCTAAGTATGGAATACACTTGTTATGAAATAAACTGTCAGGAAGACTATGCAAAATGAATCATGTAATATTGCTTGTCTCATGTTCATATTGCCTCAACGGCATCAATGTTAACGTATCATGAACGATTGATCACGGACAATTTGTGCATAAGGTAACGAGTTCTTGCGGACGGTCACTGGGGCACTGGCACCGATCCGATCCGGGCGAAACTCGTGTATAGTCATCGTGTACGGGACAAGATGGCTTACAGCGCCTCATGTACTATCGTTGCATGCTATCCTTGTCTCGGACTAGTCCATTGTGGCAATCATGCCAGTGATCATCGTGTATATTTAAACCTGTTGCAAACTAACTTGTGTCTTCGTGGCAGGAAAGGCATGGTAAGTATTGTGCAGGTAATTCAGACGGACAGGTAAAATCCATCGAACGGTGGCAAGTTCATTTCAGTATTATACATGTATACTGTTGCTTGTAAATGAACTAAGGCAAGATAGAAACCCACAAAACATGCATGCTTCATTAAAAACGTGTTGATTGGTATAGTTCGGTTAGCTCGCCTTCACTAGTATGTTTTGACATACTGACCCTCGTTGAAACAGGTTCTCCGCACCAAAGCGAACCGAACGAGGAGCCGAAGTCGTCTTTCCTATCCAGTCCAGCTGTTGGCGCATCTTCATCGCGTCCCTTGAAGCATTCTGAAGAAAGAAGCTTGCAACTCTTCATACACAAATGCAGCTTCGTGGCAAAGCCGTCGTCCATCCCGGAGGTCTATATATTTTGAAGTTTAGTAAAGGGATGTAATGTACAGGACTGCTATCTCATTTTGAGTTAACTCTTTTGTAAGCCCGTGCGACATATTAGCTGACTCGTTCAAGAGTTTGTAATAGATGTCCATTATCAATAAAGAGAACTTTTCCATGTTTCAAATCTGTGTTTCAATTTATCTGCGTACTCTGAATATGTGCTTGCTATGCAAATCATTAAAGCCTTGTGCAGGCGCAACCCCAGGCCAGTACGGCGGTCACAATTAGGGGGACGCCTCAACGATTCCACGGAATCGGGTCGTGATAATACGGTCGGAGGTATCTTACTGGTTTGTCTTGGGACGATGTCGGAGAGAGAGTTTTGCTTGGGCCAGAGATGGTTGTGGATGCAGCAGAGAAGGTTCAGTTGATCAGAGATAGACTTCTAGTGGCGCATGACAGACAACGGCATTGGGCTGATAGCCATCGGAGATCTTTGGAGTTCGAGGTATAGTTATATTTTTGGTTAAGTTTGTTCTTGGTTGTTTGTTATAGATTAAGTTCTTAAGGTGGTGTTTTGTTCTAGGTGGGTGGTTTGGTGTTTCTGAGGATTTCTCCGACATGAGGCACGATTCATTTCGGTGGAGGCAGAAAACTTAGTCCACGATTCATTGGACCATTCACTATTCTAGAGAGGGTCGGTGCAGTTGCTTATAGACTAGACTTGCCACCTGAATTGGAGGGAGTGCACAACATGTTTCACGTGTCGCAATTGAGACGATACGTGGCAGATCTTAGTCATGTATTGGATCACTCGGAGATAGAGGTGGGCCCTACTCTTAGCTATCCAGAGCAGCAGTTGAGATTCTGGATCGGAGAGAGAAGGTGCTGAGGAACCAGACTATTCCTTTGGTGCGCGTCGCATGGAGGTATCACTCTCCAGGGGAGTCTACCTGGGAGAGAGAGGATGAAATGCGAGAGCGTTATCCATATTTGTTTGTGCCTTGAGGTATGTTATTTTCTAGTTATGTTCTGTTCATTGTTATGTTCTTCCATAGTTAGTTGTGATTCTTTAGTCCTGTTCTGCTATTTTCTGGGGGTATTTTTGTCTTTGAATTTTGAGGACGAATTTTTTTTAAGGACGGTAGACTTGTCACTACCACATTTTCTAGGAAAGGGTATTTTAGTAATTTCCTATCTATTTAATTATTGTGCTTGATAAATAATTATTTGTTGTATTATTTAATTATTGTTAGATGTTATTTATTTAATTTGGAGTTGTGTTAGTGGACCTAAGTAGTTTAGTTTGGACCCATGGACCAACATGAATTAATTAGTTAAACTTAGCCCACTTAGAAAGCCCATTGTTAAGGAGATGGATTAAATTAATTAAATCATTAGATTAGAAGCTTCCTTCCTTAATTATTTCTTCATGAGAGGCCCCAAGGGGTATAATGGACATTATATGATAACTTGAGGGAGAGGAAAGGGGCCGGCCGGTTTAAAAAGAGGGGGGAAATTCTCTCTCCTCTTTTTTATTCCAAATATGGATCTAGAATTTTCCACTACCAAATTTCCTTCATTCCCACTTCATTTCCCTATCAAATTCAGTCCAATTTCTTCCCAAATCACCATTAGAGACTTGAGAAGCAAGGATCTAGAAGGAGGAAGCAAGGATCTACAAAGAGGAGCAATGGTCTATAATTTGGAGGTAATTTTATCTCAATTGGAGGTTTCATTGGGAATCCATCTCCCAATAGGTATAATTCAGTTTTCTCCCTTAAAATAGCTTCTAAATTTGAGATTTAATTATGGAAAATCAACCCATATGCATATACTACCCATAGGATTTGGTTTTGTGTTCATAGGAGGCATATTGAGAAAGTTATAGTACTTTTTGTGTCAATTTTGGGAAAATTCCGAGAATAATATTTGTTGCGTGTGTCAATTGATCCTATAGACCAATTTGGCATGTGTTTATGTGTTTGGGACTAGTGTCGTATCCACAATTGGGTACATGTAGATCGTATCCCAATAATTTGGTGATACGTGTTATTTTGGGGGTTTTTTCTCCGACACGGGACCTTGTACATGTCGTATTTTGACACGGACACATAGATCTACATTTGACACTTTGTTTTATTCATAAATATTATATGTGACTTGCTTGTGTCCTTCGGGGTGCAATTGGGGGTGTGGTGGACTCGTGTCACATGCGTATCCTAGATCTAGTGGGATACGATGTGATACACTCCATTTGCTGTATATTTATGTGTAGATCTAATTAATTGTGCTTTAATTCTTGAAGTATAATTGTGTGTGTGTATATATATATATATATATATATATATATATATATATATATATATATATATATATATATATATATATATATATATATATATATATTATATTATATATGTATTATGGTGTATTTAATTTAGTGTTTATTATAGCATAGATCTATGTACTATATATGTACTAATAGAATATATATTATGTAGCTTTCTTCTACATGCATTAGTATATATGTTATAATATATGTTAGGGATATAAATATATGAATATGTTTTTATAAAATATATGTGTATATTTAATTAAGTAATTAGATTATTTATAGTTATTATATGATTATTTATATATATGTATAGATGTATATTTATTATATATGTTGTATGTGTGTGTTGTTGCTATATTAAATATGTACATAATAATAGGAGAGGGTATGTATAGTTATTATATATATATATATATATATATATATATATATATATATATATATATATATATATATATATATATATATATATATTCAGGTTTTCAGTGACGGTGAATTGGCGACAGCAGTCGCTGTCACAGAACAGCAGCAGCCGTTGTAGTTAGAGGCGGCACCATTAATGACAGCAGCCGTTGTCATTAATGAGAGGCAGCAGCGGCGGGAAATAACAGCAGTGGCGACAGCGGGAATGGTGACGGATGCAAACCGTCACCAAAGCAGCAGCAGCAATGCAGAATTTCAACAGCAGCAGCGACGGCGGCTTCCGTAAAAGCCATAACTGTCACTAAAAGCTTGGTATTAGTGTATCAGTGTTTTTCAACACTGTTTTCAGCGACGGTTAGGCATATTTATGTATATGTGTTTATATACTTATATTTATATATATATATATATATATTGATATTGAGATAATACATATTATTATTGCTATATTTCTTATATGTATAATATTAGTGTATATATTTATATATTATATATGAGGGTAATTATTATATCAAGGTATTGAGTATTACCTTGAGGAGACCAAGGTAAATAAGGATACTCAAGATACAGGGTTTGGGTATCAAGATTGTAATTTTTGTTGAGATACCAAGTTAGTTCAAAACCATAGTACCTATTTGATGTGTATATTAATATTCTATATTATTATACATAATTGTTTGATATATATGTATTGTGATGTTTACCTTAGAATTTACGTATCCGGAGATACGGTATTCTAATATTTTAAGATGTGGTTTTTATGACTTAGATTTTAATATCTTGACCCAAGATTTTTGTGTTAGACTTTTGCAACCTAGAAATAGATAGTTGACCTTGGTTTGACCATAGTTGACTTAGAGTTGACTATAGTTGACTTTTGACTTAGAATTGACTTATTGACCTAGAAGTTGACTAGTTTAACTTATTCTCTTTTTGGAACCTTGTATTGATGTTGTATTCCATATCTAGGTCTTCGAGATACCGAGTCAGACATCTGTGAGACTATTCATTGGACTTCAGGCGAGTACATTCTCTGATAGTTTCTCATTTATGATATCCTCTATGTTCATTGTATCTAGTGTAGATATCCATGTTCTCTTGACACTATGGTTACACGGATTAGTATATTCGGATCTCGTCATGAGATATTATTCCTTGGTATATGGTGTATATAGTGCAAGTATTGTTTTATTGGTTATCTTGTACATGTACAGACACCGATTCTGGGGAAGACTAGCTATCTTCTTGGGGAATCTCGTGCCATAGCATACCGTGGTTGGATCTATTATACCAGTCGAGGGTGGGGAGTATTAGTATAGATATGTGATCAATATCCCTATTGTATCAAGTACTGATTACTGAATAGTGTTGATCATATACCGCACGTATGATTAGCCAGGCCGCATTGCATCTTGCCCAAGCCGATCACATGTTAAGCTAGTACTCACACACTTAGTCATTAGTATTCTTGTTTCATTGGCATATTGTTCATTATTGTATTTATTTCCAGTATTTCCTTATTGTTTATATATCTTTTGTATCTATTGTGTATCTTGTTTATCCACAGCTATTTACTGTTACATAATTTTTATCATTGATTAGAACTTCTGTTAGAGATGTACTCTGCTCCTTTCCTGACTGGATATATTTTTCCAGATGACACTAAGGAGTGGTACCCTACCTATTATGGACCCCAGGATGTTGTGGGTTTAGATTCTGAGACCCTGGCTCAGGAGGGACTTATCCCAACTGAGATAGTTGACCCAGGAGTTGTAGCTTCGTAGTATTCTTTTGTACTGGATTTGTCACCAGCTTATTCCTGTTATTTCTTCAGACTCATTGATGTATTATTTTAGACTCATGAGTTGTATTGTGACTATTCTATTCTTTATCTGATTCGTGCTCATTTCTATCTTTGTTCAGTGATTGAGTATACTATCATTTTTGGTGGTTCATTATATTGTTAGATAGATTATCTAGACAGCGTTCTACCGTCGATTCTACGGCGTAGGTTGGGCGTTGTTTTCGACTTATACCCTTACACCGGGTGTGGGTCGTGACACATTTTTGGTGGTGGCCCATGCAGGTCTAGCTTCACAAAGTATGTGATGTCGTGGTAGTGCGATAATTTAGTTGTACTACTGCGAGCCTGCAATAGGATATAGGATATAGGCTGAGATACTCAATCACATCTAGGAAAATTCTTTTTATTCAACTATTCTCCTTTGATATTGATACTTGATCTCTTAATCTATCCTTTCCTTGAGTATCTTACATCATGTGCCATATTGATCCTCATTCTGTCTTTTTATGAGACATACTCGGAGATACTTGCGGAGGCACGCAAGGTTGAGCGGGAGTTGGGTTTGAAGCCCAAGAGAGACCGTGATTCTTTTTTGGGGGCCAACGGCAGTGCAGTATCTGCCAAACGTCCTTATTTCCAGTCCAGACCTTTACAGCAGCCACAGCAGAACCAGACTCCAGCTAGAGCACCTTTTCACCAGGCACCTCAACAGCAGAGACAGATACAGCAAGCTCCATGCAACTACTGCAAAAAGCCCGGCCACATCTAGGAAGTTTGTAGGAGGAGGTTAGGAGTTTATTTGTATTGTGGTACTGAAGGGCATCAATCGAGGGAGTATCCTCGTCGTGCAGTTCAGGGAGCAGCTTCAGCTCCGAGGGCACAAACGAGACCACCTGCAGCATTGCCGAGGGGACCGCTTTCGACACAGCAACATCGTTTTGTACAACATCAGTAGCAGGGAGGTGCTCGGCAGGGACAAGCGTTTGCTATGAACGTCGAGTAGGATGAACCCACCGGAGATGTCATCGCAGGTTCTATTCTTCTTGATTCCATTCCAGCTTTAGCTTTGTTTGATAGTGGTGCTTCCCATAGTTTTGTATCTGTTTCTTTTGCTCTGAAGCATGGTTTGGTAGCAGAGTCTTTGCTTAGGACTTGCAAGATCATGACCGAGGGAGGCATTATCCTGATTAATGATATTTACAAGGATCGGAGAGTTACTTTGGGAGACCGGGAGTTGAGTGCGTGTCTACTTATAATGCCACTTCGGAGCTACGGTATTGTACTCGGGATGGATTGGTTGAGTAGGCACCATGCTAGCATAGATTGTAAATAAGGTAGAGTTTTGTTTGGTCCGTCAGGAGAGCTAGAGTTCGAGTTTGCTAGAGGAGCTGTGGAGCAGGGAGAAGGCATTATTTGTGGAGATATGATTTCAATCGATCTTGATTAACGATCTAAGGCTGAGGAAAACTTATACAAGTCATTATACTTGTTCATTTGGATATTCGTTTGCACTAGCAGTGAGATCGGCATATCGCTAGTCTGGATTGTGCACATATTCAAAGTGCACCTTTAGCATAAGCACGCCAACCAACTTAGTGATAGAAAAGTCTTAGTACTCGAGTTTCATATCTCTTTGAGTCTTGGATCGTGCACACGTTCAAGGCATCCCTCAAACATATGCATTCAACCAAACTTAGAGATAGTGAAATCGGACAAGCTACTTGTGAAAATCTCAAGGGTTCATTTTTATTGAATCACGAGGATACTTCCAATAGGGTCAATCCATTTTGAAGTCATTCCATTGCAGCCAAATTCAAGCATTCTGCACTACCGTTAAGCACGATCTATTTGATTTACCGACTAGCGTCCATTTATTCTGGTCAAACTTAGCATACGTTATCGTCTTAAGTCTAACCCTAAATCTTGCTGCTCCAGTTGTGAAGCTTTATTCAAGCAATATGATAAAGTCGGTAACACATGTTCATTCACTCGGCACAGGGTCGTTTGCCTAATTTTTAGGTCATCTCACAAGGTCATAGGTACAAGTTTAAGCACACAATATATCGTGTAAATTCGTCGCACGATGCTCGTCCCAATTCCTAGGGTCAAACCATTGTTCATTTGTAAGGGGTATTCTACCCAAGCTTGTTTCACTCAAATTTCTAAATATCGAGCACATATTTTTTCTACACTCAATAACACGTTCGTTTACACGGGGAACAAGTTCGTTCAGTAAAGTTGTCATGACCCGCACCCTGATATTCGGGCATGAGTACGTGGTTACGCCCAGCCTACGCCGCAGAATCGGCGGTAGAACGCTGTCTGGGTCATTTCTAACTATCTAACATCTCAACAATATAATATGGTACCTGTCAATCATCTTAACTCCAATCGGAGGAGCAATATGGTATCTCATAAATATATCAATCTCAATCAGAAAATAAACTAAGGAGGAAATAATGCACGAATGGAAATAACAAAGGAAAAAGATACAATCCACAATATGAAATAATAGTACATATGTGAATCTCCTCAATAATAATAGTCTAATACAAAATTACTAAACAAAACTAGACCTCCTCGGTCACTGGTACTATGCCCTCTGGCTCTAGGGAAGTGTCCTCTAAAGTCTCACCCTCCTGAGGTCCATAATGTATGGGACACAGCTCCTCTAGCCAATCATCTGGAAAAAATATATCTAGTCAGGATTGAAGCAAAGTACATACCTTTGAAAGCAGTTCCAATAACATAATCGAGCATATATAACAAGCAATAGAAAAATGATACAAGATGCACAAGTAGAAAGAATATACAATACAAGTGAACAGACAATAGGCACAATAAAGCTGGAAGTAAATACAAGAATAACTGCAAGTAGAGAACAAGAAATACTAACTATGTGTTTTAGAGTGAGAGTTCGTTATGTGATCGGTTTAGGTTGCACATGAGGTATATAGGTAACTCCATTATATGTAAGGTGTATAATCGACATGTACATGAGATCAAGAGGGCTTTGATCACATAACCAACTCCTACTCCCCCTCCCCAACCAATACTCATGGATCCAATCACGATACGTTACGTACATGATCACGATAGTCACACTAGCACACGAAATAGTGGATGCACAAAAAGCACATAAAAGTCAATACCCGATGCACACGATGAAATACATGTCATTAGGTACCCGTTGCACATGGTAGGGGATAACACCTCCTGACGGGATCCATATAGCACCAGTCCATGAAATCACTGTGTCGGGAATCAATGTATACTAATCTAGAACATGCATATATACAATATTATGAATTGAAAACAAACAGAGAAATGTACTCGCCTGAAGTCCTGAGCAAAGTATGTCTCTCGATGCCCAAGCTGGTGTCTCACAACCTATATATGGTATGTTGCATCAATACAAGGTTCAATGATGGAAATAAATAAAGTTGAAGAAGTTTTAGGTCATACGTCGTTTCTAAGTCAAACCAATATATTTCTAGGTTGCAAGAGTCTAATGCTAGTCACTAAGTAAATACACTATGAAGCTATGCTATACTAGCTAAGCTAACACACCACAGTGCAATCAAAAAGCCGTATCCTAAGATACGCAGATTTTCTAATATGAAAATAGGTTTATATATATATATATATATATATATATATATATATATATATATATATATATATATATATATATATATATATATAATAATAATAATAATATCTCAAAACAATTTAATTATGATACTTTGGCCTTGTGCCAATACGTATCGCAATTACCCTTGATACCCACGCTCAATACCTTGGCATTGGCCCATACCTTGGGGATACCTCTCCTATTGCATTTAGCTAAAAAGGTCGAATTGATACCAATAGCTAACTTAATAATCACTATACTAGACTAGCTATATATAACTAATCTAGTAAGTAATACATACTTATCTAATTACTTTACAATACCTTAATCACTTAACTAACCTCAACTAATAAATAACTAACACTACACTAAAATTAGACTAGCTAGGAACCTAAAACACACTGACTTGCACACTGAAACTGCTACCTACAAGCTAACTTAATAGTTTAACTAATAACTAAACTAGATACCTACTGATACAGAGAATATTGGCTGCCACTGTGCTGCCTTCAGTTTCTTCATTGCAGTGAACCTTCAGTTCTTCAATTATTTTTCTGTATTTCTGTGAGTCTTCGAGTCTTCAGTTCTATGTGCATTTCAATCCTTCAGTTCACAGGTAATCTTCATCCATGCTGTGCACATAGCTGTGCAATGGAGTCTGCACATTGCTGTGCAATAGAATCTGCACATTGCTGTGCAATGGAGTCTGCACATTGCTGTGCAATCTTCCTCTAATCTTTAGTTGATTTTGGGTGATCTTCAGTCTGCAGGTAGTGAGTCTTCAGTGATCAAAATTCAGTTCAGATGTTTCAGTTGATTACAGGTCTTTAGTTGAGGTATTTGTCTTCACTGCAGAATGCAGTTCAGTGAGTATCTCACTGAGTCTTCACTGCACAAGTATCTGCACTGCAGTGTGCAGTATCTGCACAAGCACTGCCTGCTGTCGAGTCCCCCCCTCCCTATTCCATATACCCATATGCATCATCCCTCATCACTAGATAGGTACATACATATCTAACCACACATAAATATATATCTATATAGATGTAAACTAACACATGTATATATACATATACCAAATATCTAAATACATATAAACCCACACTACCACATAAATTCAATTATCCTATTATACACTCTATATAACCCATAGATAGTACCTACCTAAATAAATACATATGCATATATACACACCAACATGAATATATACTTAGATCTATACACATAGTTATATGTATATATATAGATACCCTCATATATATACACATAGGCATATGTTTATACATAAAAACCCAAATTACACCATTATACTCCAAATAATATATAGATAGTATATACAAATATATTTACATATGTATGTATAGTACAATAAGCCAAAATACAAACACAAACACATGGAGTATACCGCACCCGTATCATACTTTTCTATGATACGCTTGCGACACGGCCCCCAACTCACAACCAAACGCATCCTGGAGGATACGTACAAGTCCAATACGTAATTTATGATCAATACATATATAAATTAGAGTGTCTATGTGTCCGTGTCACCATATGATATGCACATGGCCCCGTGTCGGAGGAAAACCCCCTAAATCGACCGTTTCGTTAAATTGACGAGATTCAGCCCACACGTATCCAATTGTTGACACGAGACAAACTACAAACAAACAATCAATGGTCAATTAGATCTATTAGATCCATTGACAAGCACTACATGTGCCAATTTTGGAATTCTCCTAAAATTGACATCAAAATGGACATAACTTCCACCGTAGGTCTCCAAATGACTCCAAACCAAAATCTATGGGTAACCTATGCATGTGGGGTGGTTTCTCATGGTAAAAACTCAGATCTATAGTCTATAGGAAGGGGAAAAACTGATTTGTACCTATTAGGAGATGGATTCCCAATGTAAAGGTCCCAAATGATAAGTTGCTCCTCTCCTTGTAGATCTTGGCCTCCTCCTCCTTGTTCCTTGCTCCTTGCTTGTAGATCCTTGATGTAGAGGCTTCAATAATGAATTTAAGAAGAGATTTGAAGAGAATTGATGGAGAATTGATGGGGAATTAGAGGGAAAATGGAAGGGGGAAAACTAGATCTAGAATTTTGGGGAAGAACTAAAATGAGAGCACTCTCTCTCCTCTCAATTATGGCTGGTTATAAACCCCTCTCCAAGCAATGTACAAAGTCACAAATACCCCTTGGGGCCTCTCATGAAGAAATAATTAGGGAGGGAAGGTTCTAGTCTAATGGTTTCCCTAATTAATCATGTTTCTTAATCCATGGGCCTAATTCATGGGCTCAACTTAGACTAGTCCAAAAGTTTGTTCATGCTCTTTATTTAAATGGTTAGGTCCACTACACAAGTCCAAAATAAGTCTACACTAGCAATAATTATTAATACAATAAAAATAAATCAGTCCTGCACAATTATTAATTATAATAATCCTAAAATAATTAATACCCATGATAATTACCAAACTACCCTTAGATGGAAATGTGAGGGTGATAAAAGTCCACAGTATTCAAGATGCAGGACAAGTCTAGTGATTTGTATAGTCTATTTCTTCAAACATATTTTGATAGAATCCCTATCCATTCCAAGTCTAGTCCACCAAGCCAAGATTCAATTCTAACCTTTAGTTATAACTTTAAGTCGTTCAACCTGATTCATGTATCCGTTCACGAAACCATCAAGTGTGATTTATTTCACGTTCTAGGCTAACTTATCCTCAAAACATTTTTGATTCACTTGCATTCCAATTTTGTCTTATCGTGAACCAAAAGTCAAGACGATCCATAAGTTATCACGTTCCGGTCTCTTGTAAGTTCGATCGCCCTCGTCGGACGTGAGATCACCATGCCAACGCTCCCGTTGGATAATTATCCTAATCCGGGTGTGATGCATGTACGAGCATAGAGTTACGCTCGCATAAGACAAGAACGTTTGAACGTTATGGTTATCTTCGGCACGATCAAGACACCTTATTATTTTACCAAGTCATGTCCATTTATGCAGTAATTTTAATTCGTCTAGCAAAATCATCCAACTTTAATGTTATCGTTCGGTAATTTCCATAGTCTTACTTCTAGCATTCCTCAAGAAACTAGATTCAAATATTCAAGCCCAAGTCTATTTATTTTGATACGTTCCATTCATCGAGTTTGTTTGAAATAATCGCTGAACTTGTTCCCGTGAGTTTGATCATCCCTGTCGTACGTAAAATTACTACACCGGGGCTTCCGCAGGATAACCGTTCTCGTTGGGACTGATTTTGAGAGTTATCGTTTCGAACTTGATTTCAAGATCGTTCTTCCAAACTCTAAGCCAAATCTATTATCGTTTATCTCTTTCATCGAAACACAATATTCATTAGGATTAACTTCTATTCGAGCGATGTTGTATTCAAGTTCAGTCCGTTTTGTTTCAATCCAAAATCGCTCGTACTATTTTCCAAGTTTTTTCAATAAGTTTTCCTAACGAGATATCGATTTCCAAATTCGATATATGCCTTATCATTTGGTTCAGGACAATCTCAAACCGTTCAATCCGATTATCGCACAAGACTTATGAATCCGTTTGGATATTTCTAAATGATCCATACACCACTCAAAATTGAGTCATCCATTAAATCCGTATTCGATAGTCATCCAAGCAAACTATATTCGATTTGTATCTTTCGACAAGAACATCGTTCGAGCTATTTTCCAAAATCCAAGCACGATTCTTTATATTCGCTTAAGCGACAAATTCGAGAATGTTTCTATCAGTTGGCATTCTAAGTCTGACTTATCTTATTCCTGAACGATATCTCAATTCGTTGTAACTTAGCTTGCACCAAAGGGTCTTGGCGTGCGATACTATACACAACTTAGCCGAACGACTATGTGCAAAGCTAACCGTTCGGGACAATATTCGATTTTGCATAATCTAGTTTGGGCAAACATGTATAGGTATCGGTTCGCACATAAGTCGCAAGTTCTAGCACGAGTCTATTCCCAAAGGTTCTAGCACAGGTTGGCACAAAGGCCCATTGCAATACAATTTCATACAAACAATCATATCATTCAAATGCACATTTTGAAAGTATTTAGACTCATTGTTGGAATATTCCGTTTGGGACATTGAGAGCGAGTGTGCACAAAACCCACGAACGAGCTTCAAAACTGAGAAAATTGAAACGAAGTCCAAAGGCGTATAGCCAAGCTCTGATACTAATCTGCACGCTTTGGTCTCCCGCAGGCTAATCGGCCGTCCCCGCTAGGCAAGAATCTCTGCGCCAGCGCTCCCACGGGACGATCGCTTTGGCCTATCTGGGCGTGATGCCGCACGAGCTTGAGCCACGCCCGTACAAGGCCGTGGTTCATTGGCTGGCGGTAAGAGGTCTAAGCCACATAGTCGCACAGATTGTCCGAGTGCAGCGGAATTATAAACACATAGGCGATTGGTAATAAGTTTACTGAGTCGTAAATAGTGGAAGCATTGTATAACACCAACATAAAACAAACTTTTTATTGATTCAACAAGTGTTACAAGCGGTGTATAGCCGAGATTACAAGTCGCTCAAGCTTCTCTCTCTGAAATAGTAAAAGCGTGCCAAGTGGCTACATTTGTAGAATAATATACAAGCGATGTTGCAACATTATATCTTGTATATGTGCTTCAGTTCCGGATGCGGCGTTCCAAGGCTCCAGAGTGAACTCCACGCCTTAGCACGCACGAAGGAGGCATCTGCACCGAATGAGGTTCTCCCGCACCCTGTAATCAACCTGGTGGATTATCAGTACACGAATGCATTGGTGGGGAGGATACTCGTCCACTCGATAAATCCAAACACATAACATAGGTTCCGTGCACCAACTATTATATTGTCTTTCTAGTTGCCTTAGGATCAGCTTCATGGCAATATTGAACAGCCTAACTCGTGTGGCAGTGCACCGTGCGATATAAGAAAAAATACGACAAGACTTACCAACTTACCATTTGTCCTTCCCTGTCCAAGGCAAACCAAGTTAATTCAAGCACGAGCATATATAAACATTCAGGGGCAATAATATATACAAATATTGTGTTGTGAGCGAGATTATAATTTGGGTGCACGAGTTACACGAAATATCAGGTGTGTTTTGCATAAGATGTTGAAGTGTTCAATTGATGCACCAGTATCTCATAACCATGGTCATTCAGGTATTTCTGATATTCTTGGATGCGATTCAATGACTCGCACGTGGGTTGCCGCTAAGCGATGATGACTTATCTATATGAACAGGAGGAGGTCCCTGGCATAGCCATAATAGGAAGAGTTATATTCTCGGGGCAGTTAGGTGCGCGAGGTCAGGGGTCGCTATACGTCACCTTCACCCGTGACGGTATAGAGTGCGACGCAAGGCCAACGGGGCGTTCACTCCATGTCGCCCACAAACAGACGACTATCAGAAAGTTACGTCCGGGTCGGATCGGCCCCAGTGCCCCGGTGACCATCCGCGGGAACTTGAACAATCAATACCTTGTGCACAAGTTGTCCGCGACATGCAAGTCTTGGGTCATTCCATTTCTATAAGCTGACATGATAATCCATGATTCTTATTCTGAACGAGCATTTATCCACGAGCTGTGATTCTTGATATACTTGGCAGGATTCTCGTTCAGAGGTAGACTTGATATGATTATCATTCAGATGTAAACTTGACAGGATTTCTGATCAGTGTTCCACTTGCCTTGGTGCATTCCCCTAGTACGGGGACTCCCTTAGTGACCTAACGATCCCGGATACTTGCAGGTTCACATTGCATAGAAGAACTATTTGATAGTCTCCTGGCTAACTAGATGCATGCACGATACGCGATAGTGATACTTGATTTTGGCATAAGTTTCGCCGTAGCAAGTATTGGATCGAGGCAACATTACAAGTTAACATATAAGCAGGCAAGCATGCATTTATAAGAAAACTTAAGCATTTACGTTGGCTCGGGTCCGAAGGTAAGACGAGGAGTGAAACCATAAAGGGACTTCCCCAGCGACATAAACTAGGGTCGTACTGTGTAGCCAGTAAAGTAGTGCACTAATGAAGAGCATATACATATCGTTCTACTCGAGGCATAGCAGGGTCCAGTTGCACAAGGCAAAGGTAGCATGCGAGGGTCTGTATATAAGAAATATTTCATTTCCATGTTCTAGCATAAGTAATACAAGTTGAGATTATTCCCTTAGCTAGGTGCGTTGTATTCATATTGGCATGCAGGGGGTGATTCACCTAGCGACTAGCATGTATCGTTTTATATTTTAAGTGTGCTAGCTAAGCAAAGACAAGTTCACTGTAGCCACCTACCTTAGTGATGATTCGCCTCGGTTGAGTGATAGTCCGAGCGAGCCTCTGAAAGCCTAAGCCGAACTCCTGAAGGGTCAAGTCTGGATATCCCTTGCCTCAAACGAGTATTCTCGCCTGAGCAAAGTGGGTCAGGATATTGCACTTTTGTCGTTTGAATTAGCAGTCCGCTTGAGCCAAATAGGGTATTATAGTTTCGATAGTGACAGCACCAGCTCGGTAGCAGCCGAGGCAGCAACAATAGCAGCAATGCCAGGGAGCACGGATATGATGTACTTACTGTGGCAAGGGATCACACTAGAGATGCATGTGGGGTATCTAATGGGTTATGTATGAGGTACGGTAGTCCAGATCACCGGATCGCCTACTGTCTGATGATGTAGAGGCCAAGAGGGCCAGTCCAACAGTTGCCAACACTGCCAACACCAGGGGCAGTTCAGCACAGAGGGCCAGCGATAGCTGTACGACCATTAGTTCAACCTCCATTACTGACGTAAGCTCAGATGTACCAACAATAGGTCCAACAGAGGCCACCACAACGCTTCCAAAGGAGCCAAGAACGAGGAGCGCAGCAGGGCCAAGGGCAAGCATTCACTTTGTCATTGGTAGAAGCTTTGGCATCAGGCGATATAGTGGCAGATAACATCTCTGTCGCATCTTTTTTCACTGTAGCATTATTTGATTCGGGTGTATCATTTATCTATATCAGCACGATATGCGACACGTATTGGATTGGAGTTCGAGGCATTTCCAGAGAGGTTGAATATACTCACTGGTAATGGTCTCATAGAAGTTAGTAGAGTGTGTATAACATATTCAGTCGTAGTGTGTGGACATTCATTACCTGCACGGTTGATCAATTTTTCTATGGGTAACTTTGACGTTATCCTAGGCATGGATTGGCTAAGAGACAGTCATGCTACGATAGATTGCCATAGGGGTAGGATATTGTTTAGTATCCCAGGCACGTAAAACTTTACCTTTGATAGATCTGTGGGAGACCAACATAAAAAGAGGATCACAGTGGCAACAATAGCAGAAGAACAACTTCCCGAGATAGTCAAGGAGTTTTCAGATGTCTTCCCAGAAGAACTTCTGAGGTTACCCCTAGTATGATATGTAGAATTTTTTACAGAATTTATCCCTGGAGCAGGACCAATATCTTGTAAGGTTCACTTGATGGCACCATCAGAACTGGATAAGTTATACCAGCACGTAGAAGAGCTGAAGGCAAATAAGTTTATCCGAAACTAGTGGATCACCTTGAGGAGCGCCAGTGGTTCTAGTAAAGAAGAAGAATGGGTCAACACAGTTGTGTATCGACTACAGACAGCTGAACACAGTGACAGTGAAGAACAAGTACCCATTACCAAGAATCGGTAATTTGTTTGATCAGTTGAGCAAAGCTAGGATTTCTCCAAGATCGACCACTGGTCAGGATATCATCAAGTAAGAGTTTGGGAGCAAGACATACCCAAGACAACGTTTAGGTCACGATATAGGCATTACAAATTCTTAGTTATGCCATTCGGACTGACAAATACTCTGACAATGTTTATGGATCTGATAAACCACATCTTCATGCCGTACCTAGATCAGTTCATGGTGGTTTTCATAGACGACATTCTCGTCTACTCTAGAAGTGAAGAGGAGCACGAAGAGCATCTTCGGAAGGTCTTACAGATTTTGAAGGAACACCAGTTGTATGCAAAGCTCAACAAGTACGAGTTTTGGTTAGATCATGTATCATTCTTGGAACTCATTATCTCGGGAGCAGGAGTGGTAGTAGATCCGAAGAAGGTTGAGGCCGTGGAAAGTTGGCCAGTTCCTAAGACGGTAGTAGAAGCGCGTAGTTTCCTGGGATTAACAGGATATTACAAGAGGTTCGTGGCAAACTTTGCAAGGATTTCAGCACCATTGACCCATTTGACGCGCAAGGAGGATATGTTTGATTGGTCAACTGAGTGCCAGATAACCTTTGAGGAATTGAAGAAGAGACTAATTTCGGTACCGATTCTCATGCTTCCAGTATGTTCTGAAGATTTTACAGTATATTGTAATGTATATGGCAAGGAATTGGGGTGTGTATTGATGCAACATAGAAGATTGATAGCTTATGCATCTTGGCAGCTTCGAGATCATGAGAAAAATTATCCAACACACGATTTAGAGTTGGCGGCAGTGGTATTTGCACTTAAGTTATGGAGGCACTACTTATATAGTAATCGGGTGGAGATATTTACAGATCACAAGAGCCTGAAGTATGTATTTACCCAAACAGATTTGAACATGAGGCAGAGGAGGTGGTTAAAATTATTGAAGGATTATGACGTAGAACTCCAGTACCATCCAGACAAGGCTAATGTGGTAACAGATGCTCTAAGCAGGAGAGGTAGTGCATATATGTTGACATCGCAATGACATATATTGGAGGATATTCAAGATATGGGTATTGAGATAGTAATTTCACAGGACACAATTTTTTTGGTAAGCTTGCAAATACAGTCTACTTTGGTTGAGAAGATTAAGGCAGGTCACGTAGAGGATCCGAAAGTTCAGAAGCTTCGGGCAAAGTGCGAGTCTGGTCGCAAGAAGGAGTTGGCGATTCACGAGGATGGAACACTTAGATTCGAAAATTATCTCTATGTACCTAGCGGCGATATCCGACAAGAAGTCATGACCGAGATGCATAGTTCCTTGTATTCAATTCATCCAGGAGGTACCAAGATGTATCAAGATATCGAGCATCATTTTTAGTGGAACAGGATGAAGAGGGAGATAGTGCGATTCGTTTCTCGATGTTTGGTATGTCAGCAAGTAAAGATTGACCAACAAAGACTAGCAGAATTATTACAGTCGCTTCATATTCTGGAGTGGAAGTGGAAGCATATCACGATGGACTTTGTGACCATTTTACCTAGATCCCTGACTGGTCGCGATGTAGTTTGGGTAATAGTAGATTGACTCATAAAAGTAGCTCATTTTCTTTATTTTCGAGTAGCAGAGTCTACAGAGCAGTTGACAGAGATGTACATACGGCAGCAAATAGTTAGATAACACGGTGTCCCAGTGAGTATCGTATCAGATCAAGAGACTTGGTTCACTTCACATTTTTGGAAAAGCTTGCACCAGAGTCTGGGAACCAAGTTGAGATTCAGTACCGCTTACCATCCTCAAACAGACGGGCAATCAAAAAGAACCATCCAGACAATGAAAGATATGTTACGAGCTTGTACTTTAGATTTTGGAGGGTCTTGGGAAGATCACTTTTATCTTGTCGAGTTCTCATACAACAATAGTTATCAGGCAAGTATTCAGATGGCCCCATTCGAAGCACTATATGGAAGAAAGTGTAGTTTACCATTAGCATGGGATGATATTAGCGAACGGAAGATGGTAGGCCCAGAAATGATCACGTTGACAGTAGAAGTTGTCAAGAAGATCAGAGAGCGACTTCGGGTTGCACAGAATAGGCCTCGTCATTGGGCGGATCAGCATCGTAGGCCTTTAGAGTTTTATGTCGGCAACCACGTATTCTTGTAGATTTCACCGACCTGTGGAGTTATTAGATTCGAGGTTCGCGGGAAGCTTAGTCGGCGATACGTCGGTCCGTTCGATATCCTTGAGCGGGCGGACGATGTTGCTTATCGTCTTGCCCTTCCACCTTTGCTACGTGAGGTGGACGATATATTTTATGTTTCTCAGTTGCGTAGGTATCTCCCGGATCTGATTCATATCCTCGACCATTCTGAGTTAGTCGTTGGTACCGACTTGTCTTACGAGGAGCAACCTGTATCAATTTTAGACCGAAGGAAGAAGGTGCTCAAGAATTAGACTATTCATCTTATCCGGATTGCTTGGGGTCATCATCCTTTGGAGAGTTGACGTGGGAGTGTGAGGAAGATATCCGGTCTCGGTGTCCGCACCTATTCGACTCGGAAGGTATATTTGTCCTTATGCCTTCGTATCTCGAATCTCGTGATTCGTTCACCCATGCTATGTGATGTTACTTTTCTTTATTATATGATTGATTGCTGATTGCATATGTAGATGTTCTTGTAGTTAGTATAGTGCTTGTTCTGATTTCTCTAGCTAGCCTTAAATTTGAATTTCGAGGACATAATTTTTCTAAGGTGGGTAGAGATGTCACTCATCGTTCCCGATATACGTATTTAGGACAAATTATTTCTTGCTTGTATGTTTATTATGTTGCATGGAGACTAGACCCATTCTTTGGTTTAGTGTGGTTCATGATTTATGTTGTGGGTTGGTTCAAGTTATGAGAGAACCCATGGTCTAAACCTTAAACCCTAGCTATATAATCCAACTTATTTCTCTCTCTTCCCTC
Source organism: Iris macrosiphon (assembly GCA_036927795.1). Lineage (NCBI taxonomy): Eukaryota > Viridiplantae > Streptophyta > Magnoliopsida > Asparagales > Iridaceae > Iris > Iris macrosiphon. Next base: position 74,464,807 of record JAYESA010000006.1, on the reverse strand, counting down.
ATTCTTTTATTTTCTCCCCCTTCTTTCATTTTAGGCAAGTACACCTTGCATGATATAGGGAACCCTTAGATTTTAATCCTTACTTTTTTCTTGTATTTTATTAGTCTAATATGTGTAAATTTTGATTCTAAATACTTTTAATGTTTGGAGTTTTCGGTTTTTATGGGTGGATGTGAGTAGATCTACATTTTTAGTTTAGGGTTTTCATGAGTTCCATAAATTTTTTTGGTTTTGATCTATTAAAATATGATACTTTAGAAAATCCAGTTTTCCTAGTTGATAGAGCATTCTATTTCAGGCGTTTTGGCTTTTGGTTCACTTGATTTGAAGTTGGAATAAAGTTTTTATGAAGGGAACAAGTTTTTGGGTTCTTGGAGCTTTTTCATAGCCGAACTTGCTGTTCTGGGACGATGGATGTACCATGCAGCCCAGCAACATGCGCCCCTCCAGCATGCATCCATCTTGTTGGATGCATGATTGCTCTGTGCATGCGTTCTAAAGTCGGACGCATAGTACCTTAAACGTATGAAAATTTACTAAGGCCAGACTTCATGCGCCATGCGACCAGGAGATTATGTGGCCACGTGTCATGCGTCTCTTCTTTTTGGGAGCATGCCTCTGCATGACTTTGTGACTCTGCACAACTTTTCATGCGCCCATGCGACCAGGAGATTATGCGGCCACGTGTCATGCGTCTCTTCTTTTTGGGTGCATGCCTCTGCATGACTTTGTGAGTCTGTACAACTTTTCATGCTTTTGTCTTATCTCCTTGACATTTTTGGCTTGTCACATCAAGTCATATCAGTCACTTCTCTGGCTTGTATTTATTGTCCGTCACTTAGCACTTGCCCTGATGAGTGAACTTTGCCTGTCTATGTGCTCCATATTTGTCACTACCACATTATAAAAACAGGAGTATTTTTGACTTTTTATAAATTACTAATATTATGGTATTTATATTAAATAATTTCTCGATATTGTATTTAAATTAAATAATTGCATGAGGTGTGTATTTAAATATTTACAGTGTTCATTAATGTTTGAGCTAGTAGACTTGACCTAGAAGCCCACTAGACGAACACCTGACAGAATTATGGAGATTGTGTATTTAATCATTTTAATTAGAATTTAATTATTGGACGTCGAAATTAATTACCGTATTTTATTTAATTGTTGCGCACTGCCGTTGCTTCGATATTTGGGGCGCAACCCTAGCTTTTGCCTTCCAACAAATTTCACAGCCTTGCCCTAGACATGCCTGCCTTCTTTTCTACCATTTTTTTTAATTCATAATTATGCTCTCTTGTTCTTCATTTTAGCCGCATAATAATCGTCGCGGACGTTTATTTATTTTCTGAATAAATTCCAACTTTGTATCGTTGTGCGTTCCGATCAAAATTGGAGGCAATCTTGGCCTATTTTTTGTGCGATCCAAATTAGGGTAATATTTCGTTCTGAGTCTTCTTCACTAATGGTATTTGTGACCCGACCTAATTTTGGCCCCATGTACTCCTAATTAATTTTAGAACACAGCTTGCATTTATTTCTAATTAAATTGAGGATACCATTTTGACTGATTCCGTAAATCCCAATTTAATTCCAGTACCCGATTAATTAAGCCCATACCAAGCATACAACGTTCCCTCACCCTACAAAACGCCAAACACCGAATCGCCCACCAAATTTTCATCATTTTATGCATCTGTGCAAATAACCAAATTTAAGGGAGCTAATTTGCAAATTTGCATTAGGTGTCAACACATCATTGGTTCAAACCAATGGAGAAGCCTTAATAAATGACTAAGTTAACCCAACCCTTTCCTTTAATGAATGAATTTCCTCATGTCAGATCTGAGCCACCCATTCAAAATGGGGCTCATCAACACCATTCATTTCCCTCACACTTTCTCCCTATTTAATGTCCTATCACCAAGCCCTAATCCCCAAAAACCTAGGGAATCCCCCCACCTCCTCACAAGCCCCAACCGTAGCCTCCACATTTTTATTCTTTTTTCTTCTTCTCTTCTTCTTCTTCTTCTTCCTTCTTCTTCTTCTCCTTTCTTTTTTAAATTAGAAGAAAGGGGGGGGGATGAACTAAACCACCACTGTTCACCACTGTACACCCGGCCCCTCTCTCCGGCCGACCCGCCGGAGTATCACCCCGCTCTACCATCCCGAGCCCTCCTATCCTCGCTGAACCACCCAACCGACTCCTCCGGCCTACTGCAACGGCTTCGGCCGACCATCCCATCGACTCCGGGCTGCTGTTTCTGCTCCAACTCCTTCCCCGTCGGCCGGCAGCACAGCTCGACTCCGGCTGCTGCAACGCTCCGGTCACCACCCTGCATCCCGAGCTCCGGCCGCTGCTCTTCTCCCACGTCTGAAGCTCCTCCTCCTAGTTCCTCCTCCCGGTCGACTCCCATCTCCTCCGTATCGAGCTCGACTCCGTCCCGACGGCCAACCCGACATCACCACCAGTGCCAGCAAGCCGAGCCTCCCCTCCCTGCCTGTCCGGCCATCCTCCACTGCGGCTGTGCACCACACGACTCGAGCCCCGCACAGTTGCGCAACTCCCCGCTCCTCCTCCATCTTCTCGAATCCCCACCGGCCAACTTCCCCAGAGCACCCCCTTCACCGTTCACCACCACCATGGTCTATCATCATCACCACCAGTGCCATCTTCCCATTTGACCCGGCCGAGCTCGCCCAGCTCCGGCCAGCTCTCCCCCGGAGCCCCTCCCTACTCTATCACCACCACATACCACCACCACCACCGTCATCATCATAAACTGCACCACCACCACAAGCCATCTTCTCCGACCATCCTTCCAGAACTCCTTCCCTCTTCCCTGAGTTCCTCGACGAGCAACCGAGTCCCGAGCTTCTTCCCGACCACCCGGCCGAGCCCCGCAACTCCCCGGCCTCCTCCTGCTGTCCCCCTCCAGCTCCTCCCTCGACGAGCCACCCTAGACTCCGGCCAGTGGCCACTAGCCGATCCCTGTGAGCTCCTCTCCCTCTCCCTACTTTAATTGTATATACGTATGTGTATACGTATGTGTGTGTAGGTGTATT